>CM070721.1:19448110-19825068 GCA_036346275.1 Otatea glauca | reverse complement strand
GGATGCTCGAGAAGTGCTCGGTGACTTCCCTTGGGATTCTGGCATGTCGGAGGTCCTCCATGCGAAGACATCATTATTAGCGCGGAGGAAGTCAGCGGCGCTTTCCTATTTGGCGGGGCGTGGCTCGACCGAGCGGTCTTGGTCGGATCGCGAGGATCGACCGCGACCTCCTCCGTGTCCTCGGTGGATTTGAAGGATCCGCCCCGACTTCTTTGGACTCGGGGCGGACTCGGAGGCTTCCCTCACGAGGTTGCTCGAGCTCGGCGAGCGATGATTGCCGGCGAGCTCTGGCTAACTGCGCTCGCGATTGTAGGAAAAGCGAAAAGATGATGCCACGGTGATGACTCCTCGGGGCGGGCATCTTGATTTGAGGTAGGCGTAGGTGGGGCGCCATGAACTTGGCGTAGCATGGCGCCCCAAGATGGCGTGATAGGAGCGGGAAATCCGCAACCTCAAAAGTGAGGTCTCGGTGCGGAAATTCCTGGTTCCCCAAAGGTGATGGCGGTCGATGCGCGGCGGATGGGCACATTGGCGAGGATGGCGCCATGGAAAGGAGCCTTGCTCGGTCGGAGACTTCGAGCGAGAATCCCCATGGCGTCGGCGTCTCGCGTAGAGGATGTTGAGGCGCTTCCACCATCCATGGCGCCTTAGTGGCGCTTCTTCTGATGGGAGTCGACCACCGGTGGTATCTTCCGGTGGGGGCGTGGTGGGTGATCGGCCGATCAAAGGTGGCCGGAATTCGACCATCGGAGGTATTGAGGGCGGCGGTGAAGCGGTGTGGACCTCACGGTGGCGAGTTTAGTCGGCGCTTATCGGCGTATACGCTGGTCGCCAAAGATCATGAAGCGGCCGTCGGGTTCGGGAACTCGTCGTCGCCTTCTTCTCCACGGCTGCGGGGCCGTGGTGCTCTTTCCTTTGCCCGCGGCGTCGCGGGCGCGAGAAAGAAGTGCCTCGAGACCGCGCAGTCCGGTACTTATGTTTGTGAGGAACCCGTGGTTCGAACACGGTGTCCATCAATTTCGAAGTAGTCGAGCGCGACGGCGGTCGCGCCATTGCGCAACGAGGCGGTCGGCGATGGCGACCACAGGCTTCGCGACTGTTTTCCATGCCGCTTCCTCTTGTCGGGGCGGTGGAAGTGGATCCGGTCGGACCCTGGGCTCTTGATGGGCCTTTCCTCCTTGAAAATAGCCCCCGACCTCCTCGCCGGGCGTGGTTGATGGCGATGTCGAGAGTTCCTTGTGGTCTGGGCTTGAGGCGGCCCGTTTGTGCACGAGGGCTTTGCGGGAGAGTACCGTAGATGAAGCGCTCCCACGACATCGGCGTCGGAGATGTCGGGGCTCGTTACTGTGGCGGAAAACCGCGGATATAATCCGGAGGTTTCACTGGCTGCTTGCTTGCGTGCCTTGAGTCGAGGAGTTGCAAGAGCGCTTGTAAGTGCCACGGAAGTTACCGGCGAAGAGGTCTTCAAGTCGGCCCGTTCTGACAGTTACGGCGGGCAAGTACTCAAGCCAAGCTCGGGCGAGTCCGCAAGGTAGATGGGGAGTACTAGATGATGAAAAGATCATCCGTCGTTCCCCGCCCGACATCTGGCGGTAGTCTTCAAGCGGACACACAGGTTTGTGGCCCTAGTGTACTTGGCGATGTTAGTGGGCGCCCGAGTCGGCGGAAATCCGCTGTCGGATCCCATGGCGGCCGTGGTCGGGACCATCGGGGCTTGAGGCTGCGGCGGTGGCGCCGCCGTCCACTATCTGTAGTGGGCGGCTTCCTCGCGCCTTTCTTGGCGCCTCGAGGTGGCGCGACGTCGTCGCGTCCCGTGGCGCGGCGCGCGAGTGCTTGCGAGGCACAGGCGGCTTCGTGGTGTGGCGCCGCCTTCGCGGACCCGGCCGGTTTGAGCGGCGGTGCGGGCCGTGGCGAAGGTGGCGCGGGCGATAGGCCGGAGGCTGCATGTGTTGCGCGCGCGCTCTACTAGCCGGAGGTTACAGTATGTGGCCTTGGCCTCCGGGTCGACCGGTTCGGAAGGCCTCAAGTAGCATCGCGGCCGCGTGCGTTACGCTTGCATGGGGAAGAGCGAGGCCGCCAGTTCTTCCGCGGCTTGTGGTGTGCTGGCGCGTCGCGCGCGCGTCCAGGCCCTGCTGAGTCGCGGGCTCATCTGCTCGGGTTGGCACAGGTTGGTCGAGCTCGACCCTTTGCCTATCGACTCTTGGCGTTGTCATTTGGAGTTGGTGGCGGCGGGCTTGGCGCGTTCGGCATGATCGCGCGGTGTTCCCCCTCTGCGCCTCGGTCGCGGATGGGGACCCGTAACCATGAGGTTATGATTAAGTCGGCCGTGCCCGCCATGTTGCACTCGCGAGTCCGTCCGCCAGCGGGTGTCTGTGTCGGGCTGGGTCGTGGTGGAAGAGTCTTCCAACGGCTCGTGGATAGAGCCGACATGTGGCGGCCATAGCCCTAATCGCGAGCTGCGAGGTGATATAGTCACTGTCGAGCCCGCGGGAGCTTCGCCAAGCGTGGTGGGCGCTCCTCGGGCTCGGCTGCAGGACTCGCGGCGCCCCAGCGGGGCTGGCGGAGTCGTTGGAGATGGCGCCACAGCTTTCGGTGGGCGCCGGAACTCGGTGGCGGCGAGGGACGGCGTAAGCCCTCCGCCGAGGTGGCGGCAAAGTTGAGGGCGAAGCAAATCGGCTTCCCAGGCGACCATGCCGTCGCGGTGGAAGATGCCATCGGGGAGGCAAGCGGAATCGGAGATGATGATGAAGGCGCCACGAAGACCCCTACAGCGTGCCAGCGCCGGCGTTTCTAGCACGGCAAGTAAATTTGTAAGTCTAAGAATCATGCGTTCCACTCCACAGAATGGTTAGACTCGGAAGTCCAAGATGTATCTTGGTTGAGGCGAAGATCCCTACTTGATTCGTGTGGTGGCGTTATATTCTATTTATACAGATAGTGCACAAGGTTTACAAGCGAGTGCCAACGACTTAGCGAGATGGATTCGATGGCGCTCCGGTCTGTTGTTTTTCTCTCCCTCCTCCTCTGTTCTCACGGGAGCTCCTGCCTCCTTTTATCTGAAAGGAAGGCGCGAGTTACATCGAAGTGGGAGAGGGCGAGATGACCTACACTAGGAGCTTGGTCCTTGTTCTGTTGGCCCGATGGCTCAGTTTGCCCATGCCGGGTCGGTAGCTTAGTTGGTCGAGGCGGTTAGGTATTTCTCAGAAGCGGCGTACACGCCCTCTGCGAACCTTACGGGTGTTGGCGTTCTTTGCGCTGGCGTGGTATTTGCCTCGGGAAGGCGTGTCTTCGTCTTGTATGTGGCCGGTGATGGGGTGGGAGCATGACTTGGTCATCCATGTAAACCTTACGGGAAGGAGCCACCTGCCCTCGTATAGTCACTTTGATTGACCCGTTCGTAAGTGCGTGGCGGTCGTCTGGTAAAGGCCGACCGTGACCCTTGGCGGGAGTGATCTTGCACGATCGGTCGGGGATTTGGACTGCTTCTGCGGTCGGGAGCCTGCTTGTTGGAGCGGGGGCCGTCTCATTGAAGAAGGTCGGGAGCTTAGCTCGGTCGGAGACATTCCTTAGTCGGTCGGAAGGAATTCCGTGTGGCTTTGCAGTACTTGGTCGGTGAGTGGGTGGAAGCGGCCTGTTGGGCTTGAGCTGTGTTTGAGGCCGCTGGCTGGTCACCTTGGGCTGTTTGGGTACCCCTTTTATTAGTATTCGTCAATTAATAATGAGTTTTTCTAGGGCTTTACCTTTTCAGTTGCATGTGGGAGTGAAGGGCAAATTATAAGTTTTTGAGTTTTCTGCTGCAACAGTTATGTACTTATGGTTTGTAAGTCAGAAATTTACTTAGTGAAATATATGTACTTTATGTATGAATGTGATATTGATGTTGTAAATATGCGTACTAGCCACTGATTATAGGACTAGTACTGTATACACATGGAACCCATTATTGATATTTAATATCAAAAATAAGGGCATCACAAGAAATATGTTCTGGATGCACCCAACACCTGATGCTCGAAGAACCTATATGATCTTGTTCATTTTCCATCACGAACGTGCCTCACATTTGTTCTTTCCTTCCTCACAACCCGTACACTAAAACGCTTAAGAATCCCTGTTAAATTTATACGTATTAATTAACAACGCAAAAGAGAAGGGAAGGAGACGAATCATTTCTGTTCTGAGGGCAAGTACAATAGCAAAGCTAAGTACTGACTAATAATAAGCTAAAAGCCAGTTTATACAATAACTGTCTCTAAATGTTGTCTCTAGATGTTGTGCAATAACTATCTTTTCTCTTGTAAATAAATGATCTGCCTATGCTCTCGTGCAAAGCTGGCTACTAAATAAGAGCCAGCTCTCTTCTCTGTCATCTTTTCTCACTCTTCCATATAGAGCAAAACTGAGGTGTACAGATTAAGAGCCAGCTGATATGACCTTATTGTACATGTCCTAAACATGTGTTCTATACAAAAGTTTCCATTCCTTTCTTGCGACATGACATGTAAGAATGAACACACCCTGCATGGACTTTTGCCGGCGCAACTAATGATCATGGAATAATCCAACCAAGAAAAGCCCGGCATCCCACTTGTCTTAACCCTCGAGCAAAGCTAGAATTCATCGGGATTCATTGCATCACGTGAGCTTGTACGTATGCACGAATCTTGGCAAAGGCAGAAACACGAGTGTAACATCCAAAAAATTTTAAATAATAAAAATAGAAATATAAAAATTAGAAAATGTAATGGAATAGAATTTTTAATTAGAATGTTAAGAATGAACTAAAATATTATCTTCTATTTCAACTAGTATAGTGCCCTGTCTTCCGGTTTCCTTTTCCCAGCACGTAATATATGGTCTTTTCCTTTTCTAGAATGTTTGTTTCCTTTTCCTTAATTCCAGGATATTTGTTTCCTTTTCCTTGAGATGATGCTAGAGGTGGAGGGAGATCTGTTGTGGGCCACAGGGATGAGTTAGACACATTAAACAATGGCCATCGGATATGGGTGAGTAAAGCTGAGGAAAGATCTGAGAGGTTAATTTTGATAGAGGCAAGTTTCTGGAGACGTTTCGCTGGGTGCATGAAGGTTGGACCATCTCTAGTGGGGTGCATTATTTGGGGTGGACGTAGAAAAAATGCTTAGGTGCATTATAAAGGGGTATAGATATCTTGAAATCCAACCATGATAAAACACTACTGCGGATCGGGCATGCACAAGCGGTTCGAAACCGCTTTCAGAAGCGGTTTTAGATCTGCTTGTAAGCAATCGCGAGTGATACCCCGTCGGGTATCACTTCGACACTTCCACAAGCGGTTGATGTTACCAACCTCTTATGGAGAGGTTCTCTTCAAAAGCGTTTGGTCTTACGAACCGCTTGTGGTCTCCACAAGCGATTGGAGTTACCAACCGCTGTGAAGAGTCTGACAGCATATCGTTTTGATTATATTCAATATAGAATATGTTTTCAGAGGGGTTTTTGATATAGATTTTGACAATTAAAATAAATAGAACTACATGAGTTTTTGACACAATTAAATATATATTATTCATGCGTACTCATTGAGATAATTACAGGTTCATTTCTGAGAAAATACGAACTTAATAGACTAAAAATGAACAAGTTGATGAACACATGAAATAATAAGCCACTTTTACAAGTTTAAAAGAATAAAGGGCGAATCTTGAGCTCATTTCTTGCGTCGTCGCTCTTTGTGCCCTTGGTCGGCGTTGATGTCAGTTCATCATCCTTATTTTAGGACAATCTCTCCAACCATTTTCGTGGAACTCGCCTTTGGTGGATACAATCTAAATCGACAATAAAGCCGATGAGTTGTTCTTGGATTCTTGCACCGGTGCGGTGGGATCACGCCTTGCACATCGATGTTGGGCTGACAAAGCGGGAAGTAAATAAATCTTTGGACATGTAATTAAAGTGTAAGTACTAAGAAATTGACATGTGCACACTACCTCGGCGTTGGTTGTCGGCACATCACCGTGGGTTATACTTTGCATATAGTGGCACACATAATAGCCACATAAGTTGTTTCCACCGTCATTTGTAGAACCTGCGATGAAATTTGAAAAAGCGATTATTGGGATGAAAAACTGTTATGGCATATTAATATTCTTTATACGTGCTCGAGTGCTTATTTGTACATCAAATTCGTTCTCGAAATCTCCTTGTTGCTTCTTTGAAACCCGAAACCTGCGAATGCCCTGTGATGCGTTAGTATGAATAGTAATTATCGAGTTGGAATTAGCAAGGTATTTCAATATATATAATAAGGAAAACTATCGTATATATATGTGCTATATACCGTTTAGGTTGTCAATGATAAATTGATATTTTCTCTCCGGAGTCCTTTTGAGTCTTGAACAACGATTTGGTTGCTATCAAGCTTGATGACAAGAAGGATCGAGTGAAACCTATTCATGTATTGCAACATATATGTAACTAACTAGTAGTATTATAAATGCCTTGGAAAATATAAGAACGAGAGGTTGTATATATACATACTCGATGTTGAAGAAGCGGTTTATGCGGTTTGTAGTCTTTGTCCCAAGAATGCATCGAGAATGTAATCTTCAACACCTTTCGGTTGTATCCAAAGACGAACTTCGTTAACAATCTACGGGTCGATGAAGCCCACGTTGAAGATATTCTCTTTTCTACATCATTGTATCTCCATTCTACATAGAAAGGTATAAGTTTAAGAGTTGCAATTTTATTGTACGAGGAAGCACACGGTAAAGGTATGAGCTTGACACTTACAGGCACTAGCAGCTCATGAGAGACACGTTGATGGTGTATAAGTCATCAAATTCGAGCCATATGGTGCTGTCCCCGTGATAAAAATCATCTTCTTTGATACGGAGGGGGAACATCGTTCTTCCTTGAGCGGACTTTGTCATGTACCATTCGTGAAATTGCCGCATCTTGGTTGGCAGATCCTTTATCTCATTTGGGTCAATCAGCTCCTGGCCCAACTGATATAATTGCCATCTGTCCTTTGTTGCCATTGGGAGATCATCTATTAATCCAAGAGCTGCAGCTGTGGAACTGAGTCGTGCCTCCTTCATAAACCTCTCGAGGTTCTCCTGATCTTGGTCTCTCTTCTTCTTTGCCACCGCTGCCTGACCACGTTTATTCTTCTGTGTAGCCTTTATTATTGTCCGTTCATTGTTGGGCCCGGCACAGGCAAATGCTTTGCGGCATGTCGCGAAGTGTTCCGCCGCTTTTGGATCAATTAGTACCTTTGGCTCTACCTTCTTTTTTGCGAAGTGTGCAGCCAATTCTGCTTTAGTGACCGCGTCACTCTCCTCCTTATTCATATCATATGCCCTCTTTGGAGGTTCCTTTATCTTTGTCGATCGGCTGGACTCCGCCTTCTTGGAAGCAGGTAGAGGAGCCTTAATTCTGCTATCGAGCTTCTTCCTCGGAGGAGATGGTGGAGGCGTGGTTTTCCTGGGGGTTCTTTTTTGTTTGAGATGCTGGTGGTGGAGTAGGCCTTCTGCGTGGAGCGAGTGGTGAAGGAGGCGTGCTCTGTTTTACCGGCGAGGCATTGCGTGGAGGTGACGTTGGAGGAGGCGTGGGTTGCCGTTGTGGAGATGACGCGTCCACACCATCTGGAAATATGATGTACCGTTTGCGCCAAAGGATGATATTGTGGAGGGCATGTCCAAGCTTGGTCACGTCGTCGGTTCCAGCAATATCGAGGTGAAGTTCTTCAAATCCGCTCAGCACCTCCTCCACCACGACCTTTGAGTAACTCGGGGGTTCTCGTTGCAGTGGAACATCTGGCCCGGCTCCACCGGATATGCCATGCCATAAGCCACCTTGATGTAGAGGTTACGCGCATCAACGTGTAGCTCACACTGGTGGCGAACCCTTATGTCATCCACGGGATAACGGGCTAGCATGTTGTCCGCTTCAGGGGCCCCGTTGGGCCAGCGACTACTCCGCCGCGCGGAGGGCGATCACGGCGTCGGTGATTGCTCGGACCTAGTCCTTGAAGCTTGCTGAGGGCAATTTGTACTTGTTGCGCAACTATGTCGCTGATGCTAGCCTGGGTTGCTCTGAGCTCTTGTTCCAATTGGTACACTTTATATGATTATCTTGTTTTGCTTCTAGGCCGGCTCCTGTACGTATGTGCATCCTTGGCGAAACCATAATTCCACGGCGTTAGCTTGCCCATACCTCGTGTCCGTCCTGGGTGCTCAGGGTTTTCAAGGACATGTGTTAGCTCGTCATTCTCCCATGCATCACCAACGTACACACGGCTGCTTTCGGCGGCTTGTACAATCCTTTGGCGACCTCTTGTACTCACAGGCCATCACCAAACTGCCGTCATCTAAAGGCTCCCCATGACCCATGAACCAATTGCGCAGCGCTCTTCCCTAAGCGGTAGCGGTATGGCGTCCTTCGCCAATAATTCTTCTTCCGCTTCTCCCATTTTGGTACAGCCTTGAGGTAACCACGGTGCCAAGATGGTGGTGGTATTCTTCATCGTGAATTGGCCTTGTTCTTGACTCGTGGCACGGCCTTGGTGACGCTTGAACTCCTCGAATGCTTCCCGTGATCCGCCAACTTAGGAAATTGGTTGAAGTCGTCTTTCTCCATACGCACATACTTGTGGCTGAGAGACGTCTTCCATGCCTGAAACATTATTGCCATCTTCTTCAAAGTGAATTTCTTGGCCTTGTCTTCGGACCCTTGAGGAAATGTGAAATTTTCCTTAATATCTTGCCAGAGTAGGTCCTTGGTAGCTTGAGGAACTTCGGCCCATTTTCTGATGCTAATTGGGACGTGATCCCTCACGTGCTAATCGCAAGCGTTGTTGTACGGCCCAATTACTAAAAGAGGGGCAACCGGCATCCCTTCATTGTTAACGTCCAAAAAAATGTTGACATAAATATCATATTACTTTGAAAGAACCATATTACAGATTACAACACAAGCATATTATTACATAAATTTCTACACCAAGCATTAAGTACTACATGAGGACCAAGAAAGGCATGCTGTCAACCGAACACCTTGTGGGCATTTCACCGAACACCTTGTAGGCAGCCGAATTAGAGAGGGAGAACGACAGCGTGCACAGCTGTACCTCGGTCCTCTGGGGTGGAATGGCGGTGTGGCGGCGGCTTGGTGGCGAAGGAGGCGTCGGCGAGGTGGCGGAGAAGGCACCGGCGGGGTGGAGTGGCGGCGGCAACGAGGGCACCAGCGCGGGGGTCGACTGGTGCGGGGGTGGAGTGGCGTCGGGATGGTTGGGTGGCGGAGGAGGGCGACGGCGTTGACGAGGACGGCGGCGCGGGGTCTCGACGGAGGTGTCGACGGCGGCGGTCCGAGAGACACAGGAGGTAGCGGCGTGGGGTCTCGAGCGGGGTCTTACAAAATTTGGGGTGTGAGAAAAGGGCGGGGCGTGTAAACTTTATACAGGGAGCACTTCTACAAGCGGTTCTTAGAACCAACCGCTTGTAAAATATCTCTACAAGCGGTTTTAGAACCAACCGCTTGTAGAGGGAGGACTTCTACAAGCGGTTCATATTACTAACCGCTTCTGAATGTTGCGTTCTAGAAACGGTTCTTTTCTCAAACCGCTTCTGAAAATCAATGTCAGGATTTTTTAAAAAGCTTTTAGAACTTTAGTTTCATTCCATAATTTTTAAAAAATGCTTTTAGCAATTTAGTTTCATTCTATAATTTTTTTAAAAAAAATTTAGCACTTCAGTTTCATTTCAGAATTTTTAAAAAATGCTTTTAGCACTTTACTTTCATTCCATAATTTAAAAATAAATCTTTTAGCACTTTAGTTTCATTCCAGGATTTTGGTACTTTACATTCATTCCAAATAAACACTTCATACAGTAGAAGACCCGTGTTACATATACATAGTTCATACAATAGGGGTACATCTTAAGTAGTAACGTACTTTGTCTTTACAAGTGTTCCTTCATTATGATCGTGACGTATGAAAGGAGTATCCACGTCAGTGTCATAGAGGAGGCTTATGTCGACATCCACAGCGAAAGGAGGGATCTCGTCGAACTGACTATACTCTTCCTCGTTTGTGACATCCTCAACTCCAACAATCCTTCGTTTGCCTTGGAGAACCACGTGTCGCTTTGGCTTAGTACAACAATATTTCTACTTGTCCTTCTGCTTCTTAGGTTTGCTTGACATGTCCATTACGTAGAAGACCTGTCTCACATCGTTCGCGAGGACGAACGGTTCGCGCCTATAGCCGACTTGCGTGAGGTCCACGATTGTCATACCGTATTTGTCGACCTTCACGCCACTTGAAGTCAGTTTGACCCATTGGCACTTAAATAGAGGGACCTTCAAAGGTCCATAGTCAAGCTCCCATATCTCTTCTATGAAACCATAATATGTATCCACCTTGCCTTTGTTGTCTTCGGCGTCTATACGGACACCGCTATCTTGGTTGGTGCTCTTGTTATCACAGGATCCGTGTAGAATGTGTAACCATTTATCTCGTACCCCTTGAATGTCACGATTTCACTAGATGGTCCCTGAGCCAAGTGTTGCAACTGTTCATTGTCTGACCCTTTCAAAAGGATGTACTTTTGTAACCAAGCGCCGAAAGAATCCATGTGCTTTAGTGTTATCCAATCCTCAAACCTCCCCGAGAAATCGCGGCGTAGAATACTCTTGTGCTCAAGGACATACGGGGCCACTACAGTTGATTGTTTCAAAACCGTGAAATATGCTTGCTTAAATGTAAGAAGATCATTGCATGCAATTGCTTTCCTTCCTAATGTCCCTTTTCCCCGTAGCCTCCCCTCATGGCGTGATATAGGGATGCCGATTGGGTTTAGATCATTAATGTAATCCACACAAAACTCAATCACCTCCTCTGTCCCATAACCCTCGGCAATGCATCCTTCCGGACGAGAACGGTTACGAACATACTTCTTTAGCACACTCATGTACCTCTCGAAAGGGAACATGTTGTGTAGATACACGGGTCCAAGAATACCTATCTCTTTAACAAGGTGAACAGTGAGATGAACCATAATATCAAAGAATGCAAGAGGAAAGATCATCTCAAGACTAACCACACTTTGTACCACGTCATCCTGCAACTTACTTAGTTTATCTGGGTCGATGACCTTCTGTGAAACCGCGTTGAAAAAATAACACAGCTTTGTGATTGTCCCCCGTACCCACTCGGGCAGTATGTCTCTCACAACCATTGGGAGCAACTGTGTCATTAACACAAGACAGTCATGGGATTTCATGTGTACGATTTTATTCTCTTTCGTGTTTATGAGTCTCTTTACATTCGAGGAGTATTCGGAAGGGACCTTCACACTGTTCAGGAACTCTATCACGATTTTTTTCTCTTCTTTGCTTAGAGTGTAGCTCGCAGGACGTAGGTAATGTTGTCCTTTCCCTCTGTTTTCGGGATGTAGGTCGTTCCTCAGTTCCAAGAGTTTAAGGTCCTTCCGAGCTTGCAGTGTATCTTTCGATTTTCCGTACATATCTATGTAGCCTAGCAGGTTCAAGCAGACATTCTTCGTGATGTGCATGAAGTCAAGTGAGTGACGAACCTCCATGACTTCCCAATAAGGCAAGTCCTAAAATATTGACTTCTTCTTCCACATGGGTGCATGACCATCCTCATTACGCACATGTTTGCTTCGAGACCCTTTCCAAATACTACTTTCAAATCCTTTACCATAGCAAACACACGTGGCCCACTACGATCTTGAGGCCTTGCGAAGGTGCAGTTGCCGTTAAATTTCCCGCCTTCCTTCCGCAGCGGGTGACTCGTAAGAAGAAACCTCGGTGACCCATGTACACAACCTTACGAGAGTTTTTCGGTACATGCCGTCCGTTTCATCTAAGCACCGGATGCGGGCTCTATATCCTTTGATAGTTAGGCGGACAGAGTTCTGAGAGTAGGCGATCGTTGATTTTACAAATAACAATGCACGTGGGTGAAATACTCCCTTTGTACTCATCCCATACCCTTGCACCATCGTCCCACAACGTCACAAGATCTTCAACCAATGGTTTCAGGTAGACATCGATGTCATTTCCAGGTTGCTTGGGGCCTTGGATCAACAATGGCATCATGATGTACTTTCGCTTCATGCACAGCCATGGAGGAAAGTTATAGATACATAGTGTAACAGGCCAGGTGCTATAGCTGCTGCTCAATTCTCCAAAAGGATTCATCCCATCGGTACTCAACCCAAACCTTATGTTTCTCACCTCATCTGTGAAGTCCGGGTACGTCCGGTTGACTTTCCTCCACTATGAGCCATCTGCAGGGTGTCTAAGCATCCCGTCGTCCTTACGCTCTTCTTTGTGCCAACGCATCATCCGGGCATGCGCTTTGTTAGCAAACATACGTTTCAATCGGGGATCACAGGAAATACCACAACACTTTAGCCGGAGGTCTCTTCTTCTTACGCTCCCCATCTATTTCACCGGATCGTCACGCTTCACCTTATACCGTGATTCTCTCTGCTGGACAAACATCCAAATCGGCATACTCATTACGATGCGGGATACAATCATTAGGACATGCATGTATCTTCAGACTTCCAATCCCAAAGGATAGACGACTTGCTTGGCTTCATATGTAGATTTGGGCAGAGTGTTATCTTCTGGAAGCAACTTCTTTATGAGTGATAACAACTCATCGAATCCCTTATCTGACACACCATTTTTAGCCTTCCATTGCATGAGTTCCAGTGTAGTACGCAGCTTTTTGTGGCCACCGCCACAGTTTGGGTACAAAGGAGTTCGTGGTCCTCTAACATGCGCTGGAACTTCTCGAACTGTCTTTCATCTATGTAGTCTCCCTCTCCGTCACGCAGCATCTGGTCTAGCTCATCATCACCAAAGTCACCAAGTGTTTCTTCCACGGAACAGTATTGTGTGCCGTCCGGGATATTGTTGAATCCATCTTCCTCTTCCTCGCCTTCTTCATCGCCTTCCTGGCTAATCACCTCAACTTCGCCATGATTGGTCCAACAGGTATAGTTTGGCATGAAACCTCTCATGATCAAGTGGTTCATAACTTGCCATCGCTGGGAGTGCTCCTTCTCGTTCTTGCAATCAACACATGGACAACATATGAAGTTGCCTGGAGGCAAGAATGCAACGGCCGTATCGAGAAAAGCCTGCACGCCATCAATGAACTCTCTCGAGCGACGGTCCGCATTGTACATCCATTGCCGATTCATCTACACCAAGGTATAATTTCATTAAAAATTATAACAAATTTCGTTACAAAAATTATAACCTAACTTAAATTTTGTTACATTTAAACCCAACAAAAAAAGCTCCACCTACACCGTCATCCAATTAAAGACCTACCTTTCTAATTATTTTGTATCCCTTCCTACCTTTGTAATTATTTTTTATCCTTCTACATGTTTTTCTATTTTATTTCATACACCAATAAATACATCCTTGCAATATTGTACCTAGATCTCCCCCAACTTATTATGATATTTAAGATTCTAAAGCTAACAACCACCTAGATCTAAAGCTTCCAATCACCTTTACCTTGTAATGTCATATTTTGAACTAGATCTCCACCCTACATCTTCATACAACAACAAAAACAAGGCATAGAAAACAAATTTTCGATCATGCTTAAAAAGTTCAAGATTTCTCTACATCCATTGAAAAAAATAGCAATATCTAGGTGAGAAGGATGTTCACATGATTTTACTAACTGAAAACACAATTTTGTGCACAGTGCACTATCAGAATTATTGTAAAATCCACAAGCGTCTAATAGGTCTTAAATTTTTATGGTAGGTTCTAAACTAGCTCTACTACACTCAGTAAATTCTTCATTAATTTTACGACAAGAGAGGTAACTGATTTAGTGAACCAAACTGAGCTCTGTTCGCTGAAATTGCTTGAGGTCGCCAATTCTTTCACTGGCTCATGGGACCGACGCACTGTGCAGCCCACATGTCAACCGGAGGCCTCAGCCTTCATCTTCCTCGGCGCGCTGAAGACCCGAAGCGTTGAAGCAAAATTCGCGCAGCCTTTTGCAACCGCCTCTCCTGTACCTCGCACCACCTATGGTCCTTACGCGATCATTGTCGTGCCACGCAGCTGCCCTGCCCGGATTTCCCGCAATTCAGCCCATACTGATTTCTGTTTAGTGCTGCAATTCTTCCGCCGTGTTCATACCAAGCTCCGGGCTTCTCTACAGCGAATCACTAGCTATAAAACCCATCCCAGGATTTCCCTAGAGTGCCCTTCATTTCCCCTCTCTTTTCTTTCACCCACAACCACGAACAGCATCCAATTTCATCTGTTCTTCACCTCGACCGAAGAACCCTAGAAATGGCTTGAATCCGATTGGAGACGGTATGCTTGATCTCTATCCAATTCCTTTACACCTTAGCTTCTATGTCTCCTGAGGATAAAAAGCCCCCACTTAAACTCAAGAATCATTGAGCAGAACTCAGCCGCCGCTGCTACCTTTCTTCCCCAACCACTGCGAATGGTGGCAAGGTGATCCGGTAAGCCTCTGACCCCACTAACCATAAAAATGAAACCTTCAGTACCCCTTGGTGCTTAAATTGCTACCGATTCTAACCGAACCGCCTCTATTCGTCTTCTCCGGCGATCCGCCATTGTCGCCGCCGCCTCCTCTCGGTGACAGCTCACCTCGGTTTGACTCCGATCAAATCGATACTGTCCCCAGATGCGCATCACCTCCCTCAAGCTCCCTGCGCTGTCGGTCGGACCTCCCCCGCGCTGTTTCGTCGGCGACGAGCCGCGGAGGTGAGCCCCTATTCTCGTGTGTATAACGCGAGGGCCCCACATGTCAGCCAGCGCGCCTCTCAGCCTCTCTCTCTCTCACTGACCGCAGACCCCACCTGTCAGTCGGCTGAGATTTAAATAAAACCACGAAAATGAGAAACCACTTTCAAAGTATTGAAAGCGTATTTTCTGATTTTCCTGGATTTTCCAAAACCGACTTAGATTCAAACTTAAATATCTTTCGCATTTGAAATCTAAATGAGATGAAACCAATTTCTAAATTCATCTAAAATCAAGAGCTTCCAAAATATGCAAAAATATTTTGAAAAGCTATTCTGGAAAAATATTTTAATACAAAGATGAATAGTAGATATAAAAGTAGATTAAATATAGAAACTTTGCAAACAGATTCCCTCTATTTTATGGAAATATTACTAATCACATCTCCTTAAAATGGATGGATTTTATTCATATCTCTTATAAATGAAAGAGTTTCCTCATCATATCCTGCTTGGATGGAATGACATACTCACCATATCCTATAACATGAAAATCCTATTCCATTGTATCTCATTCGGATGGAAATGCAGAGATTAAAAGGAAAGAATTGCATAATCAAATCACATGCCAATCCCGAAGATCACAAGGCACCGTATCATAGAGGCTGAGCACTCACACGCCTGGCTGCCCTCTCCTCCACCTATAAAAGGCCACCTTCATCTCCATCATAGAGGACATACGAAGAGACGCAGGAAGAGACAGAGGAGAGGAAGGCTCATACACACACAGAAGAAAGAGAGAAAGAAGCAATACAAAAGATTCAAGAGGGACGCAAGAAACGACATGGAAGGAGGCCATGGCCATGGCTCCTTCCCTCTTTTTTTAAGACAGCTAAAGCTGTGATTAAATTATGAGGATAAAAAACAAAGTTTACAGTTATAAGGGCAGAAGACTGCACTCAAGACAAAAGGGGAGGAGAAAAAAAAAAAAAAAAGACTAAATTCTTTAAAGTTACCGTTGTACTATCATGTTGAGGCTTTTTAAACTTATACTAGTATGAATGATTAACTGATAATTTGAAGCACTCTTAAGTATCTAACAAGTTCGCTTCATACATGTCTTTCTCATCAACCAACTTGGCTGTTACTTTGAAAAACTTTTCTTAATAAGATTGTGTTTGAGAATTTTTGTAGCAACGCACGGGCACTTAACTAGTATATGTATATATATATGTATGTGTTCATATGGGACCATGCTTGCTTCTAACAATTAGTTCATGGAAATGAGGTAGATAACTTAATGTATTATGCCTGATAAAATGGCACCTAGAAATTTAGTGATAAATGTTTAATTCAAAAGTCTTTAAATACATTGCTTTGCATCTGAATCCTATTAACAACATACTATTTTACGATATCACCATAAGACAAATCTTTCTACTTTAAATAATTTTAGCATCTATAATTCGAAGTTATAAATACAAGAATACATAAATTTAGCCTCTTGAATTCGTAAAACAAGAATAAATAATCTATAAAAGAATATGCGTCTATTTTTTATAACATGTTTTATTTGATTTACTGTCTGTCTTCTTTTGCCCTTATTGAAATTGTTGTTTCGCTATATTTCCATTGAACGACGTGTAGAATCCGACGTCATTAATTCCGTCGTCGACAACACAGGCTTCGACCGCGACTTCGTCATAAACAACGATTAAGCAAGGCAAGCACCCCCTTTGATCATATTGATCCCAGTATTTAATTTTCATTGTGTTTATCAAAATGTTTCATGCATGCATTTATTTTTTGTAAATATGCTATTTTGTGGTATTGGTGGATATACCTATTATCTCATAAAACTTCCTTGATAAGTATGGACATATGAACTTTGATAACCATATAAACGGGTTAGACAATACATAATGTCAACTTGGGTATATGCAATTATTAACCATGCTTAGCCATGCTTTAGAACCAACGTTGAATATGATCAGATCAAAATTGATTCTTGAGAATTGAAAAATGTTGGTTATGACATGATGTCGTTTGTTGGTATTTTGACTAAAAACCCCAAAATAAAAACTATGGTTTGATGCGGGCAATTATTGGCAATAGCCGGTTGTGCTAGAGATGGACTTGTACGTAGTGTAGGGGGAGATTATTGCCCGTGTCGGATTAAGGACCGAGCTATAGGTTGTTTTCAAGCCAAGAATTCCGTGCAACCACAAGTGCTAGGATGGGGCAGCCTTGACCTATTAAGTTGCTTACGTCTGGCTTTGCACATTGGTAGGCGGAAGATAGTATGAGCAATCCTTTCTAGGTTTGCTTATGAGGGGCTTCCACACTTCATTGTGGGTAAATGCATATCGGTATAACAGTGTACGCCTTGGTATGGGAAGAAACACTTATCACAGGGATTTACTACTTCTATCGTAGGGAATTACTGCTTATATACAACTTTAAATGACAGGGATACACTGTCATGTTTTTTCTCCATAACAAGAATTTAACGTCATCGAGCTGGTGCAAAGCTAGGACTAGGTAATGTAACGGTTATGTTGTGATCTATCTGCGGCACACCAAAGGAAGTGTGTCAATTGCGCTGCACAAAGAGATGATCGTTTCTTGTGGGTAAAGTTGTACACCTCTGCAGAGTGTAAATCTAATTAATTAGCCGCGCCTACGGTCAAAAGCACTTGGTAACATCATCACATAGCTAAATGTTTTACTATTTACAAAATGGGATGATTTTCTTCTAATAGGCCTTGTTTGACAAAGATTATGGTTACGCCACGTGTTGGCAAGGAATTGATATGGCAGGATTGGATTATTGGATCATTGAATTATTCAATGCTCACGAAGGGCTGTGAGTATTACTTATACTTTACTTATTTCTTATCAGTCAAACTTGCTTTATTGTATTCTGTTTGCAAATGACAACTTGATTTATAAATTCAATTTCGCTTTATGCAAATTAACCATAGAAGCCTTTTCTTTGAAATGGACTGCATATATTATAGGATTTGCTAAAGTCTTGCGGAGTACATAAAGTACTCACCCTTGCTTATTATGTTATTTTAGGTAGAAAAAGATAGCAAAGCTTTGAAAGATCTCTTTTCGTCGCAAGATGCGGGATTTTCAATAAAGCGACCTTTTAGGATTATACCTTGTGAGTTGCCTGAGGGATTGGATGGGCACACTACAAGACTTTGCTTCTTCTGTTGCTATATTTATATACTCTGAGTTGTAAGAATATACTGTACAAATAGCTTCCGCTTGAATAAAATGATGTATGGATGTGATTCCAATTGTTGAAAATGTGTGTACTAGCCACTGATCATGGGACTAGTATTGTATGCGTATTAGATTTCTATTTTCGCATTTATGTGAAAATGGGGTTCGTTACAACAAGCTTCTTTTTACTTTGGAGGTACATGAGCTGCCACCAAATTATCTTTAAACTCTGATACCTCTCGGTTCACCTATCTATTCGACAAATAAATGAAAGATCTATCTATAATTTCTATGATCTTGGACAGTTAATAATGATTTTTTCCTTTGAATTTAGAAACTTGATCAACCCACTTACTTCTATTATATTAATACTAATTAGTACTGTATGAATCCTCATTCTTTCATCTTTTAAACTTTTGATACATCTTAATATTTGTTCAATATATATTTTAGTACCTACTTAAGGATATTAATAAGTCTTATGTATGTTAGAACTTAGCTTTAACTAAAACATGAACTAGCCTAAGACATGATCACCAAACATAATGCGGAAATAAATCTTTAGATACTAACCCGGAGATGAGGATGCCATTAGAGTTTGGTCGGTGGTTCGGTCGGTGTAGGAGGAGCACCGATGCGTGATGAAGACAATGGGAGCATCGTGATTCTCACGGTGATGGTGAGGGCCTTCACTAGCTTTGCGCTAATTCTCAGATCGGATGATGTCGAGAATGAGCCAAACTCATGAGCAAAAACTTAATGTTTAGAGTGCCGCCCTCTTCCTTTATACTCTAGCGCTGGCTAACAGGACCATAACCAAATTTCTGTTGATGAGCTCCCGATCAGAGTGCATTCATGGTGGGCCTAGCCCCATAATTTTTTGATATTTAGTTAGCCAAGATCATAACCAACATTCTCCCACTTGATCGAAAGGCTAATATCATAGGTCTATACTCAACAAAACAACACACCAAGGTAAAGTATTGCAAGAGTTAATTTAAGCACCAATGCAACCCTAGTATCTATAGTGCATCATTCTATCTCGATAGGATAATTACTTATTCTTAATGGGAGTTGGTTTCATACTTATGGTCCTCATTTCTAGAATCAGAGGCTTTCCGATAAACCATTGCCGGCAACATGCTCTCGAAAGAGACTGGGTGGTAAGCCTTTAGTAAGTGGATCTGCAAGCATAGACTTAGTACTTATATGCTTGACATCAATAGTCTGATCTTGGATTCTATCTTTCACAACATGATACTTAATGTCAATGTGTTTGGCAGCACCATTTGACTTGTTGTTACTAGAATAGAATATTGCGGCTTTGTTATCGCAGTACAACTTTAGTGGTCTAGAAATGCTGTCAACCACCTTTAAGTACGGGATAAAATTCTTTAGCCATACCGCATGTCCTGTAGCTTCATAACATGCCACCAATTCAGTTTGCATCGTTGAAGATGCCATAAGTGTTTGTTTGGAGCTTTTCCATGAAATGGCTCCTCCCACGAGGGTGAAGATATAACCTGATGTTGACCTCTTACTATCAACACACCCGGCAAAATCAGCATCTGAATAACCAATGACTTCAAGGTTTTTAGACTTCTCATATATGAGCATGTAATCTTTAGTACCTTGTAGGTAACAGAAGACTTTCTTTATAGCCTTCCAGTGGTCCAGTCCTAGATTCGACTGATATCTGCCAAGCATCCCGGTAACAAACGCAAATCAGGACGAGTACAAACTTGAGCGTACATAATGCTTCCAACAGCTGAAGCATAAGGAATCGACTTCGTCTGATCAGATTCTAATTGATTCCTTGGACATTGAAATAGTCCAAATTTATTGCCTTTGACAATAGGAGCAGGCGTGACAGAGCAATTTTGCATATTGTACCTCTTAAGTACTCTGTCAATGTATGACTTTTGGGATAAGCCTAAAATCCCTTTGGACCTATCTCAGTGAATCTCAATGAACAAAACATAAGAGGCATCACCAAGATCCTTCATGACAAAATTAGCGGAGAGAAATCTTTTGGTCTCATAAAGCATATCCTTATCGCTAGGGCTATAAAAAAAGTTCGAGGCTCTCGAACTACTCGAACTCGGCTCGCAAGAGGCTCGGTTCGAGCTTCGAACGAGCCGAACTTGAGCTCGAGCTCGCGAGCATAACCGAGCTGAGCTCGAATAGTTTGCGAGCCTACTCGAGTCTGGACCGAGCTTCCTTAAATCGAGCTTTCTCGAGCTTGTTACCGAGCTTCCTCGAGCCGAGCTTAATCGAGCTTGTTACCGAGCCTACCGAGCTTACCAGAATTACCAAGCTTACTCGAGCTTATCAAGCTTACCGAGCTTACTCGAGACGAACTCGAGCCTACTCGAGCTTGGATCGAGCCGAGCTCGAGCCTGGGTCGAGGCTCGAACCTGAGCTTGAGCTCGGCTCGAGCTCAAGCCTGGAGGGCCAGGCTCGCTCGAGCTCGGCTCGGTCACAGCCCTACTTATCGCTGCTAGCCAATAAGATATCATCCACATAAAGAATCAAAATAGTAAATTTTTCATATTTAGACTTGAAATATATACAATTATCCACTTTATTTTCCTTAAATCTGAATTTCCTTATTATATTATCAAATTTAAGGTATCATTGTCTGGACGCCTGCTTCAGTCCATAAATTGATTTCTTGAGACGACATATCATATGCTCCATGCCTTCTATGACAAAACCCTCGGGCTGTGCCATGTAGACATCCTCTTGCAGATCGCCATTAAGGAATGTCGTTTTGACGTCCATTTGATGTAGCTCTAAATCATAATGGGCCACAAGTGCCATGACTATTCTTAGAGAGTCCTTTTTAGAGACGAGAGAAAAACGTCAACATAATCAATCCCTTCTCTTTGAGTAAACCATTTAACCACAAGTCTTGCCTTGAACCTTTCGACATTTCCCTTGGAGTCATGCTTAGTTTTGTAGACCCACTAACAGCCTACCTTTTTAACTCTTCTAGGGATCTCTACTAGGTCCCAAACGCCATTCAGGCTCATAGATTTTATTTCATCTTTTATGGTGTCAAGCCATTCAGATGAATTCTTACTCATCATGACCTCTTTAAATGAAATAGGGTCATCCACCTTACCAATATCATGCACATCTTCATACATGTACACAACATAGTCATTTGGGATAGCTGATCTTCTTTCACGTTGTGACCTTCTTAAGGGTTCATTAGAGGTCACAGCCGGTTCCTGAGGTTCATTATCAAGCGCTGCATTATTTCCTTCATTATCAGCCACTGCATTATTTCCTAAGTCCTCAGTGTTAGTTTCTTCTTTAGGACTTTCAACTGGATATGCATTAATTTGAGGTGGAGGAATAACATAAACTCGATTTTCCTCAAGATATATTTTCCTCCCCTCAGAACACCCACTAATTTCATCATTCTCAAGAAACACAGCGTGCCTGCTTTCTACAAATTTAGTAGTCCAATTGGGACAATAAAAACGGTACCCCTTTGACCTTTCTGGGTACCCAATGAAGTGGCAACATACTGTCTTAGTATCTAATTTCATAATACGTGGGTTAAACAGTTTGGCTTCAGCTGCACAGCCCCACACGCGTAAATAATTGAAACTTGGTTTTGTCCCAGTCCATAATTCATAAGGCGTCGATGACACCGATTTACTGGGAACCTGGTTTAATATGTGTGCGGCTGTCTTTAAGGACTCCATCCATAATTTAAGTGGTAAACTGGAGTGAGACAACATACTCCGTACCATATCCATAAGTGTACGGTTATGCCTTTCAGCCACTCCATTCTGTTGAGGTTCACCAGGCATGGAATATTGAGCTCCTATTCCATTTTCTTCAAGGTATTTACCGAAAGGGTCAGGAATTTGTCCATAAGGTGCATATTTTCCATAATATTCTCCTCCCCTGTCTGACCTCACTACTTTAATTTTTGAGTTATGCTAATTTTCAACCTCAGCCTTAAATATCTTAAATTTATTTAGTGATTCAGACTGTTCCTTAATAGGGCAAATATAACCGTATCGTGAAAAATCATCAATAAATGTTATAAAGGAATCATAACCATCTATTGACATAATAGAGAAGGGACCACAAATATCATATGAATTATTTCTAGGGGACATGAGCTGCGTGCTGCTCCAATTTCCTTTAGTGATTATGTATACGACTTAGATTAATGACATGCAATGAAAATTGCTACCGAAGCAGAATAGGAAACTAAACAAAAGAACGAGCAGAATGCAAAGAACGATTGCATGCATGCACACAGCCGGATGCAATTGTGCAAGCCGAGTAGGAAACTACCAAAAAGAAAGAAAGAAAGAAGGATTGCATGCATGCACAGAGGGCATGCAAGCCGAGTGGGAAACTACGAAAAAAAAAAGATTGCATGCATGCACACAGCCGGATGCAATAGTGCAAGCCGAGTGGGAAACTACCCAAAAAAAAGAAGAAAGATTGCATGCATGCACACAGCTGGAAGCCTGGAACCAAAAGACAAAAATAGATGAACGTGATACACATAGATGCTACAACTCATGAGTCCGAAAGTGAAGCTTTAAACACGATCGTCCGTTAAATTACCACCTTGGTTAATAGGAGAAAAAAATGTAGAAATTCTTGCACTAATTGGGGAAAAAACCTTAGCCATCAATTTGGTGTACGGTTTGAATTAAGTGTCAAGATAGATGATCTTGATATGTATCAACAAATACGAAGAAAAGGTTTCTGCTACAATACAAATACAAATCAAAACAATTGGGAAAAACAACTTAGCCATTCAAAATTTAAACGCCAAAGTTAACTGAAAAATAAGGATCTGTAAATCTAAATTGGGAAACAAAATAAAATTTTAAAAATAAACTAGAAAAAATAGATTTTGAACTGAAATAAAAATTGGGATCTAAAATAAATTTGTATTAAGTTAAGAATGTATATAAATACAACTTTGGAAGCTAAAATTATTATATTAAAATTTTAATTTGATTGTGATTAAAACTATAAACATTAATGTGGTTCCTAAGATTATGCATCCAAATATAGCTTTATTTATATTAGTATTAAAATTTACAAACTCAAAGTTAAAAGTCGTAAACTTCGTATCAAATTTTTAGTTAAAATTTCAGATCCAAACATTGCTACTTGAACGTTTATGAATCCAGAAATAGAAGTTCTAAAAACAATTTTTTAGGTTTATGCAGAATTTTGAATTTGGGACTACTATATGGATCATATATGAAAATTTTCAAAAAATTGAGTAATAAATTGTAAAATAAAACTATGCCAACCAAAATATATTTAGTTTTTGTAATTTCACATAATCAGAACTAATAGAAGGTGGTTCTTAATGTTTTGTCCTAATCTACTATGTCTTTAAATAATCTAAGTGTGTTTCTACGTATACAAAATACTCTTCAAACATGTAGCCCATGCGGGTGCACGGGTTGATGACTATTTATTTCTAATTAAAATAGAAATAATGGGAAGTTTTGATTAGAGATTAATTGTTTAATGTTTAAACTGGGATTATATCATGACCATGATTACATTCTGACCAACGTTGTTTGTGAACATGTGCCACCCATAAGATGATTTTAATTATTTTTCGATTCTGCCCAACAGTGATTTGAATTAGAATTAGCATGTTATTAATAAGACCAACGTTGGGTTAATTTTATGCATAAAATGATATGTTTTTTTCTAATATGAATTGTGTTAGTTTTCCTCAGCCGCCAATGCCTCTAACATCGCCAATTACATCAGCAGCATTGAGCATTTGACGGGAACTAATTTTCCTGCCTGGAAGGAAAAGCTTGAGATCGTCCTTGGTGTTCTTGAGCTTGATTATACCTTATGTCACCCTGCTCCTATCGCTCCTCCTCAACTGAGGAAAATTATGCTAAATTAAAGAAGACTTATGATATTAACTGTGAGCGATGGGAGCGGTTCAATCGTATGTCACTTATGATTATGTGAGACCCCGTTCTGATGAACAGGAACCTCCATGTGATTACTGTGCCATTCCCTGGATCAGTAGCTAGCACTCACATGTTTACAACAATTGGAATCACAACCATACAACAAATATTATTAAGCGGAAACTATTATGCAAAGAAAGCTTTACAACTCGTAGATATAGCAAGAAAAGAAGCAAAGTCTTGTAGTGTGCCCATCCAAAACCAACAGCAACCGACAAGGCATAATCCTAGAAAGATTCGATGAAGAAAATCCGCAACCCGCGATTTAAAAGGAATCCTCGAAGCTTCGCTAACTTATCCACCTAAAAACAACATATAAGCAAGGGTGAGTACTTTCGTACTCCGCAAGACTTGAGCAAAGCCTATAATATATGCAGGCCATTTCAAAGGAGGCTACTACAGTTAATTTGCATAAAGCAGAATTGACATTGTAAAACAAGTTATTTGCAAACGGAATTTGTAAAAGCAAGTTGACTGATATGAAATAAGTAAAGCATAAGTATTACTCACAATCCTTCGCGAGCATCGAATAATCCAGAAATGGAATCCAACAATGTCGATCCTTTGACATAAAGCAAAAGCTGCTAAACAAGTTCCAGACCACAACCCCATTTTTTGGAAAATACAAAAGACTAACATTGGAATGACTTCACCAAGTGTCCTTGACCATGGACACGGCTAATTAATTAGATTTACACTCTGCAGAGGTGTACAACTTTACCCACAAGGAATGATCAACCTCTTTTGCCAGATCAATTAACACACTTCCTTTGGTGTGTCGGCAAGGAGATCATACAGAGCCGTTACATTATCTAGATGTGGCTTTGAACCAGCCCGGGACGTTTAGCCCTCGCCATGAAAAAAGCGAACACTCACCCAAGGCGTGGTTCCTTTCACAACACACCCAACACCACGTTTACATCCACCGCAAGGCGTACCGTTGCATTGGTAAGTAGACCCCTACGCATGACCAAACCGGAATGCTGTGCAATCTCCCCGCCTTCCTTAGATGCAAAGCCACACTTAAACAACTTAATAGGCTAAGACCCGCCCATACAAGCCCTCTGGTTGTACGAAATTCTTGGATCTATAGCGTCCCATTGCTCGGTCCTTAATCCGACACGGGCGATACTCCACCCTACACTATGTGCAAATCCCTCTGCACCTCCGGCTATTGCCAATAATCGCCCGCATCAAAACCGTAGTTTTATTTCGGGTTTTTAATCAAAATACCCATAACCAACAGCTTTATTTCCAACATTTTCCATTTCTTAAGAAACAAATTTTGATCTGATCATCATTCTCATTTGTTCTAAAAGCATGGCTAAGCATGGATAGAAGTAATCGCATATACCCACAATGACATTAAGTAATTGTCTAAGCTCAATCTATGGTTATCAAGGTTCACATATTCATATTTATCAAGGAAGTTTCATGAGACAACAGGTATAACTACCAGTACAACAAAATTGCAATTTACAGAAAGTAAACGCATGCATGAAACATTTTAATAAACAATGCAATTTAAATACTGGGATCAAGATGGTCAAAGGGGGTGCTTGCCTTGCTTATATATCGCTTACGGCGAAGACGCGATCACGGCTGATGGAGGCAATGAAGGAGGAAGGGACGTCGGATTCTACACGTCGATCAATCGAAAAATAGCAAATATCCAACTTTAATAAGGCAAAAAGAAAACAGACAGAAAATCAAATAAAGATTCATTGCCGAAAACAGGGATGATTTAGGGTTTGGATTATATGATTTCGAGATCTCATGATTTAGATAAACACACATTTATATACTTAATGGCTTTTATTATGAACAAAACACGTTTTTTTTAAAGATTATCTATTCTTGATTTACGAATTCAAGAGGCTAAAATTATGAATTCTAGTATTTACGATTTCGAATTATAGATGCTAAAATTATTTGGATTAAAAGAATTGGAATTGAAACACTAGTTAAGGGTTATGCTAATAGCACTAGCCTTAAGATTTTGCATACGAAAGGTTTTAAATAAGTTAGATCTATTAATCTAGGTTACTAGATTAATTTATGATTTTTAAGAAGATTATTTCTTCGAAATTAGGTAGCATATACTTTGAAGAACATATCTAGGCTGATTTCATACATTTTAATGTTTAGACGAGACCTTATTTTCATAGTTGAAAAAGCTTATGTGACATTAACAGTTATGACAATCATACTTTTTAGGGGTATTCAACTAGCAAGATTTAATTGAAACGAAAGTTGTAAATAAAATATTTTTCTAGAATATGGTAGACCATATCCTAAATATCATTTCTAAACTAATTTCCATAGTTTTTGCATTTAGACGAGAGATTCTACAGGTTGACGAAAAAGCTTGATAGTTCAATTTACTACGCGTTAAGGATTCAGTTTTTGATATAAGATTGCGACTACACCGTCTAGGATAATCTACTCATTTTTCAGGCATTAGCAGGGCATTGTAACATCCCAAAAATTTGGCTTAATTAAGTTTTTATTGCTTAAATGTGCATTTGTGATTTTCTGGAATTTATTTGGATTTTTCTGGATTTATTTGAATTAATTCTTATTTCAAGTTTATTGCCTTTACTCAAATTTATTCAAATCTGTGCAAAGTTAAAATAAAGTTTTGGTAAAAATATTTTATTTGAGTCCAGAATATCTCAAAGTATTTTTGAGATTTTTCTTGGATTTTTCCTGATTATTTTATTGCCTAAAACAAATTAAACAAATTTCGGTAATTATTTTAAATAAGAAATCTTTTAAAATCAACCTAAACGATGACGGCCGAGCCCAAGGCATCGTCGCGATTGGGCCCATTTCGGTGCAGCCCAGCTCTTCGCGCCGCCGGCCTGTTCGGCCCGTTTTTCTAGATGGAATCGCTGCATCCGTCGGATCTTAATCGGAGGGTGGACGTTTGTCCCACCCGTTGAAACCCTAGCGATTCTTAGCCGTTGGATCAGGACGCGTGGAGGACCGGGATTTCGCCACGTCACGCGCACGGGAGTCCGTCCGATTCACGACGCGTGGACGGTTAAGACTCCGTCGTCTCCGGGACTCGTCGCCGTCCGCGGACTCGGATAAGCGCCGCCCGCGTGCGGGCGAACTCCGCCTCGGACACGACTGCCGAGGGGGCTATTTAAGCCGCGGACCCCGCCCCGATGTTGAACCATCTGCGCCGCTTCGTTTGCCCCGCTCCTCGTCGCTGGAATCGTCGTGTCTGGTCGCCGAGAGCTCGCCGGAAGTGACTCAAGTGCCGCCGAGAGTTTTCGCGAGATCCCGACGGAGCAGGGAGTTCTTCGCCGCGACGGAACCAGTTTCGAACTCAGCTCGTCGCGCCGAACCAGATCTGCAGCGTCATCTCGCCGGAAGCCCGCCAAAACGCCGTTGCCTTGGTCGCCGTCTTGGTCCAGAAGAAATTCGCCGCCGCGTCTTCATCGCCAGGTTCAGAAGCTTCGGGCCGTCCGATCTAGCTCCTCTGGTTGAGATCGTGACACGTGGCCTTTCACCCGCATCCGTTCGATCGGGTTCCTGCGCTGTGGATAGTGCCGCCGCCACAGCCAATCAAGCACCGCCGCGTGTCGGGCGAGGGTACCGATGGGTCATGGACCGCGTTCACCGTGGACTCGCGCTGCGTTGTAGACCCAGTCTATGTGCCGAGACACGCGTCGCTGTTTGATTGGCTGGCGCCAGGGCTGATGTCAGCGTGATGTCATGGTGACGTCATAAATCGGTTTTTCAGAATAAAAGTAAATCGGTTAATTTCGAAATTCGATTTTCTGATTTGATATTTATTTCAAATTTCAAAAGGCTATATCTTTTACATCGTAACTTTCGGATTTGAGTGATTCTAGTTTCTAAAAATTTGTAAAATTGAGATCTATTTAATGGTGAATTTTATTTGATTTTTGGAGTTCAATTGCTCTCTGTTTTGGCATTTATTTGCTTTTCTTCTTCGGTACGCGTAGACGTTGAATTGTGCGACGTTTCGGAGGAAGATCAAGCAACTCAAGAGCAAGCTTCAAATCAAGATCAGGACCTATTCCAAGGCAAGTTGTGCTTTGATCATGTTGAACCCATGTTTATAAAATTGCTATATTTGTTTTACCCTATTGCATATGTTTCAAATATACAATTGTTTCAAATTAGATTGGGATTAGCTAATATACCAGATTGATCTATACCCTACCTTGTCATTGTATGCCATGATCCATTGTCACCCTAGATTGGTTAAATATAGTTGGTTAATAATTATAATCAACATTGGAGGTTTAGACCGTGTTAGTTGCTTAGCTTTGCCACGTCATCACATGTATCAGAATCATTGATAATTAATCATGATTAATGGAATATGGAACGATATTATGAACTTGTGTGTCATGTGGGATCACACGATGAGATTGAGTTGTTGTGGCGAGTCATGTCACGCAACGATGTTGAATTGTTGATGGCACGTGGTGCTTGGTAATCAACTGGGTGATGATAATTTGGAATGGGGCAAGTGGCAAGGGGCGAGGAGGCCAAGGTGGGCACGATAGGCAGATGGTATGTGGATGTCTTGCCTTGATCACACTAAGGACTTAACCTTGCAAGCCTTTGACCTGAGTCAATCATGCAACCACATGTCCGTATGGGCCACCTAGTGAGTAATTTGCAATGTCTTGATTTTGGTACTATCGTGGTCGGTGTGAGTTCCCGAGTTATGGTGTAATTCACATGGCGCAAGAGGGGGGTCCTGGATGTGGTAACCAGTCCCACCAGTGTTGAATCCTTAGCGGGTAGTATCGAGTTAAGCCGAGCATTGTAAAGGCTTTGTTATAATCACTCGCCTTGGTGGTGTTTGGTTGTATCACGTGGGTAAAGTGCATAACCTCTGCAGAGTGTGAAACTATTCGGATAGCCGTGCTCGCATGTATTGAGCAATGCTCGGAATTACATTAAGGGTTAGTTTAATTAATTGAACAACTTGGTTGGGATGGCGGAAGGCCATATGGAAGATGGAATTTGACTTAGGATTAGAAACTTGGTTTACTTGAGAAATACCAAGTTATTTATTATTGCTATTTGTTTTACATTCTTTACAATCTATTTATCAGATCTGTTCATAAATGTCGCTTATTGCAAAATAGCCATGATAGCCTATCCATTGGAGTAAGCCTTACATATAGATACATAGAATCGCATTACATGCACAACTTGTTGAGTGCTTTAAGTACTCACCCTTGCCAAACAACAATAATCAACAGTTGAAGAATCTACACTGTGTTGGAAGAGGAAGTCCAGAAGACACGAGTCATTAGGGTCCGAGCCTTGTCGGTTGCACGTGGTGAACCGATGAGCTATCTACGTTTTCTATTTTCCGCCGCTTAATCATTAGTTATATTTTCACCTTGTCATGCGTGGCTTAATAATGTAAGTTGGTCATAAGCTCATACCTTTAGTTATATCAATGAATGAACTATTATTCTATTATCGCTGAGTATGATGTGATATGTACCAATGTTGAGTCGTGTGCACTAGCGTTGATCCCGGAATAGTGCGGTAAACACGGTGGGTTGAATCGTGGATTCGGGTCCTTCTGAGGTGGTATCGAGCATACCGATGTAGGACTTGGCCCTAGATAGTATGGAGGTGTCTTGTGTGTGTCCAAACTATTTTCTAAAAGAAAATCTAAACTTGACTAATAAAACACTCTCGACTCATCTCATTCTCTATTTCTCGCCTTGCTGAATTTACCGCTTTACTTGCCGTTTTGGGTGGAGAACTTATTCAAAGTTCTTGTGGAGCGGATGCCGATCGTTCCGACCTTCGAGGAGTCACCGGTGGCGGCTACGCCATGGAGCCGTGGAGAGTTCTTCGACGTTGGGAGGCTTCTATCGTCCGCTTTACCAAGGAGGCAATCGGTCGGATTAATGGTGTACACCGAGGATTTATTTGCAAGTCGATTATCTACGCTCGAGAACGAGGAAGCTAGCGGCCAATCAACATCTCGCGGAAGATTCTCGTGCGAGGTTGCAATTCAGAGGTCGCTCGACTTGCTCTTCGCCGTGTCGGCGCGACTCGCCGACGAGCTTCACGACTCAGTGTTCCGCCTTCATCCAGATGTGTAAGCATGCCGACGCCGACGGATCGTGGAGGACGAGTGTCCCACAGCCACACACCTTGCAGAGTTTGCCCTTGCCCAGGAGGATCATATGAGAGAGACTACTCAGGAGCTGGAGACTGTGTACGAGGCACTCAGAGTGGCAGAGCAGGAGCTTGAGGTGACCCGTGCTTCAGCTATCGGGATGATCACTGAGCTGGGAGAGGCCCTAGAGGCGATCGAGGACGAGTTGGAGCGCGTGACTCGAGGAGTTCAGGAGCCAGCAGAGGAGTCCGAGGAGGATCCCGAGGAGCGAGAGTGGGAGCCAGAGGGGAGTGCAGACCCCGTGGTTGCAGAGGACCCAGTAGTAGGTCACCAGGATAGGTTCGCTGCTATGCCAGCTCATCCGCCGGTGTATGCGCCGGATCAGCCTCAGCCAGGGTGGCTGGATGAGTGAGTGTCAGCCTTGGAGCTGTGTTGAGACTCGAGTGTGAGTCGCGTCTTTAAGTTAGTCTTTACCTTTCTAGTTGACGTTAAGGTTTCGTGTTTAGTTTGCTTCTTTGTAATGCTGAGTGTGCAGTATGTGTTGCAAAGCTTGTAGGCTTAAATAAGCGACCATACCAAGAATAATAAAGAATTATTTCAGTTTGGGTATAATCTATCTCCCCGCTTTAGAAAGTCTTACTTCTTATCTATGCTACATCTACCTTTCCTAACCTAAGAGGAAACCATCAGATGGTGAATACTCGAGGGAACAACGGAGCTTCAGGAAGTGGACTGCGCCAGAACGACAACACCAACGACAGAGGCAGCCCTCAACCACCGCCAGTGGACATGCAGAATCTGGGAGCGTTTCTTGCTACGCAGACTCAACTGATGCAGACTATGATGCAGCAGATGCAGCAGATGACCAACGCTGCAGCCAACAACAACAACCCTGTAGCTCAAAACAACCATGGTGGACCCCGACCTCACTCAAAGCTATCAGATTTTATGAGGACTAGGCCACCAACTTTTTCAGGGAATGTGAACCCTTTGGAAGCCGATGACTGGCTTAGGACAATTGAGAAGAAGCTGCACATCACTCAGTGTGAGGGCAATGAGAAGGTGCTCTACGCCTCCCATCAATTGGAAGGAACCGCCGCAGAATGGTGGGAGAATTACTGTGCCGCTCATGGAGCCCCACAAGAGATCACATGGGAGGAGTTTACTAATGCTTTCCGCCAGTATCATGTCCCTGAAGGAATGATGGACCTCAAGAAGGAAGAGTTCAGGGCTTTGAAACAAGGAGGCCAACCAGTGGCCAAGTACCTGAACAAGTTTACTCAGTTAGCTCGCTATGCCCCTGAAGACGTAGCGACAGATAAAGCTAGGCAGTCTCGTTTCATGAAGGGACTAAATTCAGGACTGCAGGTGGGACTGATTACCCACAAATTTCCAGACTTTCAGGAGTTGGTTAATAAAGCTTTGATCCTAGAAGATAAGGGCAAAGAGCTGGGTGAGAACCGTAAGCGCTTAATGACTAATCAGGGTGGACGTCCAAACCATCTACGTTTGAGGATGTCACCACAGCAATTTGCTAGATTCCAACCACCAGCCGTGAACAAGACATCAACCCCTGCATCTCGCCCTGCCAATCAGAACTTCCAGACCCCAGCACAGGGCAACAATGCACCAGGAGGGAATCAACAGTCTGCCGTGAAAAGATGCTATACCTGCAATGAGCCAGGGCATTTTTCCAATAGGTGTCCACAGAAGGGAGGCATCACGCCAGTTCGTTTCAACTTGGGAACCACACCTGCCAAAGCACCAGCCTCAGGAGGAAATCGTGCGCCAGGTCAAGCTGGAGCAACCCCGCAATCAACAGTGCGTGGAAGGATCAACCACATCACTGCAGATGGAGCTCAGGAAGCTATAGACGTCGTACTGGATAAGTTTCTGGTCAACTCGATACTGCCATACGCTTTGTTTGATTCTCGAGCTTCGCATTCGCTTGTTTCTCAAAGTTTTGCAACCAAGAATGGATTTAAAGTGGTGAATCTTAAGTGTGTGCTCTTAGTCCAAGCCCGGGATCCGAGCTTAGATCTAGCCTTGGGTGTTTGGGAGCTAAGTTGCTTATGGATGGGATAGAATTCCTAGCTAATCTTATCTTGATAGATGCGCAATCCTAGACGTCATCCTTGGAATGGATTGGTGTCTAAGCATAAGGTCGTTTTGGATTGTGGCCGACGGATCGTGACTTTGGAAGGCCCTAGTGGCAAGAAAGTAGAGTTTCAAGCGACCGCAGCTTCGAGATGGGCAGTTAATGGTCAACAGCGTGAAAGCTATCAGCATGGAAGATGTGCCAGTAGTCAGAGAATACCCGGATGTGTTTCGAGAAGATTTGCCAGGATTGCCACCAGACCGTGATATCGAGTTCGTGATTGAATTATCACGGTGACAGCACCGATATCAAAGAGACCATATCGGATGCCTACCGACGAGTTAGTGGAAATGAAGAAGCGATTGAGGAACCGCAAGAGAAAGGTTTCATTAGACCAAGTTCATCGCCGTGGGAGCCCGGTTTTGTTTGTTCGTAAAAGGACGGAGTCTTAGAATGTGCATCGATTATCGTGCCATCGAATGAAGTAACGATCAAGAATAAGTATCCTTGCCGTGATCGATGACTTATTTGATCGATTAAGAGGAGCTGGAGTTTTCTCCAAGGTAGATCTTCGTTCGGGATACCATCGCTTGAAGATCCGAGCGAGGATGTACCTAAGGCGCGTTTTCTACGCGATATGGACATTATGAGTTTACAGTCATGTCATTTGGATTGACTAATGCCCCGGCATATTTCATGAACATGATGAATAAGGTTTTCATGGAATATTTGGATAAGTTCGTTGTAGTCCTTATAGACGATATCTTGGTTTACTCAAGACAGAGGAAGAGCATGCGAACATCTCGTAATGGTTTTAGAGAGGTCATGAGAGCATCGACTATATGCTAAGTTTAGCAAGTGTGAATTCTGGAAGGAGAAAGTTGAATTTCTTGGTCATGTCATGACTACTAAAGGAGTGGCAGTCGACCCAAGCAAAGTGGACGCAGTGTTGTATTGGGAGCAACCAAAGTCTGTTACCCAGATCCGTAGTTTTCTGGGAATGGCGGGATATTACCGTCTGTTCATAGAAGGATTCTCGACAATCGCTAAACCCCTTACGTAGTTGTTGAAGAAAGAAAAGAAGTTTGCATGGACGCCAGAGTGCGAGAAAAGTTTCATGGAATTAAAGAAGCGTTTAACAACAGCCCCCGTATTAGTGTTGCCAGATGTGCAGAATGGATTTGATATTTATTGCGATGCTTCAAAGCAAGGCTTGGGATGCGTGTTAATGCAAGAAGGCAAAGTCGTTGCCTATGCGTCAAGACAGTTAAGACCGCATGAAGTGAATTACCCAACGCATGATTTGGAGTTAGCTGCCGTAGTGCATGCCTTAAAGATATGGCGTCATTATCTCATAGGAAATAGATGTGAGATATATACTGCACCATAAGAGCACGAAATACATATTCACTCAAGCGATCTGAATATGAGACAAATAAGATGGCTAGAGCTAATTAAGGATTATAATGTGGAATCCATTATCATCCCTAAAAGCCAATGTGGTGGCGGATGCTGCAGGTCGAAAGAGCCATAGCGCAAATACATTGACAATGGAGGATCAACCGAATTATGCAAGGAATTTGAAACTAAGGTTGGAAGTTGTTCCAAGGAATGGTAGTTGCACTTGAAGTAAAGCCAACGCTGGAAGGTCGATTAGAGAAGGCCGAAGGATGACGATAAAATTTCTAAGATCAAGGCTAAAAGGAAGAAGGCTTAGCCGTAGATTTCACTCTAGATGAGCAAGGAACCATGTTCTTCAAAGGCCGAATTTGCGTCTTGGGATAAAAAGGAGCTAAAGCAATTGATTCTTGAGGAGGCTCACGATTCTAAGTACTCAATTCATCCAGAAGTGCCAAGATGTACCAGATTTGAAAGAGAGATTTTGGTGGCCTAACATGAAGCGTGAAGTAGCCGAACATGTTGCTTTATGCGACGTATGTCGAGAGTAAAAGCTATGCATCAAAGACCATTGGTTTGTTGCAGCCATTGAAAATTCGGAATGGAAGTGGAGGAAATCGAATGGATTTTATCACCGGTTTACCTAAAACTCGAGAGGTTACGATTCCATTTGGGTAATTGTGGATCGTCTAACCAAGGTCGCCATTTTATCCCAAGAAAGACCACTTACTCCGAGATCGTTTAGCGAGTTGTACATGTCAAGGATTGTATGTTTGCATGGAGTGCCCAAGAAGATTGTGTCGGACGAGGTACCCAATTTACCTCGAGATTTTGGAATAAGTTGCACGGCCATGGGAACTCGCTTGAATTTTAGCACAAAGATATCACCCGCAGCATGATGGTCGACCGAAAGGGTAAATCAGATTTTGGAGGATATGTTGAGAGCTTGTGCTTTAGCTTATATTTGCGACATGGGATAAGTGTTTGCCGTATCACGAGTTCGATTATAATAATAGTTATCAAGCTAGCTGCAGATGTCACCGCTTGAGGCGTTGTATGGGCGTGCTTGTCGTACTCAGTTAAATTGGAATGAAACAGAGAGCGTTTGGTGTTTGGGCGGACATTCTCGAGGAAGCGAAAGTCAAGTTGCAATGATCGAGAGAGGTTGAAGATAGCACAATCAAGATGTAAGAGTTATGCGATAACCGTCGCCGAGATTTGAGTTTTGAACCGAAGATCATGTGTATCTTAGAGTTACCCCTCTTAAGGGCGTTAAAAGATTTCATGTTAAAGGAAGCTTGCACCAAGATATGTCGGTCCGTTCAAGATTCTGAGCCGTCGAGGAGAGGTGGCTTATCAATTACAGTTGCCTCAGTCTTTGGCAGGAGTGCATGATGTGTTCCATGTGTCGCAGCTTAAGAAGTGTCTCAGAGTGCCAACAGAGCAAACCCGTTGGATGCAATAGAGTGCAGGAAGATTTGACGACAAAGAGCAACCGTCCGAATTTTGGATGTTATGGAACGAAAGACCAGAAACAAGTCTATTCGCTTTTGCAGAGTTCAGTGGAGCAATCATTCCGAAAGTGAAGCCACTTGGGAGCGAGAAGAAGATTTGAAGTCTGAATTTTCAACCTATTCTCTAGTTAGCCCCAATCTCGGCCGAGATTCATTAAGGGGGAGGTTTGTAACATCCCAAAATTTGGCTTAATTAAGTTTTTATTGCTTAAATGTGCATTTGTGATTTTCTGAATTTATTTGGATTTTTCTCGATTTATTTGAATTAATTCTTATTTCAAGTTTATTGCCTTTACTCAAATTTATTCAAATCTGTGCAAAGTTAAAATAAAGTTTTGGTAAAAATATTTTATTTGAGTCCAAAATATCTCAAAGTATTTTGAGATTTTTCTTGGATTTTTCCCGATTATTTTATTGCCTAAAACAAATTAAACGAATTTCGTAATTATTTTAAATAAGAAATCTTTTAAAATCAACCTAAATAATGACGGGCCGAGCCTAAGCATCGCGCGCTTGGCCCATTTCGCGCAGCCCAGCTCTTTCAACCGTCTGTTCGCCCGTTTTCTAGATGGAATCGCCGCATCCGTCGGATCTTAATCGGAGGGTGGACGCTTGTCCCACCCGCTGAAACCCTAGCGATTCTTAGCCGCTGGATCGGGGCGCGTGGAGGACCGGATTTCGCCACGCCACGCCGCACGGAGTCCGTCGATTCACGACGCGTGGGCGGTTAAGACTCCGCTCGCCTCGGGACTCGCCGCCGTCACGGACTCGGATAGCGCCGCCGCAGACGGAGCGAACTCCGCCTGGACACGATCGCCGAGGGGCTATTTAAGCCGCGAACCCGCCCGATGTTGAACCATCTGCGCCGCCGCTTGCCTCGCTCCTCGTCCGCCGGAATCGCCGTGTTCCGGTCGCCAAGAGCTCGCCGGAAGTGACTCAAGTGCGCCGAGAGTTTTCGCGAGATCCCGACGGGCAGGAGTTCTTCGCCGCGACGAAACCGGGCCAACTCACTCGTCGCGACCGAACCAGATCTGCAGCGTCATCTCGCCGGAAGCCCGCCAAAACGCCGTTGCCTTGGTCGCCGCCTTCGGTCCGGTAAGAATTCACCGCCGCGTCTTCATCGCCCGAGTTCGAAGCTTCGGCCGTCCGATCTAGCTCCTCCGTTGAGATCGTGCCGCGTGGCCTTTCACCCGCATCCGCTCGATCGGGTTCTGCGCTGTGGATAGTGCCGCCGCCACGACCAATCAAGCACCGCCGCGTGTCGGCGCGGTACCGATGGGTCATGGACCGCGTTCACCGTGGACTCGTACCGCTGTAGACCCGATCTATGCGCCGAGACACGCGTCGCCGTTTGATTGGTGGCGCCCAGTGGCTGATGTCGCGTGATGTCATGGTGACGTCATAAATCGGTTTTTCGAATAAAAGTAAATCGGTTAATTTCGAAATTCGATTTTCGATTTCATGTTTATTTCAAATTTCAAAAGGCTATATCTTTTACATCGTAACTCGGATTTGAGTGATTCTAGTTTCTAAAAATTTGTAAAATTGAGATCTATTTAATGGTGAATTTTATTTGATTTTTGGAGTTCAATTGCTCTCTGTTTTGGCATTTATTTGCTTTTCTTCTTCGGTACGCGTAGACGTTGAATTGTGCGACGTTTCGGAGGAAGATCAAGCAACTCAAGAGCAAGCTTCAAATCAAGATCAGGACCTATTCCAAGGCAAGTTGTGCTTTGATCATGTTGAACCCATGTTTATAAAATTGCTATATTTGTTTTACCCTATTGCATATGTTTCAAATATACAATTGTTTCAAATTAGATTGGGATTAGCTAATATACAGATTGATCTATACCCTACCTTGTCATTGTATGCCATGATCCATTGTCACCCTAGATTGGTTAAATATAGTTGGTTAATAATTATAATCAACATTGGAGGTTTAGACCGTGTTAGTTGCTTAGCTTTGCCACGTCATCACATGTATCAGAATCATTGATAATTAATCATGATTAATGGAATATGGAACGATATTATGAACTTGTGTGTCATGTGGGATCACACGATGAGATTGAGTTGTTGTGGCGAGTCATGTCACGCAACGATGTTGAATTGTTGATGGCACGTGGTGCTTGGTAATCAACTGGGTGATGATAATTTGGAATGGGGCAAGTGGCAAGGGGCGAGGAGGCCAAGGTGGGCACGATAGGCAGATGGTATGTGGATGTCTTGCCTTGATCACACTAAGGACTTAACCTTGCAAGCCTTTGACCTGAGTCAATCATGCAACCACATGTCTGGTATGGGCCAGCCTAGCTGAGTAATTTGCAATGTCTTGATTTTGGTACTATCGTGGTCGGTGTGAGTTCCCGAGTTATGGTGTAATTCACATGGCGCAAGAGGGGGGCCCTGGATGTGGTAACCAGTCCCACCAGTGTTGAATCCTTAGCGGGTAGTATCAGGTTAAGCCAGAGCATTGTAAAGGCTTTGTTATAATCACTCGCCTTGGTGGTGTTTGGTTGTATCACGTGGGTAAAGTGCATAACCTCTGCAGAGTGTGAAACTATTCGGATAGCCGTGCTCGCGGTATTGAGCAATGCTCGGGAATTACAGTTAAGGGTTAGTTTAATTAATTGAACAACTTGGTTGGGATGGCGGAAGGCCATATGGAAGATGGAATTTGACTTAGGATTAGAAACTTGGTTTACTTGAGAAATACTGAAGTTATTTATTATTGCTATTTGTTTTACATTCTTTACAATCTATTTACTGTATCTGTTCATAAATGCTGCTTATTGCAAAATAGCCATGATAGCCTATCCATTGGAGTAAGCCTTACATATAGATACATAGAATCGCATTCTCATGCACAACTTGTTGAGTGCTTTAAGTACTCACCCTTGCCAAACAACAATAATCAACAGTTGAAGAATCTACACCTGTGTTGGAAGAGGAAGTCCAGGAAGACACGAGTCATTAGGGTCCGAGCCTTGTCGGTTGCCTGTGGTGAACTGATGAGCTATCTACGTTTCCTATTTTCCGCTGCTTAATCATTAGTTATATTTTCAGTCTTGCCCTGCGTGGCTTAATAATGTAAGTTGGTCATAAGCTCATACCTTTAGTTATATCAATGAATGAACTATTATTCTATTATCGTTGAGTATGATGTGATATGTACCAATGTTGAGCTGTGTGCACTAGCGTTGATCCTGGGAATAGTGGGGTAAACACAGTGGGTTCGAATCAGTGGATTCGGGTCCTTACAGGCATGATATTAGAAGTGATTTAAAGTTGAGTTTGCGACAATTGGTTTTTATCCGCGATGTTTTTCCTATAAGCGATCATTAGGGTTTAACATTATTTTATTTCAACCTAGTACAAACATAAGGTATTTTTGAATAAACAGTGGGAGTATTATTTTTCAGGGCTATCGGATTTGGTTTCATCAAATTCAGAGTTTAGTTGTGAATGTTATAGCTATTTATATCATGCAAGTATTAACACTTTGACTTCTTTTACTGTTTTAGGTATTAAACTTTAAATATTATTTTGTATCTGAGATCCTTGCAATTCCAGAGGTATAATAAAACTGGTTTGGTGATTATTCGAATTCATTTGACCCATATTCTAACTATTCAACTTTCTATATTTATATATATACATTTTTATGTTTAAGCTATTTCATTCATGTCAAGTTAACTCAAATCAAGTTCATTTATCAATTATTTTGGCAAATTAAGGTATTATTCTGCCATTCTAATATTTAGAAACTAAATTTTACTTATTCCATATTTCTTTTATTCAAATTATGTTTATTTGAATGTCTAGTGCATTGAAAACAATCTTTATTAGAAAGTAATTCAAACATTAATGAAATTTAAATATTTTTACATATTTTAACTCCTGGAAACATGAGTATTTCACTAAAATTGGTTCCATTCATTTTTAAGTTTGTTTACAACATTTTAATATGTAGCACTTCTTTTAGTCTTTTCTTTAAATTTGAATTTCAAATTTACCCAGTGAACATTTTCAAAATGTTATTGCATATTCTGAAAGAACTAGATTTTAGATGAATTTAGAATTTTGTTTCACTTTATTTGGAGTTACAATGCAAAAGTTATAAGCATTTGAATCAATTCGGGTATTGAAAATCGAAATGAAATTCACAAATACGTTTTCCCCACTGTGAAAGCGTCTTTACCGAATGCACTGAGGAGGACTTGACCGGCTGACAGAGGGGGCCCACGGGGCAGCGACCGGAAATAGAGGTGCGGCTAGGGCGTGGCGGCGACGGAGCTCCGGCGGGATTCCGGCCGAATGGGTAGCACGGAAGGCACCAGGGGGTCACGGCGCACCCGGGGGTGGGGTCGCTCACCGGCGGGGACGGCCGGAGATGGCTGCCACCGGTGGCCTGCGGCGGATGGAGGTGCGGCTCGCCGGGGAAGAAAAACAGTGAGCTACGGACCGAATGGGCAACGAATTTAGCATCAGTGAGTCATTTGCATCCCATTTTTATGGTTACTTCGATTAGAGGAGTACCGGGTTTGGTTGCCACCGATCGACCGGAGATGAAGAGGATGACCGCGGTGGTGGCTTGATTTCGCATGAAGAAGGCTAAATATTTTTGAGGGGATTTGATCACTAGAGGTTATAGAAGCTACATTCGGAAGGAATTTGGAAGCCAGTTGCTCATTCGATCGAATTGCTTTCGGTTTGAAGCTTCAAAGGGCTCGGTCATGGCGGATGCAAGGCAAAATTTAAGCACTCTAGCTAGAGGCAGGTGAGGGAGGTAGAGGGAAATGACGGGGAACTCTTCTGCAAACCCAGGGCTGGCTTTTATAGGTGGCAAGGGCGGTGCATCGGCAGTGTTTGAACGCAAGCAAAGGTTGCGGCGGTTCTATGCTGCTCGGGCGCAGTGGCGCGAGTCACGCCGGCAAGAATTGACGCGGAGCTGACCGAGTATGGCGCACGAAAACCAAGGGAGGCGTGGCTTGGTCAAGTAGAGACGACGTGGTGATGCACTCAACGCAGCGAAGGCGGTGCGAGGGAGAAGGATCGGGAGTCTTGACCAGCGTCTCTGTGGGGGGAAGAACGGGGAAGAGATGGGGAGGTCTGACGAGTGGGGCCAGGGCCACCGGGCAGAGAGAGCGGGCTTTCTCCGTTGCTTGCCAGCGAACCGTTACGGAAAGAGGGGTGGCCCACACGTCGGTGAGAGCAGGCAAGTCAGAGCGATAAGCATGGGCGGGACAGCACCATGTGAGCATTAAAATGGCCATCAAATCAAATGGAAAAATTGCGAAACTTTTTGACCCATATCCTCTAGAAGTTTTCCTCCTTCAGTAAAAATTTTGGACCAAAAAATCCTATTATTAATTAATTAAAATTCTGACACTGTGGACTTGTACAAGATTTGAATTTCGGTATTCTATTTATTTTGGGATGTAAATCATATTAATTATTTTCCAAACTTTTTATAGGTATTCATTTTGGCCTAATAATATCCTCATAAAAGTTTCAAGTCAAAAAATCAAGTGAATATTTTATAAAATTCTGACATTATGATTTCTAGTTTTTAATTATTTCTGTTTTTGAATTATTAGAGGGCTTTGCCTACATGATCAATTACTAAGATTTTTATAAAATGTAAACACTGCTCTAAGGGTACTATGTTAATTTTTGTGGCTCCTGATAAGTTTTGATTATTTTTAATTAATTCTAACTTCACTGTTTTTAGTCAAAAAGAGATGACTAATATATTTTATTTACTCCAATTCAGCACCAAAGATTTTTATTAGATATTTTTACTGGTTTACCAGCATGAATATGGTCAATGGTAATTTTTCTTATTTTTACTTTTACCTCTTTACATTCTTACCATTTCCCATTTGATAATTCTATTTGTTGGACTTTTCATTCAATACAAAAATCCAAGGAAATTCAAATAAAGTTAATAATGCCAAGTGAACTCAGAAATAAATATTTTAAAATTTAAAATATTCATTTTCACTTTATTGTACTTTTCAGGATGTTACAGATTATGAAGAGCACCATCTCGGTGGGGATTAAGGGAGCAATCCTCGAATCCGATAAAGCTAAAGGTTACTTGGCTACCATTGAGGAGCAATTCAAGGGCTCCTCAAAGGCTTATGCAAGTACTCTTATTATAAAGATCCTCACCACTAAATTTGATGGCTCTTGCAGTATAAGGAACCACGTCATGATAATGAATGACATGGCGGCTAAGCTTAAAGGACTTGACATGCCAATTTCTGATGGTTTTTTGGTTCACTTCATAATGACATCCCTGCGTTTTGCGTACACTCCATTTAAGATTAATTACAACACGCAGAAGGAGCAGTGGTCCATGAGTGAGCTCATTGCTCAACTAGTCCAGGAGGAGGAAAGGGTTAAGACTGATGAAAGGGATCAGGCTCTTATGGTCAGTAATAGAAATAAGAAGCTGCATTTCTCCCCCAATCCTATGGCGAAATCAAGCAAATTCGTGCCTAAAGGGGTGAAATCTCCTACTGCTATCACCTGTCGCTTCTGTTAAGAGGGACATGTGCAGAAGGAGTGCGCTGGCTTTCGTCAGTGGCTCGCCAAGAAGGGTAACGATACAATTACTTTTGTTGATGAATCAATTTATGCAGATTTTCCACATTATTCTTGGTGGATTGATTCTGGAGCCACTGTGCATGTCACTAATTCGATGCAGGGATTTAGTTCGTTAAGGACCATAAAAGGGACCCAAGGCTTAGAGTCGCCAATGGACAGGAAGTTGAAGTTGAGGCTGTTGGGACGCTTCCATTAGTTTTGGGGAGCGGCTTCACCCTCCTCCTAAAAGATATCCTTTATGTCCCCTCCATAAGGAGAAATTTAATTTCTGTTTCCCTGTTAAACAATGATGGTTATTATTGTGTGATTGGAGACAATAAATGTTTGATTCAATCTGAATGTAATAATATTGGTCTTGCTTCCAAGCATGACATGCTTTATATGTTGTCTATACAACAATCTCCTTTATTGCTAAATGTGTGTGATGCTCCTATTAAACACAAGCGTAATATGGATAATGAGACCTCGTCGAAACTATGGCACCGTCACTTGGGCCATATTTCGAAGGGGAGAATGGAGCGTCTCATTAAGAAAGAGATACTCCACCCATTGAATTTTTCTAACTCTGATGCTTGTATTGATTGTATTAAAGGAAAATATGCTAAACAAATTAAGAAAGTAGCAACACGCAGCTCATGTCCCCTAGAAATAATTCATACTGATATTTGTGGTCCCTTCCCTATTATGTCAGTAGATGGTTATGATTCCTTTATAACCTTTACTGATGATTTTTCATGGTATGGTTATATTTACCCCATTAAGGAACGGTCTGAATCACTAAATAAATTTAAGATATTTAAGGCTGAGGTTGAAAATCAGCATAACTCAAAAATTAAAGTAGTGAGGTCAGACAGGGGAGGAGAATATTATGGAAAACATGCACTTTATGATCAAATTCCTGGCCCTTTCGCTAAATACCTTCTTCTAAGTGCTAACCGAGCCACATAGAACCCCAAAACAACCTTAACCGATGAACACAAGGCCAAAACCAAGACTAATCTGGGCTTAAGGGCATCATACAAAGGCTAGATCCGCTCTGATACCAAATGTTAGAACTTAGGTTTAACTAAAACATGAACTAGCCTAAGATATGATCACCAAACATAATGCGGAAATAAATCATTAGATACTAACCCGGAGATGAGGATGCCATTAGTGTTCGGTCGGTGGTTCGGTCGATGTAGGAGGAGCACCGATGCACGATGAAGACAATGGGAGCACCGTGATTCTCACGGTGATGGTGAGGGCCTTCGCTAGCCTTGCGCTAATTCTCAGATCGGATGATGTCGGGAATGAGCCAAATTCGTGAGCAAAAACTTAATGTTCAGAGTGCCAGCCTCTTCCTTTATACTCTAGCACCGACTAACGGGACCATAACCAAATTTCTGTTAGTGAGCTCCCGATCAGAGCGCGTTCATGGTGGGCCTAGCCCCATAATTTTCGGATCTTTAGTTAGCCGAAGATCATAACCAACAATATATGCAATGACTTTTGACCATCCTTAAGAGGTACCAAATTTACGTAGAGGTAGTACCAAGAGGTAAAAAAAATTAAAAGATGAAGATACTAACTTTTGATACCACTTACTATCTCAATGTAATTTTTAGTATCCTACGTCGTCGTGCTCACCTGATTCCTCTTCGTCTGCGTCATCTACATGGTCAGGTGCGTAAATTAATTACACACCTCAAATCCTCAATTAGTGCATGCTCAAGTTCTTGTACTGCATATGAGAAGTTGTTCATTTTCTTGCGAGCTTGTACTGATGTGTAGGATACTGCCGAACATTTGGTGCATCGTTTTGTTCACGATGCCGTGCCTGTACAAGCTGGCGGAGAAGGGTTGCCTGCCGATGACGGAGCACATGAAGAACAGGGCGACGAATAAGAGGACGAGCAGGAAGAACCGGTGCCTCTGCTGCGCGTGCTGCAGAGCGTTTAAGTGTGATGTCGAGGCAGTGGCATTCGCAAGGAGGGGACATGAAGGAGCTAAAGCACCAACTCCGATCGTTGTACCACTGATACCTCATTAGTTCCGTAGCAGGGTTTCGGATTTCGGTTTCGGATCAAATACCGTTCATGCCCGGAAAACGAAATTTGAAAAATTCGGTATTTCGAGAAATTCGTCCGAAATTCAAATTCAAAATTTGAATCGGTTTTTCTACCGGAATTCGAATTTCGCGAGAATTGGCGAGATCTCGCCGAGAAATGGCGAAATTTCGCCGGATGGACAAGCCTGAAAATTGGTCCAAAAGATGGAGAAAATTTCGAAATTTTTGTGGAGTTCTGACGTATTATTAATGTTGTCATAAAAATTTCAGATTTTTTGAATCATGTAAATTTTTAAAAATTGAAACATTGGTACTGTCGTAATGAAACGCTCACCGCAATTTAGAACTGAATGAAAAATGAGACAAAGCATGTTATAAATATTTGAAATTTTAATAGCATGATTCTGACATGTGAATAATATTGCCATAAAATTTTGAGTTGTTACTGAAGCTCGAGGAATTTTTAAAATTGTGGAATTCGTATCGTGAAGTAAGAAATTTCGCAAAGATTTTGACTAAAATTCAAGATTGGGAGTCATAATTCAAACAATTAGTGTACATTGACATGAAAATTATTAAGAATGTAATAAAATTGATACACACAACAAGTCTTCACATATTTGCATATGACAATTAAATGAATGTATGTTTGCATCACATACCTACGAGTAGTAAAGCGCTCTGGTGCAAACTCCACCTCCGTGTTGTCGACAATGATCTCGTGGTACCTCCTCTCGTGTTGTTGCTTGTATTCCTCCCAGGTCATGTCTCGTGGTAGCAGCGCACTTCAATGCTGGTAATGAGACTCCTGTATCGAGTTTCTCGGATGGTGAAGGTACATGACATTGGCGATGAGTGCCGTGCGTATGGATCGACATATGGATCTTGTAGTCAAATGATACCACTTACTATCTCAATGTAATTTTTAGTATCCTACGTCGTCGTGCTCACCTGATTCCTCTTCGTCTGCGTCATCTACATGGTCAGGTGCGTAAATTAATTACACATCTCGAATCCTCAATTAGTGCATGCTCAAGTTCTTGTACTGCATATGAGAAGTTGTTCATTTTCTTGCGAGCTTGTACTGATGTGTAGGATACTGCCGAACATTTGGTGCATCGTTTTGTTCACGATGCCGTGCCTGTACAAGCTGGCGGAGAAGGGTTGCCTGCCGATGACGGAGCACATGAAGAACAGGGCGACGAATAAGAGGACGAGCAGGAAGAACCGGTGCCTCTGCTGCGCGTGCTGCAGAGCGTAAGTGTGATGTCGAGGCAGTGGCATTCGCAAGGAGGGGACATGAAGGAGCTAAAGCACCAACTCCGATCGTTGTACCACTGATACCTCATTAGTTCCGTAGTCTTTTTTTCAATAGTCTCTAAGGTCCCGTACCAATCGCCTGCTCTGAACACAACGAAGCGCAGTACTGAGCACCCCTCTATTTTTTTCTCTAAGTATGTCACTGAGTCAGAGGCAGGTCAGGCAGCCGGTTAAAACTTCAAACGCTGCGCGTTCCTGCTAGGTACGCACGTTACTGAAGTACAATGTAAGTACATATTAAATCGTTTAAGTACGATGTGCGTGCATTACTGAAGAATAAGTGATAGGCTACTTTTTGTTTCGAAATAATGATGAAGCTGAAGAATAAGTGAAAGGCTTCTTTTTGTCTCGAAATAATGATAAAGGATATTAATTTTGTGTCCCTTTGTATGTACAGCATACAATAAAAAAAAACCTATTAACATGTGACTTTCCATATAGGTCAGAGGCTTCGAGTTCGAGCAATGCAGCAAGAGTTACACTTTTTCATAACGGTTCTCTGTCAGTGGCCGACGGTTACTGCACTCCTTTAGTATTTTTCTTTTATAGTCGACAACATTTCTTATGTAATCCAAATCTCTCTTGACGGTGAGAGCTGACAAATTAAATTGCGCCTGTGAGAGCTGACAAGATGGACACTTGAAAAAGAAAATTACAAAAAGGATTTCACCATCGGCAACGTACTAATAATTGTCAGAAAATGTTAGCAAGAAACCTTAAGTTGTCACGAACATTCCATAATAACTATCAAAATGGTCTCCGGCAACTATGATTTAATGAACGGCATATCAATCTTCTTTCATCTAACAAAACTGTATCTCAATCCTTTTGTGATGGTCTGGTCATCCAGCTGTAACAAAATGGCTGCCAGGAATTCGATGTTCTGAGCTAAAATCCGAAGTTTCAGCATTCTTTTAAAGTAAGTTTGTGGTCGCTGCGCCGTGGAATATAGTTATCTAGAGGAACTATACTAAATGCTGTAATATTTTGCTGTTAGGACTTCAAAGAAGATGCTTTCACAGACTATTACATTCAAAAACAAGAAATAAAAATGTGCCTTTGAAAAGACAACGCATTGTCAAACATAGCCTTAAACTTTCACAGTTTTATTGATCCATTACCTACATTACTCCCTCCATTAAGTGGAAAAGACATAATAAAAATAGAGGGTGAGTTCAAAGAACTAAGCTAAATTAAAATAAATGTAACAAACATAGTCTTATGCAAGTTAAATTTATACATAAATAAAATATAAACAAAACGAAAAAGCAAATTACAATAAAGATACCTCATTCCTTGATTCATGGATGCCAGATCCTGCACCCTATGGCTCATCACCCTAACAGTCCTAGGTAGGGTCGTTTTTTGGTGAACTGGATCGGATCATAGGATCCGCGTACACAATCCCATAAGATTTTTAAATATAAGTATAATTATTTCATGACTATACATAAATATTTATGTAGGGAAGCATAGAATACATGTATAAATGAAGCCACGAGTACTACTTCTACCTGTAGTTGAGCTATATTGACATCTTTTAATACTCCATGTTCAAGAATGTACGACGTTTTAGACATTGACACGATATCCAACATTCAACTTTGACAAAACTTTTCATATGAATATGTTCATTAAAAATATAAAATCATTATATTATAAAAACATTTTTCATAAGTAATGTAATTATACCATTTTCATTTAACTAATCTAAATAGTTTATTATATATAAATAGTCAAAGTTTAAAACATTTGACCGCATGCTTTCTAAGACATCATACATCTAAGGCCATTCTTTTATACCGAAGATTCCTTCTATGGAAGCCCATCAGGTGGATTCACCCTGCCTCCGTTTAATTCTTCACCATGAATGTTTGAAATTCCTTTCTTGTTCATTTAGGAATGAACATATTAGCACTCTTTCGTCGTCTTCACTAAAGATAGAATAAATGAGAAAAAGAAGCTTGATTGCTTGCATTGAGGACGATGCTCACACGGACGTTAAGAGGAAGGCACATGCCCAGAGAGTGTGTGTATATATATATATATATATGACATGTCTAATACACATTCCCCTAGCAAGTGCCCTAAACCCAACGACCAAGAATGTCCTTCCAGCATGAAGCGCAGGAAGGTCGAGCCGTCCGCGTCGTCGACGCGGCTCCGGCCGACACGGTCGCAGCGTCCATCGAGATGTCCGCCTCCGGGCAGAAAGGCATCCCGGTGCTCATCGCGCCGTACGAGAGCCAGGGTCGGGCTGCTGGTGCCACCGCTCCGGAGATGAGCAGGGCGTTCCAGGGCTTCCTCGTCCTCCATGAGGACGAGAAGGACGACCTGGAGACCCAGCGCAAGAAGTGGTTCAAGGAGATGCGAGGGTGGCTGATGGTGCTGACCACCGTGGCGGCGTCCGTGACCTACCAGGCAGGCCTGAACCCGCCCGGCGGGTTCTGGCAGGCTGACAACGACATCGCCAACGACAACGGGAAGAACAACCACATCGCCGGCAACCCGGTGCTACGTGACATGCTCTGGGGGAGGTACATGACGTTCTACTACTTCAACTCCACGGCGTTCGTGACGTCGCTGGTTATCATGGTGCTGCTCATGAGCGAGCGGTTCTACCACACGGAGGCCAAGGTGATGGCACTCATGTTCACCACCTTCGTCGACCTCGCCAGCCTCGTCGGAGCATACATCGCCGGCACCACGCGCTACATGTCATCCTGCGTCTACGTCATCGTGATCACCTGCGTCGCCTTCGTCGGCGTCGTCTACATTGGAGAGTACGTACATATCGATACACGCAGTGCTGTCGGAACATTTAGATCGACCTATGATACGTGTATGCAATGCGATGTTTTGCAGGGTGATGGGGGAAATATGCAAGTTCTTCGTGCGTAAGTTGCCCTGCATGCGTAATCTTGTCCAGCTCAAGTGGTGCCCGGTTCCGGCGGAGGTGGCCAGGCACGCGACGCAGCAGGCCGAGGCGGCGGCGGAGGTACGCAGCAGGAGGGCGACGAGGAACCCTTGCAGCCCTTGTTGTGCGCCATCAACGACGTCTGGTAGGCGCGACGTGGGGGTAGTGATCTGATTAAGCTATCTAGTTGTTGCATTGGGTGCGTGCATGCGCTCACCTCTTCCTGTTGTCCAAATGTTTTTTATCGTTAGTTTAATTTGTCGATGGTTTGATTTGTTTTTTTACATGCGTTCTTGTCTCCGGATTTAACAACCGTCCTCGAAATAAAATCAATTAAAGGATCCAGCTGAATAATGCATGCAGCAGCCCTACTTGAAAAGTAGGAATTTCACAAGAACTATGTTGAACCAGTTGAATTCCTTGATAATCATTCACTGTACATTCCAAAACAGTTAGGTAGTGTTGGCGTCAAAAACTTGATGTAGGGTTTCTGACAGCAGCATACCGGACGAACACCGGGTTCAGAGCGTGCCAGTCGATTTGACTTGGAATCGACAAGGTAAAAAATATAAAATTCGATCAAAAGCCGATCGTCAAAATCAATCGGCTTAGATTCAATCAGCTTGAAGCCGATTAAGATCAAGGTAACAAGATAAATCTAATTAGCCGATTAAGGCTAATCAGAGAATAAAGGCAGATCGATTCTGAAGAAGGCGATGCGCAACAAAATCAGAACAAATCAAACCTGGGATGTAATTGACGAAGATCAACAATCGGCGATGCGCAACTTTATTGACCAAGATCGATTACAAAGGCTAAATTACAGAAGCTACTCCTAGTTGACAGGAAAAATAGAAAAAGTAAAGACTGGTTGATTGTTTTGTGTTGATGATCTCGCAGCTCGCTTCGGTCCTTCTTTTATACCTTTGGCCGATAGTGTCCTGTTACAACACGCTTCAAGCCCGTATCCGTATCGGCCATATCTTTGAACAGTTATTTCCTAAAAAATATTGCCGTTAGCATAAATATCTCCAAACTTTCTTAACTTGTCTGTTAACGTCCATATCTTTGATTTTATTGCCGATTATGGTTTAAACTTGCCAAATTTTGGTGCAAACGTATGCCCCCCATTTTTGAGAGATGACAAGTCATCTTTCAAAAATATCAATAATCGGCTTTTCAATCGGCCAACGTTTGAACTTCACCCATTAACTGTTGCTTTATTCGCGTCGTAATTTTTTGACATGCGGGTAGTGTGCTTTAATTACCATGTCCTTTGAAATTCATTTCCCGCCGCTTCAAATTTTTCACTTTGTTATAAAAAGCGGCCCCCACTCGGTCATTCTTCACGCTCTTGAGCTCTCGCATCATCCCTAATCGGCCTCTTCTTCTTGTTTCCTTGTCAACCGTACATTAGAAAGTCATCCTTTCAGTTCAATCGGCTTCTGCACCAAGATCGGCTAAATGGATTCCTCTCAGGTACTCATCCCAATTCCTAACAGCGTCGATCAGTTTTTCCTTGGCCCATTAGGAAAATTAGATGCAACTACAATTATTGATCAAGAAGTAACTCGTCTCCCCTTATCGGCTAGAGGGTATAATATTGAGGGTTGGAGTAAGAGTTTTAGAGCTTGGTCGACTGTGCTCAAAGGGTGGAAGAGTTGGTATAATCGGATAGCGGCCCAAAAAAGGGAATCTTGGGAAAGGATGGGCATAGCAGAATGCATTCCTTTAAATTTAGCCGATCCAGAGGCCAATGAGCCCTTAGTGGCCACGGCTTGTTATTTCTGGTCGGACTCCTTTAATACCTTTATGTTTCGTATCGGCATGGTTGGCCCGACTTTGCTAGATGTTGCTCAGATTTGCTGTTTAAGGCCAGATGGGGAACAAGTATCGGCCTTTAGTGCCAAACCAAAGTACAAATTGATTCGGGCTAAGGGTGAGGGATGGTCTAAATACATAGCCAATAATAACAAGATAAACGGTCTAGTATCGGACGAAGAGCATGTTGCTTTCCTCAATCTCTGGCTAGACCGATTTCTATTTTGTGGTGCTTCCCTAGGGCCAACCCAAGTATATCAAACAATTGCTGAAGGACTGGTGGAAGGTCGTCGGCTGGCATTGGGGAAAATATTTCTAGGAGCAGTGTATCAAATGATGCATGTCATCAGGAGTCGGCTATACACGGGCTTCGCCGATTTTTCTGTGGGCAATGTAGGCGGGCCGTTGTGGTTTATACAAGTCTGGTTATATTGCTTTTTTAGCCGACCATTCGATTTGGAGCCTACTGAAGATACAGCCTTCCCAAGAGAGGACAATGAAGAAAATGCCATTCCTCAATTTCGAGCGGGACGATCTTTTGGCGCACGATTCATCATGTGCTCAGGCAATGAAACTAAGATCACAGCAGCCGACTCGAAGAAATACATGTCCTTTTTTCTTAATCTGAGCGACACGGATTTGAGACAAAGAGATTTTTTCAGCTACAGTGGTGTGTGTAACGACCTGAAAGTTTGGAACAGTGAAAAACAAATAGTTTAAATTTTAATATAAATGGTCCTGAAATTCTAGGTGATATTTGCTCCAATTAGAATTTCTTAAACTTTTGTATTTTGCGAAAAGATTAAATAAAAAGGGAAAAACAAAGAAAAAGGTAAAAAGATGAAAATAAAATTTAGAAAATTTTACCATGAGTCCTGTTTAAGCTTGTCATAATGTTTGACCAGTAAGTAGGGTTTCTATAAACTTAGGGGCAAGTTAAATGAAATATGTATCTCCTTTTTGACTAAAAACGGTGAATCAAAAAGTAGGAAGAAAAATAATCAATGTCAAGAAAAGCCAAGAAAATTTAAATAAATCCCTGGAGATATTATGCATGACTGGTAAAATTTTTATAATTTAATGAATTGAAATAAGCCTCTTAAAAATTCAAATACAGTGGGTCCAGAATGTAAGGAAAACGATTGTTAGAATTTTTATAAAATAATGGTTCATTTTTTTGATCTGAAAATTTTACAGTGATCCAATTATAAGGATTTTAACCTCTACAAAAAGTTTCAAAAATAAATCCTAGATAATGAACCTGTAATTAAATCAAAAACCGAAATCAAAGTTTAGAACCAGGGTACAGTGTCAGAATTTTAATAAATTTCCCAAAAGGATTTTTTGTTTCAAAAATTTCCAGTAGGCGTGTGACTCTCAGTAAGTCTTGGTCAAAAAGTTTGGAAAAATCTGGGATTAGTTTATGGCTTAAACAAATCCAAATTCTAGAGTTTTCCCGTTCTGTCTCGTCGCAATAAACGCGTCGTCTCGCCGACAAGTGGGCCCAGCCCTGTTGAAACGTTGACGCGCTGGCCAGCTGAGGCGAGGCTGTCTCGCTGCCAGTGGGCCCTGACCCCACCTGTCAGCCTGAGAGCGTGGCGTTCTTCTCCCCTTTCTCTCTTCCCGACTGAGGCGAGGCGACACCGCCGTCCTTCGCGTCCGATCCTCACCTGCTCCCGTCCGGCGCAAGAATCGCCCTCCACGTCGCGAGGAGTCTTCCCCACGCCTGTGCTCGGTCAATCGTGGTCGAGTCACGTTGGAGAGACCGCAGCGCTGCTCGTTGCGCTCGGCACAGAAAATGCCGACCGAACCCATTCGTCCAAAACCGCAAGAATCAATCAACTTCGTTCGGTGTTAAGCCTCTCCCTTGCGTCGCACTTCTCTGCTGCTCCTCACTTTTCCATTTTCACCGAGCTGGGAGTCAGGGAGGCGTCATCTTCCTCGTTGAGCCGGAGGAACCCGAAAGGGGGGAAATCGTCGAATCGGGTGAGTTCCTCCCCAATCTTCCGAATCAACCGCACCTCAAGCTTCTCTAGCACCCAAGGGTTACTCATCACTCGCCATTTTGGTTTCTTTTTGCTCGTAGCGCCGCCGCACCGCCGTTCTTCTTCCTCATGGCCGGCGCACGGTGGCAGGCCGTTCCAGCTCATCTCCGACCCAGCTATCCGGTGAGTCTGCATCCCCTAGTGTCACTGTAGCTCACCTAGCTCTAGACCGCCGGAATCGTAGCCTCTAGCCAAGTTTTCGCCGTCGCGGTCATGGCGCCGCGGCACCCTCACGGTGGTGGCCACCTTCCCGGCCGCCTCCCAGCGAATGGATACCACCATGGAGTGCGCGCGGGTGTCTTTGGTGCCCATGGTGTTGTATTCATTCGCGCGGCGAAGCTAGTTCGCCGACGGCGAGCAAAGAACCGCGATGCTCTGTGCGAGTCATTGGTGCGGGTCCCGCGTCGTGAGGCTGGGGTTTTAAACTTCGTTTTAGCGCGTGCAGGAAACCGTTTCCTCCGAACAAAACGTATTTTCAATTTTGAATGATTTTGAAACCGCCAAAATTCAAATGCTTGTAACTTTTGAATCATCGGCCAAATTGAGTGAATCAAATTTCTAAATTCGTATAAAATTCTGTATTTTCTGAATATACAAAGATTTCGTAGATGAGTAAAATGTGATTTTAGGAAAAATTAAAGAGAAGCTTAAGTGTAAATAGGGTGATCTGAATAAAATATTTTGGGATGATCCAATTCAGGAAAAGTAAATTTTGTAGAGTCCCTGGGTTATGAGTATTCCAAATAAACCAAATGTTCCCATGATACTTTATTATATATCATGTTTGCTCAAAAATGAATGCTAAGCATGAAAAATGAAATTGAGTAAATGAAAGATAGGATTAAAGTTTGAATGTTTAAAAGTTCATCCTATTGGGACATAAATCATGGGGAGTTGCTCTTGTGAAAATATTTAAAGAAAAGTATATGTGGTAGTTATTTAAATTAAGAAAAACAGTACTAATTATAACCGAAATAGATGTAATTTGCTATGAACAAGTTCAAAATAACTCAAATTCACTTTTAAAATGTTTTTAAGATCATGCCCTGATGTCAGGAAGAAAATGGATAAAAGATGTTGAATAGTTTAGTAATAAATGAAAGTGAAAGATTGAAAGGTTATAAGTTAGTTTTTGTGTTCATATAGCCCTTTTCAACATATGATAAAATGGATTATATAAATGAGAAGAAATGTAAAAATGGTATAGAAGCACTTCACAAAGTATATTCTAGCAGATTCTGGAAAGAGAATGACATTTTGTTAAGGTTTGTATGCAAAACAAGTTAAGGGAATGAGTCTACTTTTTATGTTTTGCTGAATGATTGAAACAACTAAGCTTTTTCAACTATGTGTAAAATAACTCATCCAAGTAAGAAATTTTTGAAGAATAGTGTGGAAATGATAACCAAAGTTTTTTCTGCCAGATTCCAGAAAAATATTCTGTTTTAGAGCTTTGGTTCACTTAGTTTTCATAAGTGTAATAACCTTAAGTGATATGATTTAGTCCTCTTTCCTTAGCCAGTTTTGTAGCTAAGTCTAGAGTTCAACCAAGCCTTTTCAACAATAGTTTTCAGGTTTCATCCAAACCCTAAAAGTTAAAAGAAGTGATTAGAATTGACAATTAAAGTATGCTCTAGCTAATTCAAGACTTAAACTCTAATTTATGTAGTTAATGCACATCAATCTTGTTAGGTTTATAACCCTAGATGATATAGTTTTTCAAGTGCTATCTTCTTGAAAAGTTTGTGGAAGACAGAGAGCTCTGTTTTGGTTGTTAGTTAGGCATAGTTTTCCTTCCAAAGAAACAAATAAACAATCTTTTTAATTCAAATAATTTTAGCATCTATAATTCGATGTTTAAATTCAAATATTTCATGAATAGCAGTTGCCTGTTTGATTCGAATTGTGTTTACCTGTTTATCTGTCTGTTTTCCTTTTGCCATTTGGAGTTGCTGATATTCTCTTTTTTCTTCTTGTTCGCGACGAGTAGAGACCGACATCATCGAAGAAGAAGAAGACTGTTCCGCGGATCCGGATTTTATTCCTGACAGTGATTTGCAAGGCAAGCAACTCCTTGATCACGTTGAGCCCGATAATTCACCTACTATATGTTGCTTTTGCTTATATACGTTGCATCCGGATAATTCCCCCTAAAAGTGCTATTTTGGGTTAGAACTGTAGTTAATCCTGTAAATTATGGTTTGTCTCAATCTGTATGGACTTGTGAACCTTGTAAACCTTAGATTGAGCTAGACATATTTAATGTCATGTTTGGGTATAATCGCTAGCATCATAATATTTCCTGCTTAAGCCTCTCGTTGGTGTTTTCAGTCTTTTCAACCGTCATATAATCTTTTGGGAATTGGTTGATGATAATTTGCTAAAAACCCTTAAACAAAATTATGGTTTGACGCGAGTGATTATTTGGCGCTAGCCGGTTGTGCAAAAGGATATGCACGTAGCTAGGGTGGAGTATCGCCCGTGTCGGATTAAGGACCGAGCAAATGGGATGTTGTAGAACCATGTTTTCGTGCAACCACAAGGACTTGTATGGGCGGGTTTTAGCTTAATAAGTTGTTTAGATTTGGCTTTGCATCTATCGAAGGCGGGAGATTGCACAGGCAGTCCGGTCAGGTCTGTCTGTAGGGGTTTCTACATACCAATGCAACGGTGTACGCCTTGCCCTGGACAGAGATGTGGTGTGTGTGTGTGATAAATGTGGATCCACGGCTTGGGTGAGTGTCTCTGTCTTCAGGGCGAGGGTTAACGTCCCGGGCTGGTGTAAAGCCATATCTAAATAATGTAACAGCTTTGTATGATCTCCTTGCCGACACACCGAAGGAAGTGTGTTAACTGGCCTGGCAAAAGAGGTTGATCATTCCTTGTGGGTAAAGTGTACACCTCTGCAGAGTGAAAAATCTGATCGATTAGCCGCGCCCGCGGTAATGGGCACTTGGGGAAAATCCTCCCAATGCTAGAGTTTTGGTGATTTCCAAAATGGGTTGGGCTTTTGGAAACTCTTTTTCAACCATCTTTTGTGTCAAAGGATCGACACCGGGGTTATATGCAGTCGGGTAGGCTGGGTTGAAAATTTGGAATATTTGCTTATCATTTTGTCTTTCAATTGCTTTCATTAAAATGCGATGTTGCAATCTATTATGCTTACTCTGTTTAATGTTTCATGCAATTGCAAAATAACCATAGCCTGTCCATTGCTCAGCCTGCATAATTATTTATTTGCATCTGTGAACCGATATAAGTCTTGCTGAGTACCAATGTACTCAATCTTGCATCTGCTGTCTCAGAGGATGAAGACTGCGATCTACCGGACGAAGCGTTCTTTCGAGCGTCTCGGGGTTTTGACGATAGTCTCTTCTAGGTTGCCTAGTCGATTGCTCGAGGGTTTAGTGGGCATCCGCAAGGCTGTTTGGAATTTCGCTTCCTTTTGGTTTTCCGCTTTTAATTTCCATTTGTTAAAATGGTTTAAATTTGTCTTGAACTCTGTATAATTATTTCAGTTATGTAAGATCTTCTATATGTTTGCGTGTATGATTTTGATACGAATGTTGTAAACATGTGAGTGCTAGCTACTGATCCAGGGAATAGCATAGTAATCACATGGAGTTTCCTGTTCATCAGAACGGGGTCTCACAGTGTGGCCGATTTTCCATGGCCTTCATTTCTTCAACTTGAAGCCGATAGTTCTGCAATGCCTCTGGAGACTCTTGACTTGTATAGAATTTTCATTTCCCCTTGCATCCTTCATGCTGGACATCATACAAGGAATCGGACTTTCCAACCATCATACGAATTTTATCATCCATCAGTTTATGCGAGGCAGCTCGGTTTTGGACAAATAATCCCAAGCCTCCAACTCCTTGATCGGCTTGAGCCAAGAGCCAGAGTTCGCAGTACTACATCTGCTGAAATCGTCCTTGAAGTGGGCGATGACTTGCAGATTCAATCTTTGCCACACTTCTTTCTGAATACCAGATGGGCAGGAGGTTATACAAAGTAGTGGTCAGTTATTGCAGAGGCTTTATATCGATCAAAGTCTCCGTCTAATATCATTTCCGAGTTTTTTCCAAATCTTCCGGAGCTGACGCTAGTATCTAATGCTGACTCTAGCAACGATACTTCATCGTCAGGATATACTAACACGAATGTAGGTGTTCCTAGCGAGGTATCGGCTTAGAATCTAAACCTTTCGTAATATCACTGACGAATACTTATAACAGGGGTACCCCAACGGCCCAAAGCGACGAGCCGACGGCCTCAAGCACAGCTCAAGCCCAACAGGCCGCTCCCAGCCCACTACCGACCAAAGCACCTGCAAGGCAACACGAGACATCCCTTCCCGACCGATCGAGGGAAGTGTCTCCGACTAAGCAGGGCTCCCGACCCCCGCCGCGAGATGGGACCCCCCGGCTCCGACCAAGCGGGGCTCCCGACCCCCCGCAACGAGTCGGGATCCCCTGACTCCGATTGTGCCAAGGCAACCCCTGCCAAGGGCCGCGTGTCGAAGCCTCTACTAGACAACAGCCACGTACCCCACGAACGGGGTCAATCGAAGTGACTATACAAGGGCAGGTGGCTCCTTCCCTAGGAGGTTTAATGACTGACCGAAGTCATGCTCCCAGTCCCATCGGTCGGTCACATACAGTACGAAGACACGCTCTCTCCCGAGGCAACTCCCACGTCATGCGCAGCAACGTCAACGCTCGTAAGGTTCGCAGAGGGCAGGTACGCCGTTTCCCGGGGAAATACCTAACCGCCCTGACCGACTAAGCTACCGACCCAGCATGGGCAAGACTGGGCGATGATCAGTCAGCACAATGAAGGACCGAAGCTCCTAGTGTAGGCCATCTCGTCCTCTCCCGATTCTCGATGTAACCAGCCCCTTCCTTTCGTATAAAAGGAGGCAGGAACCCCCGTTGGAGGGGAGGATCGCAATCGAACTCATCTCGCTAAGCCATTAGCATTCTCGCTTGTAAACTTTGTGCAGCCATCTGTACTAAAGAAAATACAACGCCACCACACGAACTGGAGTAGGGACTTTCGGCCCGAACCAGTATACATCTTGGACTTCCGAGTCTAACCATTCAGGGAGTGAAACGCGCGGCCCCTTAGACTTACAAATTTACTTGCCAGTGCTCGAAACGCCGACAATCACTTTCCGAAGTTTGTCTGAAATTTACTTTACATCTAACTTGGTTTTTACCTTTTATAGAAGGCAACTGTTCCGGCTCCATCGGGTGATAAGCAACCCAAAAAACAATCGCAGGCGGCTGCTGTCACTGGCGATGCATCAGGATCCTTGGGCCTACAAAGCCCAACTCTTTCGGACTTGGAGAAGCAAAAACAACCCAGTAAGTTTTATTGTCGGTTCCTTATAAAACTGATCCTTGACTAACTAGATCGTTTGCCTGACAAATCTTCAGAGAAGAAGCAGAAATATACAAAGGCTGCCGCCAAAAAGGTCTCCAAGCCTCTCGAGCAGAATGGTGAGGGTTCTCCGACAGTATTAGCTACGGGGGAGGTAGGTGATCATACTTTGTGTAATGAATAAAATTTGATGCATTGGCTTACTCTATATTTATCTCTTTTAACCAACGCAGTCTGCTCAAGTCGTGAAGATCTTAGCTGATCTTCCGAACATATCTTCTGCGCCAATCCTGCTGCATGACCCCCCATCTGCTCCGGTTACCGATCCGCCAGAGTCGTCAGATCCAACAAATTTGCTAGGATTCTCCTTGGCCGATCTCGATGACCCAGAGATCATGGCCACCGAAGCGACTACGATCTTTGAGATCGGAGAATCTGCAAGTCTCAAAAGAAGCATCGGCTGTGGTGAATTCTGAGCCTGGTATGAAAGAAAAACTTAACAAGCTCTTCGATTTAGTCACAAGGCCACAATCGGAGATCTTGGCCAATAGCCAACCCATCCGTAATGCTATGGCGGCCGTTGAAGCCGACCTACCTCCGGAAGCAATGGCGGCCCTTCTAACTGTGTGCCATTTGGACGAAAGAAAGTCCGATGTGGAGGCGGCGCAAGACCGGATTTGGCGTCGTGAAGCCCAAGAGGCCGATCAGAAGCTTTTGGATGAATTGGTCGCTGATGCTAGAGCAAAAAAACGCAAGTTTGATGCCGTTGCTCAGCAGCTTAAGTCGACTAAGGAATCCCTCTCCAAGCTAGAAAAAGCAAAGAAACTTGTCTTGGAAGAGCTGGCCAAGCTTGAAAAGCAAATCGGAGAAGGCCAACAAATCTTGGAGACCAACTGCGTGAGTGAAGGAACGAAACTTAGCATTGCGGTAGGTCGCCGACAATGTGACAAAGCAATCGGCCAAAGTCAAGCCAGTGCCCGGGAATGCCAAGGATGATGAACGTCTTCTTGATGAGATCCAAGAGATTATTGCAAAGGCAGCGGGCGTTCTATCGGCTCTGGGCGCATCCCTTCCTGATTCGGGTATCCGATGTTCAGCTTCTGATCTGTAAAACTTTGACGGTTGTTTTGAAAACACTTGTCCTGAATGCTTGTAACTCTGTTATGTTTATAATCGGCTGTTTAACCGATTTTTATTTCACATGCTGCGTCTTCTGAGCATGCTATCTTTTTAGCCGATTAACAGCATCGTGTTTAATCTTGGCTTTGATCGTGGTTTTTAGTCGGCTAGGCTCCAATCCATACGCTGGGATAGTATTTCTTCAAATATTTCCCATTAATTGCTTTAGGCAAGACATACTCCTCTATCGTTTCCAATACATACGAGTTTCCGCCGACTAGCCGATTAACTTTGTATGGCCCTTCCCATGTAGGTGACCATTTTCCAAATCGGTTATCCTTCGACCCAACAGGCAATATTGTTTTCCATACCAAATCGGCTTGATCAAAAGACTTAGGCATGACTCTTTTATTGTATGCCCTTGCAACCCTAACCTTATGTTTCTTAAGCCGATCAAGCGTAGACAAACGTAACTCTGCTAGCTCATCCAAGTTGTCGATCATTAAATTGTTGTAGTCTCGAGCCGACAAATCATTTTGTCTGGCTATTCGTATCGATTCAATGTTGATCTCTACGGGTAGAATGGCTTCTTGTCCATATACCAATTGGTAAGGTGAAAGCTTCGTCACTCCGTGATAAGACAGCCGATAGGCCCAAAGTGACTCCGATAGAGTTGAATGCCAATTCCTTGGCTTTTCATCAATTTTTCTTTTGATCAACTTAATTAGTGTTTTATTCGACGACTCGGCCTGTCCATTAGCCTGAGCGTAATATGGCGAAGAGTTTAACAATTTGATCCCTAGACTCATTGCGTAACTCTGAAACTCATTAGACATGAATACCGTACCTTGATCGGTCGTGATTGTTTGTGGTATTCCAAACCGATGGACGATATGTTCATTCACAAAATTAATCGCCTCAACACTGGTCACCTTTTTATGTGGTATAGCCTCGACCCACTTTGAGAAGTAATCGGTTGCGGCCAAGATAAACTTGTGGCCTTTACTTGAAGCAGAAAATATTTGGCCGATTATATATATTCCCCAACCCCTGAACGGCCAAGGTTTGATAATTGGGTGTAAAGCCGATGCTGGTGCTAGTTGTACGTTGCCAAACTTTTGACATGTTTGACATCCTTTATAATACTTGAAACAATCTTCTAGCATCGTCGGCCAAAAATAACCTGTCCGTCTGAGCATCCATTTCATTTTATGTGCCGATTGATGGGAACCACAAATGCCTTCATGTACTTCACCCATTGCCATCCGTGCTTCTTCGGCCTCAATACATCTTAATAATAAACCTTCCATAGTCCGATAATATAGTATATCGTCCATGACGACGTATTTCAACGCTTGTTGCCGTATCTTTCGTTCCATCGGCTTGGATGGATCGACTAGATAATCTTTTATCTGCGTTCTCCAATCGGCAATATCTGTGCACATGACTGCCTTGTCTACCAGTTCAGTCTCCTGACTTCGGCTAGAATCTTTATATCCTGATGCTTGCTGAGCTAAAGCATTAGCTCTATCGTTCAATTCTCGAGGAACATGACCGATAGAAAATGATGTAAATGAGCCGATAATATCTAGACATTGTTCTAAATATTTTAGTAGCACTTCATCTCGACATTGGTATTCTCCCTTTATTTGCTGCACCACTAACAGTGAATCACCATATGTCTCAACAGCGCTCACCCCAATATTTTCCAGTAATTGCAAGCCTTTGAGTAACGCTTCGTACTCGGCCTGATTGTTTGAGCATCGGCTATTTAGCCGGAACGCAAATTCAAAGCTATGCCCTTTGGGTGAGGTGAGTACAATACCGATACCATCACCTTCCACGCATACTGACCCGTCAAAGAACAGTTGCCATGGCACGACGAAGACTAAGTTTGTTGTGTCATGTCCTGTCATAAAATCGGCTAATACTTGTCCTTTAACTGCTTTGGCCGATTCATATGATAAGTCGAACTCAACCAAGGCGTAAGCCCATTTGCCAAGTCGACCTCGCAGGATAGGAGTTGACAAAATATATTTTATAACATCGGTTTTGTAGATTACCTTACAGGCCGATGCTAATATGTAGTGCCTTAGTTTTGTGCACGAGAAGTACAAAGATAAACATAGTTTTTCGATAAAAGGGTACCTGACTTCTGCGTCTAGCAATCGTCGGCTTAAGTAAAAGATAACCCTTTCTTTACCATACACCTCTTGTGCTAATATAGCTCCAATAGTATCTTCTTCAGCCGAAACATATAGCCTGAAAGGGACCCCTTTTTGAGGCGCAGCCAAGACTGGAGGGTTGGACAAATACTTCTTAACTTCATCGAAAGCTTTCTGCTGATCGGCTCTCCATATAAATTCTTCATTGTCCTTTAACTTTAGTAATGGAGTAAAAGCACGAATCCTACCGGAGAGGTTTGAGATGAACCGTCGGAGATAATTAATTTTGCCGATCAACCTTTGTAACTCGTTTTTGCATGTAGGTGGCACAGTATTGGCTATAGCTTTAACCCTTGTTTGGCTGACTTCAATCCCTCTTTCATGCACCATGAAGCTTAAAAACTGTCCAGCCGACACGCCAAACGCGCACTTGAAAGGATTCATCTTTAGACCGTGCGATCTTATGTTTTTAAAAACTCTTTCTAAATCGGCCAAGTGTTGTAAATCTTCTGCGGATTTTACCACTACATCATCAATATATATTTCGACAATGTGGCCGATTAAGTCATGAAAGATCAGATTCATCGCTCGCTGATATGTTGCTCCAGCGTTCTTCAAGCCGAAAGTCATCACCGTCCACTCGAACAATCCTATTGCACCAGGACATCTGAAAGCTGTCTTCGGTATATCGGCTTCTGCCATGAGTATCTGGTTATACCCGGCATTACCATCTAGAAAACTTATGATCTTGTTCCCTGATGCAGCATCGATAAGCATATCGGCTATCGGCATCGGGTATTCATCTTTCGGCGTCGCCTTGTTCAAATCTCTAAAGTCGACGCATACCCGAAGCTTTCCATTTTTCTTCATAACAGGAACAATGTTGGAAACCCACTCCGCATATCGGCAAGGCCTGATAAATTTTGCCTCCAACAACCGTTCTATCTCTTCTTTTATAATTTGGTACAAGGCTGGATTGAAACGCCTAGGATACTGTTTAAACGGCCGATAGCCCGATTTCATAGGTAGCCGATGTTCCACCAGCTGACGGCTTAATCCTGGCATCTCATGATATTCCCAAGCAAAACAATCCTTATAATTTCTAAGGATTTTTATCAGTTTTTCTTTGTACTCTACATCTAAACTTACACTAACAAAAGTTGGTCTTTTTCTATCACCGCTACCTATATTTACTTCTTCAAGCAAATCGGTGGATGTAAAACCTTGACCTAACTTTTCAATTTCTTCAAAGTCTTCTATAGCTTCGTAGCTATCCGTTGTTTGCCGATAGCTTTGCATTTTATCCTGCAACGCCTTCAATGTTTTTCTTATCCCCATCGGCGTAACACTTCATTTGTCCGATCAAAAGTGCCTGGCTTGACACTGATCGGCATGAGTCCTGATTTGCTTACACAGATGAAATCACAGTCATTCAGTGCCTTTCCCGATGTGCAGTCAGCTTCTTCGTGTTGCCAATTCGCATCAGAGCTAGCCATGGCGATATGGGCCGATGTGTCGGCTATGACGACTTCGACTTCTTCTCCGTTCCACTGTACCAGTGCTTGATGCATGGTCGACAAAATACAGCAATTGGCATGAATCCAATCCCGACCGAGAAGTACGCTGTAGTTTCCTTTGGCATCGATTACAAAGTACGCTGTTGGCATGGTCTTACTACCGACAGTCAGCTCTGTGACCATGACACCCTTTGCCTCCTTGGGGTCTCCTGTGAAGTCGTTTAGAACCATGTTAGTTTTAATTAAGTCTTCATCAGACTTACCCAGTTTTTTGCATGTCGTGTATGGCATCAAGTTCACTGTGGCTCCTCCATCTACCAGCATTCTTGATATCGGCTTGCCATTTATGTAACCTTTTAAATACAATGGTTTCAGATGCCGATGATCATCTTTAGGTTTCTCGAAGATGGCGCTCTGTACGCCGGAGCACAACTGAGCAACCGTTTCTTTGGCCGATTCGGTTCTAACTTTGAACTTGGCCGGCAATGTGAACACCATGTTAATATCCATGGGCGGCATGTCATCTCGAATCATGGGAGAATCAAGTCATCGGTAGATTCAAATCTTCTTGACTTGTTCTTTTCTTCTCCACTCTTTCTTGGCGCATTTGATTGGACGAAGTTCATTAAGCGTTTAAATCTCTCTGCTTTTTCGGCATTCGCTTCACGGATTTCTTGCGTCCTTAGCCTTTGAAGCCGTCGTCGTTGTGACGGCTCGGACGGATGGACACCACAGGGTTTGGGTTCCACCGGCTTCGTATTTGACCACCAAATCTTCTTGATTAGAACCGGGCTTGTGTATCTTGATTTGGCTCGGTTCTTGATCCGTTTGGATATTCTCTCGTGGGCGGGCCTTCATCATACGCCTTGCTCTCTAATCGGCCCGAACGGTCTATCTCGGCGATTGCCTTGGCCCATCGTCTCGGGGATAATGTTCCATCGGGCAGGTGTATGGTGATGGCAACGCTACTCTTTCCCAGCAAAACTGCCAAAAGGACACCTTCTATGTGCCCTCTCCACATTCTCGGTGCTGTACACGTTATCCGACCGGTGAGCCTTATACCGTGGTCGACTATTCATCCTCTCGTATTTCTCCATTAATTGTAAAAATGTTGGTCCTGACCTTTTCGCTGGCTGCCTTAATGGAGACTTTTCTGCTTTGTACCATTTACCTACCTGAGGATTCCCTTTGGGTTTGATGGTTCTTGAATTTTTTCCTTCACTATCGGCTTCTATTTGTAAAGAGCCGATTGTAATCTTCAGTGTTTGATCGCCGTTCGAGCTTGATTGGATATTGACTTGTCGATCCTTTTTCTGCTCGTCGTGCATCGGCTCTTTTCCTTTAGCCGAACACTGTACCATGTTGATGGGAAATGGATCAACATCAACTTGCATGGTCGGCTCATCAGCAAACTTCAACCGACCATCCTCAATAGCAGATTGGATCTGTTGACGGAAGATATTGTAGTCATTAGTGTTATGTGAATAAGAATGATGCCACTTGCAATACCTGCATTTTTTGATCTCATCGGGCGACGGTATCACATGTCCTTCTGGCAATCGTATTATCTTTTCTTGCAGAAGTAAATCAAAAATACGATCGCACTTAAAAACATCGAAAGAGTACTTAACCTTCGACTTGTTCCTAGTCGGCTTAAGCCAAGAACAGACTAAGGACTTTTTGGATCCTTTTACCCATTCGGCTATGTTTATTTCTGCTTCCTCGTCTTTCGATGAGTCACTTGGACAATACTCAACCATATTGACTTTAGCCTTGTCCTTTTCTTTGTTATTGCTATTTTTAAATCTATCTTTGAACACTTTATTGTCAGTGAATCGGCTTTCTTGAGCCGATACGCGATGCAATAAGTGGCTAAGGTCGGTGAATTCTTGTCCTCCAAATTTCTCCCTGAGCGGCGGAATCAAACCTTGAAATGCTAAATCGGCAAGTTGGTTGTCAGGCAATGTAACGCTAAAACACCGATTCCTAATTTCTCTAAATCTCTTGACGTAATCCGTTACCGATTCCCCAAACTTTTGCCGCACAGAACTCAGATCTGAAATCCTGAGCTCCAAACTGCTTGAAAAGAAGTATTCATGAAATCGTCTTTCCAAATCGTTCCATAAATGGACCGATTTCGGAGGCAAGCAAGTAAACCAAATGTAAACGCGCCCGCACGAGACAACGGGAATAGTCTAATTTTAAGCCCGTCGGACTGGGCCGCTTCACCGCATTGCGTGATAAAGCGTCCAACGTGTTCCAGGGTGGTGATTGAATCATCCCCAGAGAATTTGGCAAAGTCTGGAACTCTGAAGTTATGAGGGTAGGGCATGCGATCTATGTAATCGGGATACGGCTTTCTATAACCGATAACCTTTCCTTTTGGTTGTATGCCGAATTGGTCCCTCAAAACGGCAGAGATCTGATCGGCCCAATTAGCATTATCGGCCATAGCAGGCCCTTGATAATATCTGTCATAATTGGCGTTCTGCCCCCCGAGTGCGAGCTCGGGTTGCCAATATCTTTGTCCCGCGGTCTTGCGATCATCTTGCTCGTGCCGATTACGTTTGACTTGAGGTTCCGGCACTGGGACAAATGGTTCTGAGTATGTTACTACCTTGTGTGGACCTGGATTTTTTAACAGGGTGGGTTCTTGTGGGAATCTCTCGGAGCCAATCGGCTGTGAAACCGATTGGGGAAAAGCGTAGAACGGAGCCGACGGCGGCAAATTGCTTGATGCATCTAACTTAGCGGCGTCGGTATAGGCGTGGTAATGGTTCACCCCATTTAACCGAGGGTCCCTAGGTAATATAACCGTGGGTTGTGTGGGCATCATGGTGGGGGTGAAGTTCTGACCGATGGTTTAGGATCGTAGTTGTGCTCTGCGTGTTTTGTGATACTGAGAAAACAGGATAATTCGGTAGAGCTTGCAATGGGTCGAGCAGACTTCCTGACGAGGCTAACTCCTGGGCTATAGATTTAACGCTATTTGCTATCATCGACTTAAGCGTTGTTACGAGAGCCGATGATTGGTTTATCAAAGCGTGGTGCACAGACTGATTAATCATAACAGATAATTCGGCTTGAGCAGGCGGATATCGGCTTACGTTACACCACGGCATCTCCTGAGCGTTGACCGTCGGTAGGGCGGATTTTTGAGTGACGCCGCGTCTAGTTTTCTGATAGCAACTTAGCATCATCTCTTCCAGCGTAGCCTTCTGAGCTTCAATTTTTGACGTTGCTCTGCAGATAAATCGTCCATTGTTGGGATGATTATAGCCTCTGCGTTGAGATCTGATGGCGGAATCGACTTCCCTGATGAAGACATTGCGGGTCCCACCGAGCGTGCCAAGAGTGTGTTGGCGTCAAAAACTTGATGTAGGGTTTCTGACAGTAGCACACCAGACGAACACCGGGTTCAGAGCGTGCCAGTCGATTTGACCTGGAATCGACAAGGTAAAAAATATAAAATTCGATCAAAAGCCGATCATCAAAATCAATCGGCTTAGATTCAATCAGCTTGAAGCCGATTAAGATCAAGGTAACAAGATAAATCTAATTAGCCGATTAAGGATAATCAGAGAATAAAGGTAGATCGATTCTGAAGAAGGTGATGCGCAACAAAATCAGAACAAATTAAACCTGGGGTGTAATTGACGAAGATCAACAATCGGCGATGCGCAACTTTATTGACCAAGATCGATTACAAAGGCTAAATTACAGAAGCTACTCCTAGTTGACAGGAAAAATAGAAAAAGTAAAGACTAGTTGATTGTTTTGTGTTGATGATCTCGCAACTCGCTTCGGTCCTTCTTTTATATCTTTGGCCGATAGTGTCCTGTTACAACACGCTTCAAGCCCATATCCGTATCGGCCATATCTATGAACAGTTATTTCCTAAAAAATCTTGCCGTTAGCATAAATATCTCCAAACTTTCTTAACTTGTCTGTTAACGTCCATATCTTTGATTTTATTGCCGATTATGGTTTAAACTTGCCAAATTTTGGTGCAAACAGGTAGGTAAACTACACCTATGTAGTGTTTGGTTGGACGCTGTGAATGTTTTTTGAACACAATTGGACGCTGTGAATGTTAACTTAATGGGTATTTAAGGGTGTGTTTGGTTGAATGGGATACATGGTTTTTGTTGGGAAACCACATGGCCCAATGAAAACCCACGATGGTCCCTTAGCTAAAACCCTAGGCGACTACTATATAAGGAGGAGAGGGTCCCCCAATGTACAAGCAACCACAAAGTAATAAAGAATTCTGTCGTCGATCTCCATAAACCTGTGTCTCTCTGTTCTCCAATTCAGATCTGTTCAGGAACCCCAGACTATTTGATAGCGAGGTTCCTTAACACGTTATCAGCACGAAGCTCTACCGGCGAACGGATTGAAAAGGTGAGAAAAGGTGGGATTCGGCAATTGAATCTAATCATTTTTTTCCTATGCATGCATCTACCCTGCGCATCAATACTTGTTCGTCGCGTGGCACGAAGCTACAGACGGCTCGTAGCAATAGTACATGCGCGATTACTGTTCATCATCACAGAGAGAGAGAGCAAACATTGCGTCGGCTTGTGCCCGACACCGCGCTTGCAGCGCGTCGCCGCCACTGCAGCCCTCGCCATCGGCCCTTGCGCGCCACACCGCTCGCGGCAGCCTGTCGCCCGGCCGGCCGTCGCCGCCGCCGCCGCCGCTTGCGAAGCTCACGCGCGCCACGAAGTCTGCGCCGCGTACTTGCCTCCGTGCTCGAAGCCTCGGTCTCGTGCAACGTCGGCCGGCCGCGCCCACGCCCAGCGCGCCGCGGCCGCGCGGCCGTCGCGTCTGCAGCGCAGCGCGCCGCCGCCCCGGCCGGCCAGCGTCGCGCCGCCCGCTCTGCTGGCTCGAACACCGCCCTCGGCCTCGGGCGCGTGGCGCCGCCCGCCCCGCTAGCTCGGCACCGCTCGGCCTCGATCCGCCCGCCCCCGCCCGCCCAGCGTGCGCGTGGCTGCTTCGGCCAGCCCGGCTTGAAGCTCGCCGCCGGCTGCCAGCTGCTTCTGCTGCCGCCCGCCATCACAAGACGGCATCGCGCCCATTGCGCCGCTTCGGCCATGCCGCCGCCGCCGCCTTGGCCCAGCGCGTGAAAGGAAAGTTTGGCGGCTAGGGTTTCCAACCCTAGCCGCCTTACTTATATGGGCTGCGAGGGGTGGCCCAAGAGGCCGGTTCGGCCGAAGAAAGAAAAAAAAGAAGGGAAGAAAAAGAAAGAAAAGGAAAAGAAAGAAAAAAAAAGAGAAATCATTTTCCTTTATGCTTTTTGCAACCATTTTCTATTAGATTACACTCAGTAATCTAATGTCAGAATTTTGATATCATGCAGATGTCCGGCATCGTGAATCGTGAGATTGAAGACCTGGCCCCGCATGGTCAGAACTACCACACTTAGGCATCGGATGTGAAGATCGTTCTTGGGGGCAAGAAGCTCCGTGCCACGATTGGTCTAGGGTCCTCGCAGGACGTGAAACCTACCGCAGAGCAGAACGATCAAGCCTTGCACTTCCTCATGCACCACCTCTCAGCCACTCTGAAAAATGAATATATGGCTGAGGAAAGTGCACTTGAGCTTTGGACTGCACTTCAGAAGCGGTTCGAGAAGCTCAAGTACACCATCTTGCCCCAAGCACAGCAAGATTGGGTACGCCTGAGGTTTGTAGACTACAAAACAGTGGCCGAGTACAATTTTGCCTTGCACAGAATTTGTACCAATCTCTCTCTATGTGGCAAGAAGATCACTGATGAGTAGAAGATTGAGAAAACACTCTCTACCTTCCACCCAAATGCTATCCGGAGTGCACGTAGCTATCGTCAGGATGCATACAAGCAGTATAGCGAACTGATTGATGTAATGCAAGTTGCAAAATCGCAAGACAATGTTCTACACAAGAACTATGTCTCGCAGCCACCTGGATGGGGCACTGGCACAGAAGTCAATGCTAATAGCTATAAGGTGAGAAAGCCCATTCATAGAAAAAGGGCAAGCAGGGTGGAAAAGAGAGGAATCAGGCCAAGGAAAAGTCCAAAGCCCTAGTGAAGAAGGATGACAAGGAAAAGGCGCACGCCAAGCCGTATGGACAGCAGAACCAAACGTGCTTCAGGTGCGGCACTTGGGGACACTGGTCGAAGATATGTCGGGAATCCAAGGAAGTGATGAACGCATATGAGGCTAAGAGGAAGGCAAAAGAAAACGCCCCAGCAGAGGCACACTTCGCCAAGATTGGTGATGATGATGCCATGGATGAGGATACCCCACTTGTCTCATCCTCACAGAATAGCCTGGACATCGATGTTGCAGCTAATCTTACGGCAAATGAAGAGAAAACTTCTGTCGATGACATAGAAGCAGAAATTAATGCATATTTTACAGATTCCGTTTAATGCATGTTTTTTTAGATTATGGTTGTTAGCATTATATTTCCTTTTGAATAATGGTTTGTAAGCTCTAGAAGAGCATACTTCTCTCATGAATAAATATGCAATTTATTCTTTATTCCAGTAATCTTTAATTTGCAAGCAATGTTTGGATTATTTTGCCTCTGTTTGATTGGGATTATTTTTTTCCTTTTTAGAAATCGTGTAGCGCCCAAATGGAAGAGATATGCATTGTTGATAGTGGAACAACAAATACCATCTTAAGAGAGTCCAAATACTTCCAGTCGATCACGAAGAACACTCGAAAGATTACTACGATCGCAGGAAGCGATTCCTATATAGATGACTTGAACATCATTGGGACGGATGAAGAGATTGAAGAAGCATGCTCATACTTGAAGTCTGAGTTTGAAATGAAGGATTTGGGTAAAACCAAGTTTTGTTTAGGCTTGCAGATTGAGCATGTCCAAGGAGGAATCTTGGTACATCAATCAACCTACACGCAGAAAGTGTTGGAAAGATTTGGCTTTGAAAAGGCATATCCTACAAAGACTCCAATGGTTGGAAGGTCACTCCAAGCAGACCTAGACCAATACAGACCTAGAGAAGAGGGGGAGGAAGTCCTGGGAGCAGAATTCCCATATCTGAGTGCAGTTGGAGCGCTCATGTACCTTGTGAATAGCACTAGGCCGGACATTGCGTTCACTGTCAATTTGCTAGCTCGGTACAGTGCAGACCCCAACAAAAGGCATTGGAAAGGGATCAAGGACATCTTCCGTTACCTCCAAGGAAGCAAAGATCTCGGTTTGTTTTTCAGAAGAAACAATGAACTGAATTTGGTCGGCTACGCCGATGCTGGGTACTTATCAGACCCGCATTCTGGCAAGTCCTAAACTGGCTATGTTTTCCTATGTGGAGGAACAGCAGTTTCCTAGAAGTCATCTAAGCAGACCCTTGTCTCGATGTCGACAAACCACTCGGAAATCATTGCTTTGTATGAAGCATCTCGTGAATGTGCATGGCTCCGAAGAATGGTTCACCACATCCAGAAGTCATGCGGCTTCAACATTGAGCAAACTCCCACAATCATCTATGAAGATAATGCAGCTTGTGTTGCCCAAGCACAGATGGGTTATGTGAAGAGCAATCTCACGAAGCATATCAACCCCAAGTTCTTCTATGCTCACGAATTGTATAAGATGAACGAGATCAAGATATTGCATACTAAGTCATGTGAAAATCTCGCAGATGTATTCACTAAATCACTCCCAGCATCTACCTTTGAAAGGTGTGTAAAAGGGATTGGGATGATGAGACTTAGAGAAGTGCAGATTTCAGGGGGAGATATTTCACATACTCCCACATAAATCTCGAATATAAATTTTGAGTACCCAACATGAATCTCGAAGATTAGCGGTTGAAGTTTGGGTGAATTGTACTCTTTTTCCTTAGCAAGTTTTTCATGAAGTTTTCTTGCATAAGGTTTTAACGAGGCAATTCGTGCAACACAGTAAGCGTATGCTATGTACTCATTCTCCAAGTATTTTTCCCACTGGGTTATTCTGGAGTTTTAATGAGGTATATGCATCTCGCGGCAAAGGACCCAAGGGGGAGTGTTGGGAAACCACATAGCCCAATGAAAGCCCACGATGGTCCCTTAGCCAAAACCCTAGGCGACTACTATATAAGGAGGAGGGGGTTCCCCTCCAATGTACAAGCAACCACAAAGTAATAAAGAATTTTGTCATCGATCTCCCTGAACCTGTGTCTCTCTGTTCTCCAATTCAGATCTATTTGGGAACCCCGGACTATTCGATAGCAAGGTTCCTTAACAGTTTTGTACCATTTGGTTCCATTGTTTTGGGTGAATGGAATAATTCAGGATCTATAGGGAATATTTTTTAAATTTGTATCTCACCATCCAGGATGAGATAGTTCTATTCAAGCAACCAAATATATGGATGATATTTTTCTTGAACCATCTCATATATATACAAGCAATCAAACATACCCTACAATTCTAAATATACCGCAAATGGTATGGGAATGAGCAAAAAAAACAAAATATGTTTGGGTTGACTAGGTAATGGTATGAAAATTCATTGCACTGGTTGGTTCAGATCAAACCACGTTGCGTAATTGTTTTCCAAAACAAAAATTTGAAGAAATGAAGCCACTGTTGCATGGCGGGATGGAGTGTGATGTGTTAAGGAACCTCACTATCGAATAGTCCGGGGTTCTCGAACAGATCTGAAGTGGGGAACAGAGAGGGAGAAAGATGAACACACGATATAGGAGGAACTGCGAGAGAATACTTTATTGCTTTTCTGATTCCTTGTACAATGAGGGGACCCCCCTCCTCCTTATATAGTAGTCGCCTATGGTTTCGGCTAAGGAACCATTATGGGCCTTCATGGGCCACGTGATTTCCCAACACTCCCTGTCGGGACCCGAATCTGCAAATCCGGACCCTCTGTGTATTCTGTGCCAGTCCAGGATCACGCTAGCACACACAGTCATACAGGGTTGCACATCACAGACATTCACAAGGATATAAGAATAAATAGTGCAAACATGTATATAAAACGAGTTGTACAACCTTATGGTCTCCTTACAGATAAGTCAGCCACGCAGGGCTTACATTATTCAAAACAAAGAAATAGCAATGAACATAAAAAGTCGTGGAAGCCTCCATCTTGCCACGAGCAACCGATCGGGCTTGCCCCTAGTTGCTCGTGTCCTCGACGTACTCCTCCTCCCATCTTGGTGTAGTCTCCTCCACCGATGTTGGGGTTGATAAGCAAGGTGGGGTGAGTACACAAGGCACTCAACAAGTAATGCATGAATGCAAGACTATTACTATATGCAAAGCTTATTCCAATGGATTGGCTTAATTGATTCTTTTTGCATCAAGCAAGCATTTTTAAACTAGTATCTTGTTTAGATTAAAGCGATGAAATGATATAAGTAATACTAATTTCAATGGTTTTTCTTCAAGATTCTCGGCACACACCTTATCAGTTCATTTCCAACAACGCACACACCACCCTGCCATGTTTTGTTTATGAAAACTACCCTTGATTGTAATCCCGAGCAATGCTCAATACCGTGAGCACGGCTATTGAATAGTTTTGACACTCTGCAGAGGTTGTACACTTTACCCACAAGATCTGACCGCTCACCACACGTGATTGTCCGCAACAAAGCTTTTCAGAACTTCTACCTTAACCAAAGAACCTCTCGGTGTTGCCTTCACTATCACTTCCCTCACAGAGCCAAGTATAGGACCGGCCAATCACCGTTGGATGGGCACCAAGCCGTAGCACGTGTGCGCTCCCCATACAGATACACCCACGTGTCTTGTCACCCCGAGTATCGGAGGAAAGATATCGAACCCTAGTCAACTAGGTCTGTCCCATGTCGGACATGTGGTTGTACGGTTGACTCGGATCAAAGGCTTGCAAGGTGAAGTCCTTAATCGGCCAAGGCAAGACTTTCAACACTCAACAATGGCACACACCCAATGTGGCACAGACTCACATCACTCAACCACCCAATGCCACACAGCCCACAGCACACAACCTCTTGCCACTTGCCCTATCTAAATCATTTTCCACCCAATTGATTATTGTGCAACACATGCCAAGAATAACTCAATATCGATGCGGAACCACACAAAGTTCTTTGTACCTCAATCTCCACATGTGGCATCATCACACCACTTTTCAAAATACATTCAATATGTCTTTAATCAATATTGTAGCATTTTTCCGAAAGATCATTCATGATTCGTTGCAAGGCTAAGCATCTACTCACGGTCTAGCCTCCCGTGTTGGCACAATATTAACATCCAACTAATATAATCAAAACTTAGGGTGACAATGATCTAGGCATACAATTAATAATTCAAGGTGGCATAACAAAATGGGTTGATTAACTACATTATCCCAAATTAATTTAAATTCATTTTAAATAATTAGCATGCATAGTTTCAAAGCATAAATTACATTTTAAAATCTGGATCAAAATGATCAAAGCATCACTTGCCTTCAAAGAGCTGCGGGTCGTGTTCCGAAGCTTGGTCTTGAGCGACGAATTCTTCTTGAAACCTTCCGGTAAATTTGCGTCTTACGCGTTCAAATAAAATATGCAATAAATAGCTAATACAGACGACTAGATAATCTCAAAAATTCAAATAAAATTCATCATTAAATAGATCACAATTTTATGAATTTTTAGAAATTTGAATCACCCAAATCCGAGTTAAAATGCAAAAGTTATAGTCATTTGAAGTTTTGAATAAAATCTGAAAATACTGAAATTAGAAAATCCGATTTTTCCAAATTATTTTTATACTTGAAATTCGCATTTATGACGTCAGCATGCCTCATGATGACGTCAGCACCGAAATGAATTTCCGTCGAAATATTTTTATATATGAAAATATTTATGGCGTCGGCGATGACGTCGGACGACGACGCGTGCACGCCCGAGAGGCCGCCACGTCGCTCTGTCTATGGACCGGGTTCACGGCTCGGCTCTGGTCTAGCGTGGACTTGGTTCACAGAACAGTGCAGACACGCGGCAAAATCCAGACCGTTCGCTAAAACCGACGGTCAGATCCCCTCACGCGCACCGCAGCGCACCGAGATGCGTGCGACACGCGTCGCGCATCCAGCGGTCAGCCACGCATCCAGCGCGGCGACGCTTCGGGCTCCACGCCTCCACGCGTCGCACATCCAGCGGTCAGCCTAAATCCAACGGTTGGATTCCGCACCGACGCGGCGACGCCTCGATTTACTCGTAGCCACGCGGCACGATCGCAGCGGCGCGCCCGAAAGCAACGGCCGGATCTGGTCTCTGCTCTGGTCAAAGCAACCACGCACGTCGTGCGAGATTGGATGAAGGTGCGGCGCTACCACCGCCGCGTTCAAATCTGACGGCGCGGATCCTAGGGCAAAACCAGATCCAACTCAACCGTTTATATCCGATCCGACGGCTCGAGTTACGGGTCTGTTTACTATTCACGGCTTGACGTGGCTCAATCCTATGCATACACTAACGATCCAACGGTGAGATGTAACCAAATTCTGAGAGACTAGATCTAATCTCTACCGTTCAACCCGGATCTAACGGTCAAGATCTACTAATAGCCCTAATGTCGAGATCTAATCTACGCCGCACATTACGGATCTAACGTCTATAATTTAATCCAAACGTAAGCGAGAGAAGTGGATCGTGGACTCACCAAAACCGAGCGATGAGGATCGGACGACCGGCGGAAGTTGGCGAGGTCAACGGCGGCGCGAAGGAATAGGTCGCGGAGCCGAGGAAGACGAGGACGTCGGCGGCGTTGGGCGCGTTCCGACGTGAAGAAGTGGCGCGTTCGACGCGTCTCGGCGAGATCGGTACCGGTGACCTCAACAACGGCGGAAGTGGACCGCGGCGACGCAAACGACGGAGAACAAGATGGCGATGCGGGGAACAACTACGGCGAGCTCGTTCGAGCGCTAGAGAGGTCTTGGCGTGCGTGCAAGGTGTCAAAAGACGCGCGAGAAGAGTTACGCGACGCGCTACTCGGTGCACTTTAAGGGGCCTCGGCGTGCGCGCTACGGTGGCGAAACAAGCGGTAGCGGTCGGCGGCGTTAGCTCGGTGATCTCGCGTAGAGCGATCGACGTGGCGCAATCTCGACGTCCGCGCGATTGGATCGGATGGCTCGCGTCGCGAACGACGTGGCACACGCGCATAGCGTTCGATCAAGATCGAGCGGTTCACCGGGAAGCGCGCTAGGGTTTCGCGGATGGGCTGGGATGGCGATGGGCTCGGCCCATTCGAATGGGCTCGGCCTTTTCATTAATTCGAAATTCATAATTCCATTTCTAGAAACCTTTTCAATAAAAATAATTCTAGAAATTCATTTAATTCATTTGGGACTTTTAAAATAGCGTAAAAATTCTAGAAAAATTCGAGAAAATACCTTGAGATATTTGGAACTCAAATAAAATATTTTCAATAAAACTTTGCTAGAACTTATACATTATTTAATTGTTTTCAAGGAAGGCTAGTTTTGAGTAATTCCAAATAAATTTTAATCTGATAAATTCTCAAGAATTCACAAAAATCAAAAATACTCTCAAAATTTAAACTAGAGCAAAAATTAGGTGTTACAAACCTCCCAAAGCAATGATTTAATGCATACATGCAATCTCGTGTTACCCTCCCCCTTAATTCCCGAGATTGGTTATCTACAGGAATAGGTTAGGGAACTCCTTCTTGAGATCTTCTTCACGTTCCCACGCCGCTTCACTTTCCGAATGGTTGCTCCATCAACTCTGCGAAGCGTGTTGACTTGTTCCTTGTCTCTCCGTCCATTATGTCCGAATCTTCATCGGATGTTCTTTGTAAGTCGATCTTCTTGCACTCAATTGTCTCTAACGGTGTTTGCTCTTCCAGACTCAAGACACTTCTTGATTGAGACACATGGAATACGTCATGCACTCCTGCCAAAGACGGCGGTAACTCTAATCGATACGCAACTTCACCCTTGCGGCTCAAGATTTTGAATGGTCCGACATACAGGTGTAAGCTTCCCTTTGCATGGAACCTTCGACTCCTTTGAGTGGTGTTACTCTAAGATACACAAAATCTTGGGTTCAAAGCTTAGTTCCTGCGACGGTTGTCGGATAACTCTTTTGCTGGATTGTGCAATCTTCAATCTTTCCCGACCGGGGTGATCGTACTTCCGCTTCTTGAAGAATGTCCGTCCAAAACATGTCGTTACTTTGTCTCATTCCAATTCAATGGTGTTCGACAGACCTACCATCTGAGCTTCAAATGGAGACATTTGTAAGCTCGCTTGATAATTGTTGTTGTAACTAAACTCAAAGATAAGGCAAACACTTGTCCCATGAAGTGGAATATGCTAAGGCACATGCCCTCAACATATCCTCCAATATCGATTGACTCTCTCGGTTTGTCCATCCGTCACGGATGGTATCTCAGATCAAGTTCAAACGAGTCCCCATTGCTTCATGAAGCTTACCCGAACTGGAGGTAAATTGGGTACCTCTGTCGACACTATCTTTTTCGGCACTCCATGTAAAAGACAATTACGGACATATAAAGTTACGCTAACCGTCTCGGAATAAGTGGTCTTCTTGGTATGAAATGTGCCACCTTAGTTAAACGATCTACTATGACCCATATGGAATCATATCCACTTTGCGTTACGGGCAATCCGGTTATAAAATCCATACCAATTTCCTCCCATTTCCATTCGGTATCTTTAAGGGTTGTAATAGCCTGCTGCCTTTGGTGCATAGCTTTGACCCTTTGGCATATGTCACATAATGCAACGTATTCGCGACTTCGTTTCATGCTTGGCCACCAAAATTTTTCCTTCAAATCTTGATACATTTTCGCACTTCTGGATGAATTGAGTACTTGGAGTCATGGGCCTCTCCCGAATTAATCGCTTCAACTCCTTTTTGTTCGGCACACAAATCGCCCTTTAAACCACATAGTACCTTGTTCATCCAGTTTAAAATCTTTTGCTTTGCCTTCATCCATTTTGCCCTTAATTCTTTTGATCTTATCATCATCTTTACGCCTTCCCGATCGATCTTCCGGTAGGTCTTACTTCAAGGTTACTAGGAATCCTTTTGGTACCATTTCCAATTCTAGTTTCGAAATCCTTACACAATTCTGCTGACTTGTTTCCAACAAAGATATTTACACTGTGGTTCTTTACGCTCAAGGCGTACGCCACCACGTTGGCTTTCCCGGGTGGTAGTGAATTCCCACATTATAATCCTTGATTAACTCTAACCATCTTCTTTGCCTCATATTTAGGTCACTTGTGTGAAAATATACTTAAGGCTTTTATGATCGATATATACTTCACATCTATTTCCGATGAGATGATGACGCCATATTTTTAGTGCATGCACTACTGGCACTAATTCTAAATCATGAGTCGGATAGTTCTCCTCATGTGGTCTCAATTGCCTCGATGCATAGGCAATTACCTTCCTATTTTGCATCAACACGCATCCCAATCCTCGACGCGATGCATCACAATAGATGTCAAAGTCTTGGTGAGCGTCTGTAAAACTAATACAGTGCCGATGTTAACCTCCTTTTCAATTCCTGAAAATTCTTCTCACACTCAGGTGTCCATAAAAATTTCTTTTCTTTTTTCAACAATTGCGTAAGAGGTCTCGCAATCGTAGAGAATCCTTCAATGAATCGACGGTAATACCCCGCCATTCCAAGGAAACTACGGATTTGGGTTACCGTCTTCGGCTGTTCCCAATGTAAAACCGTTTCCACTTTCTTTGGATCTACAGCAACTCCTTCTGCTGTCATTATGTGTCCAAGAAATTCCACCTTATCTTTCCAGAAATCACATTTGCTAAATTTCGCAAACAACTATTGTTCCCTCAACTTTTCAAGGACTAGCCTCAAGTGCTCGGCGTGCTCTTCTCTCGTCTTGGAATAGATAAGGATGTCATCTATGAATACGACGACGAACTTATCCAAGTTTTCCATAAAAACCTTATTCATTAAGTTCATGAAATATGCTGGTGCATTTGTCAGACCAAAAGGCATCACTGTAAACTCGTAGTGTCCATATCTTGACGAAAATGCGGTCTTCGGAATATCCTCTGATCGGATCTTCAGCTGATGGTATCCTGATCGAAGATCAATTTTGGAGAATACTCCTGCTCCTCTCAACTGGTCAAACAAATCATCGATCCTGGGTAGCGGATACTTATTCTTTATCGTCACATCATTGAGTGCACGATAGTCTATACACATCCTGAAACTTAGTCCTTCTTCTTAACGAATAAGACAGGTGCTCCCCATGGCGATGAACTAGGTCTTATAAATCCCTTTTCCAGCAGTTCTTCAATTTGCTTCTTCATTTCCACCAATTCCTCTGTGGACATCCTGTAAGGTCTCTTAGCTATTGGAGCTGTCCCTGGGACTAGTTCTATCACGAACTCGATATCTCTATCTGGCGGCATTCCAGGTAAATCTTCTGGGAAAACATCCGGATATTCATTGACTATGGAGACTTCCTCTAAGCTGACAGTCTTCATGCTTTGTTGACCATCAATTGTCCATCTCGTACTGGTTTCGCTTCAAACTCAATTTTCTTTCCATCCGGGCTCTCGACCGATATGACTCTTTTTCCGCAGTCCAATACTGCCTTGTGATCGGTTAACCAATCCATTCCCAGGATAACATCCAAGGTTTGGGTATTAAGGACGATTAAGTTCGCTAGGAACTCAACTCCATTAATTATTATTCCTACCCCAGAACATCCTACTTTAGATCGGAGTTCTGATCCAGGGGATTGGACTATGAGCACACATTTAAGATTCACTATTTCCATATCATTTTGAACAGCAAAATCTCGGGAAATAAAAGAATGCGAAGCTCCGGAATCAAATAAAACAGTAGCTGGTACTGAGTTTACTAGGAACTTACCCAGTACAACGTCCGAGGCGTTCTGGACTTCATCTGCTGTGATGTGGTTGACTCTGCCTCGTGCAGTTCCTTGGGATGGAGTCGCTGCTGTTGATGCCCCGCGGTTCATGATTGGTGCGGGAGTCCTTGCCGGTGTGTTCCCCGTTAAAGCGAACCGGGTGACACCTCCTTCTTAGGGCGCTTGTTGGCAAAATGCCCCATTTCATTGCAATGATAGCAACGTCTTCCCACGGCCGAGAGGTTCCTCGATCCTGCCTATAGTTCGGCCGAGTCGAACATTTTGACCCATCGGCGATTTGCGGCAGTGGTGCCACGCATTGCCTCTAGGCCGGTACCGAATGAGCTGTTGGGGTGCCGTCCTCGCCTCTGCTTGCCCTGACGACCTCCTTGTTGCGCCATTCTGCGCTTCCTGTTGTCATCTAACTCTCGGCGCTTGTCCTCTAAGATCAGGGCTTTGTTAACTAACTCTTGAAAGTCAGGGAATGTGTGGGTGATCAGTCCCACCTGCAACCCTGCATTCAATCCCTTCATGAAGCGGGATTGTCTGGCCTTATCCGTAGCCACGTCCTCTGGTGCGTAGCGTGCCAGTTGGGTGAACTTGTTCAGGTAATCGGCCACTGACTGGCCGCCTTGCTTGAGGCTTCGGAACTCCTCCTTTTTAAGATCCATGATACCCTCGGTACATGGTACTGACGGAAGGCTGAGGTGAATTCCTCCCATGTGATACTCTGCGGGTCCTCATGAGTCGCGCAGGTTTTCCCACCATTCTGGCGGTCCTTCGAGTTGATGAGAGGCATAGAGTACCCTCTCATGTCCTACACATTGGGTAATGTGCGACTTCCTTTCAATTGTCCTTAGCCAATCGTCCGCTTCCGGTGGATTGGCGTTACCCGAGAAAGTGGGTGGGCGAGTTCTCATAAACTCCGGCAATGCGGAGTAGGGGTGTGGTCCATGGTTGCCCCTGTGTTGAACATTCGCAGCAGCTTGATTGGATATCTGCGCATGGTTTGAACCATCGTGGTCATGAGTTGAGTCCGGCTGTCAAAAGGCTCCTGTGTTCTACATATCGACTGCGGTGGTTGAGAATCGCTCTTCATTCTCGTTGTCCGTCTGTTAGCTCCACTTCCACTGGCTCCAACATTTCCACGAGTCCTCACCATCTGCTGCAAGCTTCAATGGTTAAGAAAAGAAGAAAGCATAGACAAGTAAAAGAACTTATGTGGGGAAACAGTGTAACTTAAATTATTTAGCCACTTTATTGATATAATATAAAGCGGTATGGTTGCTCACAAGTGCCTAAGGGCAATGCAACACATACGTGACACTCACAACTAAAAGCAAGTAAGCAAACATAGGAATCCATGACAACTCACACCTAAGGGTAACTCAAACAAAGACGCGACTCGGATATTCGAGTCTCGACACTACACTCTACTAGACTCGATCACTCATCGAGCCAACCCGGCCGCGCTTCCCGAGCGTACCGCGGTCTTTGTGGCATTAGGGCGAATCGTCTCGTGACCTCTCGCGGCGGTGCAAAAGACCCCATCGACTCTGCTGGTCCCGGCTGCTCGCTCCTGCTCGGCGCCTCTGCTCCGCTCCTCGGATCTGGATCATGTAACTCGGGGCTGGTTCGGGCTCGGGTCCATACAAAGCCATCTCCAACTCCTGGATCTTCACGTATGGCATGAGCTAAGTTCTCCGGTGTTGGGTTCTTGCCTCTATAACCTCGTCGCGGGTCCTCTGCAACTCCCGGATGTCTCGTCCAAGGCGTCCTCTGGCGATGACGTACCTTGCCAGTGGGTGATAGTGGCGTCCTCCTCCACAAGCTCCATCCTGTCCAAGCGATTGTCTCGACGCGGATGGTGGCGGAAGACGGTGCCCTCTAACTCTGCGGAGTAAGTGCGGGCAATCGCCGCATCGCTGACGCGACGTCTCACGAATCCGGCCTCGAAAGAAGACCTCCTGGCGGTGATGTAGATAGGACGACTCGCCTCGTCCTCTCCCGAGCATACATCTTTGTGATCTTGGCGTCCCCAGCGACGCCAAGTCTGCCTGCACCAAAGTCCCTCGATGCTGGTCGGTCAAAACCTCCAAGCAACTGCATCATACGCCATAACTCCGCGGCGTCTCCTCCGGTGCGCTCTCCATAGGTATGGATCATCCTCATCTGCCAAAACAAACCTTGTTTAAATTAAATAGAGAATAATAAAAATTCAAAGATAGGTATGAATAAGGGAGAAGAGATAAGTCGAGATTTCTTTGACATTCTTGCTCAAGTTGATTAGGTCTTTAGAAAATAGTTTTCACCCTCCTAGGCACAACCAAACTAAGGTCAAGGCCTACAGATCGGCTGCTCGATACCACCTCTGTCGGGACCCGAATCTGCAAATCCGGACCCTCTGTGTATTCTGTGCCAGTCCAGGATCACGCTAGCACACACAGTCATACAGGGTTGCACATCACAGACATTCACAAGGATATAAGAATAAATAGTGCAAACATGTATATAAAGCGAGTTATACAACCTTATGGTCTCCTTACAGATAAGTCGACCACGCAGGCTTACATTATTCAAAACAAAGAAATAGCAATGAACATAAAAAGTCGTGGAAGCCTCCATCTTGCCACAGTAACCGACCGGGCTTGCCCCTAGTTGCTCGTGTCCTCGGCGTACTCCTCCTCCCATCTTGGTGTAGTCTCCTCCACCGATGTTGGGGTTGATAAGCAAGGTGGGGTGAGTACACAAGGCACTCAACAAGTAATGCATGAATGCGACACTATTACTATATGCAAAGCTTATTCCAATGGATTGGCTTAATTGATTCTTTTGCATCAAGCGACATTTTTAAACTAGTATCTTGTTTAGATTAAAGCGATGAAATAGATATAAGTAATACTAATTTCAAATGGTTTTTCTTGAAGATTCTCGGCACACCTTATCGGTTCATTTCCAACAACGGCACACCACCCCTTCCATGTTTTGTTTATGAAAAACTACCCCTTGATGTAATCCCGAGCAATGCTCAATACCGTGAGCACGGCTATTCAATAGTTTTGACACTCTGCAGAGGTTGTACACTTTACCCACAAGATCTGACCGCTCACCACACGGTGATTGTCCGCAACAAAGCTTTTCAGAACTTCTACCTTAACCAAAGAACCTATCCGTGTTGCCTTCACTATCACTTCCCTCACACAGAGCGAAGTATAGGACCGGCCAATCACCGTTGGATGGGCACCAAGCCGTAGCACGTGCGCTCCCCATACAGATACACCCACGTGTCTCGTCACCCCGAGGTATCGGAGGAAAGATATCGAACCCTAGTCAACTAGGTCTGTCCCATGTCGACATGTGGTTGTACGGTTGACTCGCATCAAAGGCTTGCAAGGTGAAGTCCTTAATCGACCAAGGCAAGACTTTCAACACTCAACAGTGGCACACGGCCCCAATGTGGCACAGACTCACATCACTCAACCACCCAATGCCACACAGCCCACTGGCACACACCTCTTGCCACTTGCCCCAGTCTAAATCATTTTCCACCCGCTTGATTATTGTGCAACACATGCGGCAATAACTCAATATCGATGCGGAACCACACAAAGTTCTTTGTACCTCAATCTCCACATGTGGCATCATCACACCACTTTTCAAAATACATTCAATATGTCTTTAATCAATATTGTAGCATTTTTCCGAAAGATCATTCATGATTCGTTGCAAGGCTAAGCATCTACTCACGGTCTAGCCTCCCGTGTTGGCACAATATTAACATCCAACTAATATAATCAAAACTTAGGGTGACAATGATCTAGGCATACAATTAATAATTCAAGGTGGCATAACAAAATGGGTTGATTAACTACATTATCCCAAATTAATTTAAATTCATTTTAAATAATTAGCATGCATAGTTTCAAAGCATAAATTACATTTTAAAATCTGGATCAAAATGATCAAAGCATCACTTGCCTTCAAAGAGCTGCGGGTCGTGTTCCGAAGCTTGGTCTTGAGCGACGAATTCTTCTTCGAAACCTTCCGGTAAATTTGCGTCTACGCGTTCAAATAAAATATGCAATAAATAGCTAATACAGACGACTAGATAATCTCAAAAATTCAAATAAAATTCATCATTAAATAGATCACAATTTTATGAATTTTTAGAAATTTGAATCACCCAAATCCGAGTTAAAATGCAAAAGTTATAGTCATTTGAAGTTTTGAATAAAATCTGAAAATACTGAAATTAGAGAATCCGATTTTTCCAAATTATTTTTATACTTGAAATTCGCATTTATGACGTCAGCATGCCTCATGATGACGTCAGCACCGAAATGAATTTCCGTCGAAATATTTTTATATATGAAAATATTTATGACGTCAGCGATGACGCCGGACGACACGCGTGTACCCGCAGGCGCCACGTCGCTCTGATCTATGGACCGGGTTCACGGCTCGGCTCGGTCTAGCGTGGACTTGGTTCCTGAAACGCGCGACACGCGCGGCAAAATCCGCACCGTTCGCTAAAACCGACGGTCGATCCTCACGCGCACCGCAACGCCGAGATGCGTGCGACACGCGTCGCGATCCAATGATCACCACGCATCCAAATAGCGGCGACGCTTCGCCCGCGCCCACGCGCGCACATCCAATGGTCGGCCTAAATCCAACGGTTGGATTCCGCACCGACGCCGGCGCCTCGATTTACTCGTAGCCACGCGGCACGATCGCGTGGCGCGCCCAAAGCAACGGCCGGATCCGGTCTGCGCTCGTCAAAGCAACCACGCGTCGTGCGAGATTGGATGAAGGTGCGGCGCTACCACCGCGCGACGTTCAAATCTGAACAGCGCGGATCCTAGGGCAAAACCAGATCCAACTCAACCGTTTATATCCGATCCGACGGCTCAGTTACGGAGTCGCACTATTCACGGCTTGACGTGGCTCAATCCTATGCATACACTAACGATCCAACTACCGAGATGTAACCAAGTTACGAGACTAGATCTAATCTCTACCGTTCAACCCGGATCTAACGGTCAAGATCTACTAATAGCCCTAATGTCCGGATCTAATCTCGCCGCACATTGGATCTAACGCCTATAATTTAATCCAAACGTAAGCAGAGAAGTGGATACGTGGACTCACCAAAACCGAGCGATGAGGATCGGACGACCGCGGAAGTTGGCGAGGTCAACGACGGCGCGAAAGAATAGGTCGCGGGCCGAGGAAGACGAGGACGTCGGCGGCGTTGCGGGCGTTCCGACGTGAAGAAGTGGCGCGTTCGACGCGCGTCTCGGCGAGATCGGTACCCGGTGACCTCAACAACGGCGGAAGTGGACCGGCGGCGACGCAAACGACGGAGAACACGATGGCGATGCGGGGAACAACTACGGCGAGCTCGTTCAGCGCTAGAGAGGTCTTGGCGTGCGTGCAAGGTGTCAAAAGACGCGGCGAGAAGAGTTACGCGAGACGCGCTACTCGGTGCACTTTAAGGGGCCTCGGCGTGCGCGCTACGGTGGCGAAACAAGCGGTAACGGTCGGCGGCGTTAGCTCGGTGATCTCGCGTGAGCGGCCGACGTGGCGCAATCACGGGCGTCCGCGCGATTGGATCGGATGGCTCGCGTCGCGAAACGACGTGGCACCGCGCAAGCGTTCGATCAAGATCGAGCGGTTCGGTGAAGCGGCGCTAGGGTTTCGCGCGGATGGGTGGCGGCAGCGCCGATAATGGGCTCGCCCATTACTGCTCATAGCCATTTTTAAAACCTTTTTCAATAAAAATAATTCTAGAAATTCATTTAATTCATTTGGGACTTTTTAAAATAGCAGAAAAATTCTAGAAAAATTCCAGAAAATACCTTGAGATATTTGGAACTCGAATAAAATATTTTCAATAAAACTTTGCTAGAACTTATACATTATTTAATTGTTTTCAAGGAAGGCTAGTTTTGAGTAATTCCAAATAAATTTCGATAAATTCTCAAGAATTCACAAAAATCAAAAATACTCTCAAAATTTAAACTAGAGCAAAAATTAGGGTGTTACACTCCCCTTTGGGCCTTTTGCCGCGAGATGCATATGCCTCATTAAAACTCCAAAAAAACCTAGTGGAAAAAATACTTGGAGAAAGAGTACATAGCATACGTTTACTGCGTTTCACGAATTGCCTCATTAAAATGTTATGCAAGAAAAACTTCATGAAAAACTTGCTAAGGAAAAATAGTACAATTCACCCGAACTTCCATTGCTAATCTTCGAGATTCATATTGAGTACTCAAACCTCATGTTTAAGATTTATGTGGGAGTATGTGAAATATCTCCCCCTGAAATCTGCACTTCTCTAAGTCTCATCATCCCAATCCCTTTTACGCACCTTTCACAGGTAAATGCTGGGAGTGATTTAGTGAACAAATTTGAAAGATTTTCACATGACTTAGTATGTAGTATCTTAATCTCGTTCATCTTATGCAATTCGTGAGCATAGAAGAACTTGGGGTTGATGTGCTTCGTGAGATTGCTCTTCACATAACCTATCTGTGCTTGAGCAACATAAGCTGCATTATCTTCATAGATGATCGTGAGAGTTTACTCAATGTTCAAGCCACATGACTTCTGGATGTGATGAACCATTCTTAGGAGCCATGCACATTCACGAGAGGCTTCATACAAAGCAATGATTTCTGAGTGGTTTGTCGACGTTGTGACAACCCCCAATTTTGCATACATGCAAAAGTGGAAATCTAATGTGCATTCCGTACTAGTCCCATGATCAGTAGCTAGTACGCACATACACAACAATTGGAATCACAAACATACACATTATTAAGCGGAAGCTATTATATAAAGAAAACTTTACAACTCAGATATTACAACAGCAAAAGAAGCAAAGTCTTGTAGCGTGCCCATCCAAAACCCGCAGGCAACTGACAAGGCATATTCCCTAGAAAGATCACGTCGAAGATAATCCCGCAACCTGCGATGAAAGAAATCCTCGAAGCTTTGCTAACTTATCCACCTAAAAAACAACATGTAAGCAAGGGTGAGTACTTTTATACTCCGCAAGACTTTAGCAAAACCTATAATATATGCAGGCCATTTCAAAGGAGGTTACTACAGTTAATTTGCATAAAGCAAGATTTAATTGTAAAATAAGTTATCATTTGCAAACAGAATTTAAAAGAGCAAGTTGACTGTTATGAAATAAGTAAAGCATAAGTAATACTCACAACCCTTCGTGAATATCGAATAATCCAGAAATGGAATCCAACAATGTTGGTCCTTTGACAAGAAAAACAACAGCTGCTAAACAGGTTCCAAACCAAAATCCAATTTTTGAAAATACCAAAACATTTAACTAGTGCAAGTTAACCAAGTTTCCCGTGACCGAGGGGACGGCTAATCAATTAGATTTACACTCTGCAGAAGTCTACAACTTTACCCACAAGTCATGACCTTTTCTTTTTGCCGCATGTTTCACGCACCTTTGGCGTGTAGCCAGAATATTCATGACGAAAACCTTTACATTATCTAGGTTAACTTTGCATCAGCCTGGGACGTTAAGCCCTCGCCATAGAAACAGAAACACACACCCAAGACATGGTTCCTTTCACATCACACCCAACACCACGTTTCTGTTCATGGCAAGGCGTACACCGTTGCATTGGTATGTAGAAACCCCTACAAAGTTAAACTAGATAACTTAATTGGTTTAAGGCTGCCCCATCCCAACACTTGTGGTTGTACGGATTATCTTGGATCATACAACACTATGTTTGGTCCTTAATCCGACACAGGCGATACTCCACCCTACATTACATGCAAATCCCGCTGCACCTCCGGCTATTGCCAATAATCGCCCGCATCAAAACCATAATTTTATTTTGGGTTTTTAATCAAAATACCCATAACCAATAGCTTCATTTCCAACATTTTCCATTTCTCAAGGAACAAATTTTGATCTGATCATCATTCTCATTTGTTCTAAAAGCATGGCTAAGCATGGATAAAAGTAATCGCATATACCCATGATAACATTAAATAATGTCTAAACTTAATCTATAGTTATCAAGGTTCACATATTCATACTTATCAAGGAAGTTTCATAAGACAACAGGTATAACTACCAGCACCACAAAATAGCAATTTACAGAAAGTAAACGTATGCATGAAACTTTTTAATAAACACAATGCAAATTAAATTCTGGGATCAAGATGGTCAAAAAGGGGGGTGCTTGCCTTGCTTATTTATTGCTTACGACGAAGACGCAGCCACGGCTAACGGAGGAAGGGATGTCGGATTCTACACGTCGATCAATCGAAAAATATAGCAAATAATAAACTTCAATAAGGGTAAAAAGAAAACTGACAGAAAATCAAATAAAGATTCACTGAAGAAAGCAGGAATGCTTTAAGGTGGAATTATGATTTTAAGATCTCATGATTTAGGATAAATACACATTCATATAGCTAAAGAATTATGATGAACAAAGTAGGGTTTCTTCGATAGATTATCTATTCTTGATTTACGAATTCAATGTAACGTCCTGGAAATTAGAACAGTAAAAGATGTATAGTTGAAATTTGAAAATAAATATTTTTGGAGTTTCTTGGTGTTGTTTGCTCCAATAGGAATCTCCTTAGATCTTGTGTTATGTGAAAAGGTTAAACAAAAGAAAAACAAAGGATGAGAAATGGGAAAGAGGTATAAAGAGATAAAAAGGGAGGTGGTTAAAGTAATAAAAATTTCTAAGTAACCCCAAGCTGCACTGGTGGATTTAATCAGAAGCCGGTCGAGGGAAGCTCAATCTCATCAGAAAAGTTATGCCGACACTCGTCGACGTGACTTGAGTTTTGAGGTTGGCGATTATGTTTATCTTAAAGTTTCACCTCTTCGCAGAGCTCGTCGGTTCCAGGTTCGAGGCAAGCTAGCTCCTCGATATATTGGGCCTTATTGCATTCTGGAAAAGATGGGAGAGAAGGCATATAGATTGGAGTTGCCTACCCAATTGTCCAGTGTGCATAATGTCTTTCATGTGTCGCAACTCAAGAAATGTCTTCGTGTTCCTTCTGAGCTTACCCAATTAGAAGATCTTGATCTTCAACCTGACTTGACTTATCGGGAGCATCCCGTGAAGATTCTTGAAGAAGCAGAATGCCATACCCGAAAAAAAGCCCACAAGATGATAAAAGTGCAATGGAGTAATCATACAGAAGAGGAAGCGACATGGGAGCGAGAAGATCGACATAGGGAAGAATTTCCGGATTTCTTTTAGACCCCTTTACTTTTAACCTGTCAAATCTCAGGGGCGAGATTTCTGTAAGGGGGTGGATCTGTAACGTCCTGGAAATTAGAACATAAAATATGTACAGTTTAAATTTGAAAATAAATATTTCTGGAGTTTCTTGGTGTTGTTTGCTCCAATAGGAATCTCCTTAGATCTTGTGTTATGTAAAAAGGTTAAACAAAAGAAAAACAAAGGATGAGAAATGGGAAAGAGGTATAAAGAGATAAAAAGGGAGGTGATTAAAGTAATAAAAATTTCTATGTAACCCCAAGATGCACTGGTATTTCAGTGGGACCAACAAATAAATTTTTCATGCATAAGAATTTAGAATAAATAAATAATATGACCAACTTTGACTATAAACAGTAAATCAAAAAGGAAAATGAAAAAAAAACCAATGACAAGGTAAATCTAAGAAAATTTCTATAAAGCCTTGACTGTATGACACACCACTGGTAAAAGTTTCATAATTTAATAAGTTGGGTTAAGCCTCTTAAAAATTTAAATACAGAGAGTCCAAAATATAGGAAAAACGATTGTCAGAATTATTATAAAATAAGTGCCTACTATTTTGATTTGGAAATCTTATGGTGATCTCTTTATAAAGATCTGAACCTCTCCAAAAAGGTTCAAAAATAAATACTAAAATATGAATCTTTAATTAAATCAAAAACCGAAATCAAGGTTTAGGGCACTGTACAGTGTCAGAATTTTAGTAAATCATCTATAGAGTATTTTTGTCTCGAATTTTTACATGAGATGTAAGACTCCCATTAAGTCTTGCTCACAAATTGTGGTAAAATTTTGACTAAGGATGAAGCTTAAAATAATCCAAAATCTGGAGAATTCCCGTCCAGTCTTGTCGCATTAATTGTCCACTGTCGCCGACAAGTGTGCCCGGCTCTTATTGAGCCTTGATGCACTGGAGAAGCTGAGGCAAAAACGCCGGTCACTGCCAGTGGGTCCCGGCCCCACCTGTCAGCCTGAAAGCGCGATGTTCTTCTCCCATTTCTTCTTCCGGCCGAGACGAGGCGACGTCGCCTCCGTCCTTCGCCGATCAGCTGCAACCACTCCCGTCCGGACTCGCTCATCATCGTCCACGTAGCGCACCGTCTCCGTCACGCCTGTGCTTGGTCATTCATGGTCGAGCCGCGCTGGAGAGATGGCTGCGTCGCTGGTTGCGTTCGGCACAGAAAGTGGCGACCGAAGCCGTGCGCCCTGACTCAAACCGAAACCGAGCCTTAAGCCTTCCACTCGTGTCGCAGCGCCCTCGCGCACTTCACCTTGCCATTTCTGCAAGCCGAGAGCCCCGCACGGGGTCTTCTTCCCCATTTCACCGTAAGAGCTCAAAAAGAGGGGATTCTACAAGCAAGGTCGATCCGCCCCCATTTCTTCGAATTGGTTCTATCCCGATCATCCTTAGTACCCCAAGCTTACTGATCAACCGCCATTTTTGGCTTCTTCTTGCTTGCAGTGCCGTCCCGTTGCAGCCCTTCTTCTTCCCGGCAGGCGCACGGTGACAGCTTGTCTCGGGCCTTCTCCGACCCAGCCGACTGGTGAGTCCGAATCCCCTCACCTCACTGTAGCTTGAGGAACCCTAGTTCGCCGGAGTTTTAGCCTCTAGTAGAGATTTTGCCCACTCGGCCATGGCGCCGCCGCACCCACACGATGGTAGCCACCTTCCCGGCCACCACTCGACGAATGGGTACCACCCCTGGGTGCGCACGAGTGTGCTGGTGCCCATGGTGCTACCCATTCCGCCGCGGAGGAGCTGCTTCGCCGGCGGCGAGCAAGAAACCGTGAGCCTGCTACGAGTCGCCGATCGGTGGACCCCACTGTCGCTGGGTCAACAGATTTGAACGCTGCTTTTTGCGCGTGAGAAAAAAGCGTCTCTCGCGTGAAAGCGCATTTCTGGATTTTGATGATTTTCATAGCCGGCCAAAATTCAAATGCTTGTAACTTTTGAATCTGGCCAAAATTAGTGAAACCAGTTTCTAAATTCGTATAAAATTCTGTAGATTCAGAATATCCAAAAATAAATGATAGAAGAGCTTTGTGTAATTTCTAGGAATTTAAAATGCTCATGGGTAGATATGAGGCCATGTGAATAAAATGTTTTTGGGAAAGTTCAGTTAATGTAAGATAAAGTTTTATAGAATCTCTGGGTTATAAGTATTTCAAATAAACAAAAATGTTGCATGTCATCTAGTTGTATATCATGTTTTCATAAAGTGAATAATAAGCATAAAGAAGAGGTTATATAAATAATAGAAAGAATCAAAGTTTAGGTGTTTAAGATTACTCTTGGAGGGGCATATACCAATAGGAGCTAACACTTGTGAAAATACCTAGGAAAAATCATATGTGATGGTTGTTCAATAAAGAAAAACAACATTTATAATGGCAAAAATAGAGGTAACTTGCTATGAACAGATTCAAAGTAGTTCAAATTCAGTTTCAAAATGTTTTTAAGATCATGCCCTGATGTCAGGAAGAAAATGAATAAAAGATGATGAGTTGTTTAGTAGTAAATGAAAGTGAAAGATTGAAATGTTGTAAGGCAATTTCTGTGATTATATAGCCCTTTTCAACATTTGATAAAATAGAATATATAAATGAGAAAGAATGTAAAAATAGTATAGAAGCACTCCACATAGTATATACTAATAGGTTCTGGAAAAATATTGACTTCTTGCTAAGGTTTGTATGCAAAACAAGTTAGTGAAATAAGCCTAACTGATATAAGTTTCAGAATAATTAAAATACTTAGCAATTTCAACAGCTTATAAAGTAGCTCATCCAAGTGAGAATTTTAGAAAGAATAATGTAGAAATGATCACCAAAGTTTGTAATACTAGATTCCAGAAAATATTCTGTTTAAGAGCTGTGCTTTACTTAGTTTTCAAAAAGGTAACAACCTTAAGTGATATTGCTTAGTCTGTTTCCTTAGCCAATTTTGTAGCGTTAGTCCAGATTTCCAACTAAGCCTTTTTAACAGTAGTTTTCAAGCCTTGTCTAAACCCTAAAAATTAAGAGAAGTCATTAGAATTGTTAACCAAAGTATGCTCTAGCTTGTTCAGGATTTAAACCCTAATTTCGTTAGAAGTTGCTCATAAATCTCATTAGATGAATAACCCTAAAAGTCATGATTTTGAATGATCACTTGGATTTTTGAGAAGGCAGGGAGTGGTTTCCTAGTGCTGCTCTTTCATGTCCTCTTCTAGGGTTGCTAGTGAGCAAAACCTTCTTAATCTAAATAATTTTAGCATCTATAATTCGATGTATGAATTCAAATAATTCGTAAAAAGCAACCCCCTGTTTGGTTTGAACTTGTGTTTAATTGCTTGTCTGTCTGTTTTCTTTTTGCCCATTTGGAGTTTACTAATGTTGTTTTGTTCTTCGTTTTCTCGATGAGTAGACACCGACATCATCGAAGAAGAAGACGAATGTTCCACAGATCCAGATTATATTCCTCACAGTGAGTTGCAAGGCAAGCAACCCCTTGAACATATTGAGCCCGATAATTCACCTACCTTATGTTGTTTTTGCTTATGTATGATGCATCCGGATAATTCTCCATAGAAGTGCTAATTTGGGGTTGGAACTGTAGTTAATCCTGTAAATTATGGTTTGTCTCAATCTGTATGGACATGTGAACCTTGTAAACCCTAGTTTGAACTAGACATACTTAATGTCATGTTTGGGTATAATCACTAGCATAATATTCCTGCTTAAGCTTCTCGTTGGTATTTTCAGTCTTTTCAACCAGTATATGGTCCTTTTGGGAAATAGTTGGTGATAATTTGCTAAAAACCCTCAAACAAAACTATGGTTTGACGCGGGTGATTATTGGCACTAGCCGGTTGTGCAAAAGAATATGCACGTAGTTAGGGTGGAGTATCGCCCGTGTCGGATTAAGGACCGAGCAAATGGGATGTTGTAGATCCATGTTTTTCGTGCAACCACAAGGGCTTGTGTGGGCGGGTCTTAGCTTAATAAGTTGTTTAGATGTGGCTTTGCATCTATGGAAGGCGGGAGATTGCACAGACGTCCGGTCAGTGTGCAGTAGGGTTTCTACATACCAATGCAACGATGTACGCCTTGCCCTGGACAGAGACGTGGTGTGTGTGTGATAAATGTGGATCCACGACTTGGGTGAGTGTCTCTGTCTTCAGGGCGAGGGTTAACGTCCCAGACTGGTGTAAAGCCACGTCTAGATAATGTAACAGCTTTGTGTAATCTCCTTGCCGACACACCAAAGAAAGTGTGTTAACTGGCCTAGCAAAAGAGGTTGATCATTCCTTGTGGGTAAAGTTATACACCTCTGCAGAGTGACAAATCTGATCGATTAGCCGCGCCCGCGGTAATGGGCACTTGGGGAAAATCCTCCCAATGCTAAAGTCTTTTAGGTCTTTTTGGAAAAATGGGTTTGGTTTGGAAACCGTTTTATAACCAACTTTTGTGTCAAAGGATCGACACCGGGGATCTATGAAGTTGGGTAGACTGGGTTGAAAATCTGGAATAATTGCTCAGCCTAATGTCTTTCAATTGCTTTTTATTGAATTGCGATGTTACAATCTAATATGCTTATACATTTTCAATGCTTTTATGCAACTGCAAAATAACCATAGCCTGTCTATTGTTCAGCCTGCATGTGAGACCCCGTTCAGATGAATAGGAACCTCCATGTGATTACTTGCTATTCCCTGGATCAGTAGCTAGCACTCACATGTTTACAACATTTGTAGCACAACCATGCTTGCAACCAAACAGAAGGATATACATTACAGCATTAATTATACAGAGCTTAGTACGAATTTAAAACATTTAACAGTGGAAACCAAAAGAAAGCTGAACAACTCCAAACAGCCTTGCGGTTGCCCACTAAACCCTCAGGCAACTGACTAGGCAACCTAGAAAAGACTATCGTCGAAACCCCCAAGACCTGCTTGAAAGAGCGCGTCATCTGGAAGATCGCAGTCTTCTTCCTCTGAGACAGCAGATGCAAGTTTGAGTACATTGGTACACAGCAAGTCTTATAGTGGTTCACAGATGCAAATAAGTAATTATGCAGGCTGAACAAAAGAGAGGCTATGGTTATTTTGCAGTTGCATAAAAGCATTGAAAGTGTATAAGCATATTAGATTGTAACATTGCATTTTATTAAAAGCAACTGAAATACAGCATAATAAGCAATTAATCCAGATTTTCAACCCAGTCTACCCAACTGCATATGACCCCGGTGTCGATCCTTTGACACAAAAGCTGGTTATAAAACGGTTTCCAGAACCACAACCCATTTTAAAAGAAGCATCAAAAGACTCTAGCATGGAATAACGTCACCAAGTGCCCTTGACCGCGGGCGCGGCTAATTGATTAGATTTACACTCTGCAGAGGTGTACACTTTACCCACAAGAAATGATCAACCTCTTTTGCCAGGCCAATTAACACACTTCCTTTGGTGTGTCGGCAAGGAGATCATACAGAGCCGTTGCATTATCTAGACGTGGCTTTACATCAGCCCGGGACGTTAACCCTCGCCCTGAAGACAGAGACACTCACCCAAGCCGTGGATCCATATTTATCATACACAACACCACGTCTATGTCCAGGGCAAGGCGTATACCGTTGCATTGGTATGTAGAAACCACTACAGACAGACCTGACCGGAATGTTTGTGCAATCTCCCGCCTTCCATAAATGCAAAGCCACACCTAAACAACTTAATAGGCTAAGACCCGCCCATACAAGCCCTCGTGGTTTTACGAAAAACATGGATTCACCGTTCCATCGCTTGGTCCATAATCCGACACGGGCGATACTCCACCCTAGCTACGTGCATATCCTTTTGCATAACCGGCTAGTGCCAATAATCACCCGCTCCAAACCATAGTTTTGTTTGAGGGTTTTTAGCAAATTATCACCAACCAATTCCCAAAAGATCATATACTGGTTGAAAAGAATGAAGATACCAACGAGAAGCTTAAGCAGGAATAATATGCTAGCGATTATACCCAAACATGACATTAAGTATGTCTAGCTCAAACTAGGGTTTACAAGGTTCACATGTCGATGCAGATTGAGACAAACCATAATTTACAGGATTAACTACAGTTCCAAGCCCAAATTAGCACTTTTAGGGAGAATTATCCGGATGCATCATACATAAGCAAAAACAACATAAGGTAGGTGAATTATCGGGCTCAATATGTTCAAGGGGTTGCTTGCCTTGCAGCTCACTGTCAGGTATGAAGTCTGGATCTGCGATAGCGTCGTCTTCCTCTTCGAGGACGTCGGCGTCTACTCGTTGAGAAAACGAAGAACAAAAGAACATTAGCAAACTCCAAATGGCAATAAGAAAACAGACAGACAAACGAATACACAAATTCGAATCAAACAGGAGGCTGTTTTTTACGAATTATTTGAATTCATACTTCGAATTATAGATGCTAAAATTATTTAGATTAAGAAGGTTGATCTCTAGCTTCTTTGGAAGAAAGCAAGAAAGAGCAGCACTAGAAAACAGAGCTCTCTGCCTCTTCAAGATTTCAAGAATTGAGCACTCAAAACTATGCCATTTAGGGTTACACATCCACTAAGATTTAAGTGCAACATCTAACAAAATTAGGGTTTTAATCTTGAACTAGCTAAAGCATACCTTGGTTATCAATTCTAATGTCTTCTCTTAATTTTTAGGGTTTGGACAGAGCTTAAAAACTATTGCTCAAAAGGCTTAGTTGAAATCTGGACTTACGCTACAAAATTGGCTAAGGAAACAGACTAAGCAATATCACTTAAGGTTGTTACCCTTATGAAAAAACTAAGCGAATCACAGCTCTAAATGGAATATTTTTCTGGAATATAGTAGTAAAAAATTCAGTGATCATTTCTACATTATTCTTTCAAAAATTCTTACTTGGATAAGCTACTTTACACATGGTTGAAAATGCCTAATTGTTTCAAACATTCAGCAAAACATAAAAAGTAGGCTCATTCCACTAACTTGTTTTGGATACAAACCTTAGCAAAATGTCATTATGTTTCCATAACCTATTAGTATATACTATGTGGAATGTTTCTATACTATTTTTACATTCTTTCTCATTTATATAATCTATTTTATCAAATGTTGAAAAGGGCTATATGAACATAGAAACTGCCTTACAACATTTCAATCTTTCACTTTCATTTACTACTAAACCACTCATCATATTTTATTCACTTTCTTCCTGACATCAGGGCATGATCTTAAAAACATTTCAAAACTGAATTTGAACTATTTTGAATCTGTTCATAGTGAGTTACATCCATTTTTGCCATTACAAGTGTTGTTTTTCTTTATTGAATAACTATTACTTATACTTTTCCCTAAGTATTTCCATATGTACCAGCTCCTATTGGTCTATGCCCCTCCAGGATGAACTTTCAAACACTTAAACTTTAACCCCTTTCTTTTATTTACATAGCTTCATCTTTATGCTTAATATTCATTTTTGTGTAAACATGACACACAACAAGGTATCATGCAAACACTTTTGTTTATTTGGAATACTTATAACCCAGAGGCTCCATAAAACTCATCTTACATTAACTGAACCATCCTAAAAATATTTTATTCGCATGGCATTATTTACACCTAAGCATCTCTTTGAATTTCCTAAAATCACATATTACTCATCTTTAACAAATTTTTAGATATTCTGAAACTATAGAATTTTATACGAATTTAGAAACTGGTTTCACTAAATTTGACCAGATGATTCGAAAGTTATTGGCATTTGAATTTCAGCCGGCCTAGGAAAATCCAACTAAAAATCCGAAATATGTTTTCGCCATCGAAAACGCCTTCACTCTGCAGAAATGCGCTCAAACGACCGACCGTTGACGATGGGACCCACTCAATGCGACCCAAAATAGGGCACTGCGGTTCCTTGCTCGCCGCCGGCGAAGCAGCTCCGCCGCGACGGAAAGGGCGGCGGTTCTAGCTTCAGCACGCTAAGGCAAATCTAGGGGTGGCACTAATTTGGTGGAAGAGAATAGGGAAGGGAGCCGCCACCGTGAGGGTTCGGCGGCGCCATGGCCGCGACGGTGAAAACTCGGTTAACGGCCGACATTCCGATGAACTAGGGATAGGTGAGCTACATTGGGGCAAGGGGATTCGGACTCACTAGTCGGCTGGGTCGGAGAAGGCTTGTACCGAGCTGCCATCGTGCGCTGGCCGGGAGGAAGAAGGGCGACGGTGCGGTGACACTGCAGGCAAAACGAAGCCAAAACAGTGGTTGATCAGTAACCTAGGGGCGTTGAGGATGCTTCGGATGGAACCGATTCAAAGGAACGGGGACGAATTGACCTGGATTGATGAGTTCCCCCCTTTTGGGTTCTTGCGGCGAAACAGGGAAGACGACCCCGTGCGAGGCTCTCCACTCGGCGAAAAGCAAATGGGAGGAAGGGAGACGAATCTGCGACGCAAGGGGAAGCTCAAGGCCTGAGGCTTGCGATCACACTTGCATTGGGCTCAGATTTAGGGCGTTGCTTCGGTCGGCTTCTTCTGTGCCGAGCGCAAACAACGGCGCAGCCTCGCCTCCGAAGCGGCTCGACCAAAGGCGATCAAGCACAGGCGTGGAGGAGGCGGCGTGCTACGTGGACGGCGATGAGTGAGTCCGGACGGGAGTGGTTGAAGACCGGACGGCGAAGGACGGCGATGTCGCCTCGCCTCGGTCGGGAAAAGAGGAAGGGGAGAAGAACGTCGCCAGGCAGGGGATGACAGGTGGGGCCGAGGCCCACCGGCAGTGACCGTGAGGCCTCGCCTCAGCTCGCCAGCGCGACAGGCTCAACAGGAGCCGGGCCCACTTGTCAGTGAAAGCGGACGATCAATGCGATGGGACTGGACGAAAGTTCTCCAGATTTTGCATTAGTTTAAGTCCCAAACTCAGTCAATATTTTACCAAAATTTTTGACCAATGCTTACTGGGAGTCACACATCTACTGTAAAAATTTAAGACAAAAAACTCTCTAGATAATGTACTAAAATTCTGACACTGTACTCTGCCCAAAATCTTAATTTCGGATTTTGATTTAATTAAAGATTCATATTTTATTATTTATTTTTGAAAATGTTTTGAGAGATTCAGATCCATATAAATAGATGACCATAAAATTTTAGAGTCAAAATAATGAGCAGATGTTTTATAAAAATTCTGACACTCATTTTCCACATTTTCTAGACTGCCTGTAATTGAATTTTTGAGAGGCTTAATCCAGTTTATTAAATTATGAAAATTTTACCAGTGATGTGTCATACAGTCAGGGCTTCATATAGATTTTATTGGATTTAGTTGACATTGGTTATTTTTCATTCTCCCTTTTGATTCACTGTTTCTAGTCAAAAAGTAGCTACATGCTTTATTTACCTTAATCCAAAGCATGTAAAATTTTACTTACTGATCAAACTGTATTACCAGATTGAATAGGACCCATGGTAAATTTTTTGTAAATTTTATTTTCATCTTTTTACCTTTTCCTTTGATTTTCTTTTGTTTAATCTTTTCATACATCACAAAAGTCTAAGGAAAACCCAATTGGAGCAAATAATACCAAGAAACTCCAGAAATACTTATCTTGAAATTTATACCATACATCGTTTACTGTTCCAAATTTCTAGGACGTTACAGATCCACCCCCCTTACAGAAATCTCGCCCCCGAGATTTGACAGGCCGAAAGAAAAAGGGGTCTAAAAGAAATCCGAGAATTCTTCCCTAATTCTATCTTCTCGCTCCCACGTCGCTTCCTCTTCCGTATGGTTACTCCATTGCACCTTTATCATCTTGTGGGCTTTGTTTCGAGTATGGCATTCCGCTTCTTCAAGAATCTTCACGGGATGCTCTCGATAAGTCAAATCAGGTTGAAGATCAAGATCTTCTAATTGGGTAAGCTCAGAAGGAACGCGAAGACATTTCTTGAGCTGCGACACATGAAAGACGTTATGCACACTGGATAACTGAGTAGGCAACACCAATCTATATGCCTTCTCTCCCATCCTTTCCAGAATGCAATAAGGCCCAATATATCGAGGAGCTAGCTTGCTTCGAATCTGGAACCAACGAACTCCGCGAAGAGATGAAACTTTAAGGTAAACATAACCACCAGTCTCGAAACTTAAGTCACGTCGACGAGTGTCGGCATAACTTTTCTGACGAGATTGCTCTTCCCTCAATCGCCTTCTAATTAAATCCACTTGCTCTTGGGCTTCATTAATCAAATCGGGACCAAAGAACTGTCTTTCACCCACTTCAGACCAGAAAAGTGGCGTTCGACATTTCCTTCCATACAGGGCTTCGAATGGCGACATCTGCAGACTAGCTTGAAAGCCATTGTTATAAGAAAACTCTGCAAATGCGAGGCACTTTTCCCAATTGATGCTATAAGACAGCACACAAGCCCGCAACATGTCTTCCAGAATCTGATTTGTCCTTTCAGTCTGCCCATCAGTCTGTGGATGGTAGGCAGAACTAAAATTCAATTTGGTTCCCAACAATTTGTGCAGCTGTTCCCAGAAACGAGATGTGAATTGTGATCCACGATTAGATACAATCGTCTTTGGGACACCATGCAAGCGCACAATATTGCTAATGTACAGCTCTGCCAATCTATCTCCAGTATGTGTTGTTTTGGCAGGAATGAAGTGGGCTACCTTTGTCAGTCGGTCGACAATAACCCAAGTGGAATCATTTCCTTTCCGGGTTCGAGGAAGACCAGTAATGAAGTTCATACTGATATCATCCCACTTCCATTCTGGAATTTGCAATGGCTGAAGAAGTCAAGCTGGACGCTGAAGTTCAGCCTTGACTCATTGACATACATCGCACTTCGCGACATATTCAGCGACATCCTTCTTCATACCGGACCACCAATATTCCCTTTTAAGGTCTTGGTACATCTTGGTACTACCAGGATGAATAGATAATAGTGACTCATGAATTTCACAAAATCGACTTCTTGATCTCGGGATCATTCTACACATATACACGAAGTTCCTCTCATGATTATCCCATCGTGGTTTTCAAGAACTCGAATCTATGCCTTCTTTCAACCGATTTGAATCTCAATAACGGCTTCATCTTTGAATCAAGCAGCTTTAATTTGACTTTTAAGAGTCTTTGCAAATCGCAGAGTGGCCACATAACCATTTTCAACTAAATTCAGATTGAGCTTCTGAAACTCATGAACTAACTCAGACTGACTTGAACCCAACATGCAGTAAAGCTTGCGACTAAGAGCATCGGCTACGACATTGGCCTTACCAGGATGGTAGTGAATGCCGAGATCATAGTACTTAATTAGCTCTAGCCATCTTCTTTGTCTCAAGTTCAAATCTGGCTAAGTAAAGAAATACTTGAGGCTCTTGTGGTTGGTGTAGATTTCTGTTCTATTACCGATAAGATAGTGCCGCCAAATCTTAAGGGCATGCACAACAGCGGCTAGCTCTAGGTCATGTGTAGGATAATTCTGCTCATGAGGACGGAGTTGTCGAGAAGCATAAGCAACAACCCTGCCCTCCTGCATTAACACACAACCTAAGCCGTGAAGTGATGCATCACAATACACCTCAAAACTCTTGGGAATATCTAGCAAAATAAGCACCGGAGCAGATGTTAATTTTTCCTTCAGTTTCTGAAAACTTTCTTCACAACCAGGAGTCCATTCGAACTTCTTTTCCTTTTTCAAAAGTTGAGTCAGCGGCTTAGCAATCTTAGAGAAGTTTTCAATAAACCGGCGATAATAACCGGCGAAGCCTAGAAAACTTCGAATCTTTGGGACTGATTACGGCCTTTCCCAAGCCAATACTGCCTCTACCTTGCTTGGGTCAACAGCAACTCCACCTGGAGACAAAACATGCCTCAGAAAAGCGACTTCTTTTAACCAGAACTCACACTTCTCAAACTTGGCATACCACTTATTTTCCCGAAGCTTGCGAAGGACCATGTGTAAATGTTGCCCATGTTCTTCCTCGCTCTTGGAAAAAATGAGGATGTCATCAATAAAGACCACCACAAACTTATCTAAATACTCCATAAAGACTTTGTTCATCAGGTTCATAAAGCTTGCTGGAGCATTTGTCAGTCCAAACGACATTACGGTATATTCATATAAACCGTAACGCGTAGTGAGGGCGGTCTTTGGAATATCTGAGGGTCTGATTTTCAATTGAAAATATCCCAATTTCAAATCTATCTTGGAGAAGACTTGCGCCCTATTCAACTGATCAAACAGATCACCTATCCAGGGAAGCGGATATTTATTCTTGATGGTCACTTCATTTAAAGTACGGTAGTCTACGCACATGCGCAGGCTATCGTCCTTCTTCTTCACAAAAAGAACTGGACTCCCCCAGAGCGAAGAACTGGGACGAATGAACCCCTTATCTAGCTGTTCTTTGAGTTTCTTTTTCAATTCTACCAACTCATTTGGAGGCATCCGATATGGTCGTTTTGATATCGGTGCAGTTCCCGGCACCAAATCAATAACGAATTCCATATCGCGATCCGGAGGCACTCCCGGCAATTCAGTAGGAAAGACATCAGGGAATTCACTAACGACTGCCACTTCATTTAAACTAGAAGCAGATGCAGAATACCAAACTATCTGAGGTGCTGAAATTTCGGTACTTGAGGTGAATTCTACATGTACTCCCTCTTGGTTTTCAAGGGTTATGGATCGATTAGCACAATCTATGCAACCTTTACTTTTAGCTAACCAGTCCATGCCTAAAATCACATCCAGACCAGATGTCTCTATCACAATGAGATCAGCATAAAATATAACTCCATTGATTTCTATGTTAACCCCAGAACAGAAACTAGCAGTTCTAATGGTGGCCCCAGGTGATTGCACAATCATGTGGACAGGCAAAAGAGAAACCTCCAATTTGTGTTGCTCAGAAAACTTCTTAGATATGAAAGAATGAGAAGCTCCTGAATCAAACAGAACCAAAGTAGGAACAGATTGCACAAGAAACATACCAAGCACGACATCTGGTGCTTCTTGCGCTTCCTCAGTCGTCACGTGATGAAGATGCCCAATATTGCCACCTTGTGCAGGTAGTGGAGCTAATCCCTGAGACTGCCGCTTTGCCACATCTTGTGATCGGCCTTGAGCTTGAGGTCACTGTCCAGCCTTCTTCTTAGGACAAGCGTTGGCGTAGTGCCCACGCTCGTTGCAATGAAAGCAAGTGACGTTAGCGGCTCGCTTCAACAACAAAGAATGATCTAGGTTGCTTTTTGTGACGGATCGGGCCGTGATGATCGCCGTTGAACAAAGCGGGGAGCTTGACTCTGAACCCGCTGAGCCTGGCGCTAGACCCTTTGAGCTTGAATCGGTGGTGGTCGACGTACATTAGTCGACTGCCACCCCGGTGACCGAGATGATCCAGCTCAACAGAACTACGCGCAAGCCACTTGCGCTTCCGGCTTTCCAGCACACTACGGCTGCCATGCTCTACCCTCACCGCCTTATCGACGAGAGTCTGGAAGTCATCAATCTCTTGGGCAATCAAAGCCCACTTGATCTCTTCATTCAGATTTTCTCAAAACCTCTCAATCCTTCTTGCCTCATTAGCTACCTCATATGTAGCATACCTCGACAACTGATTGAAACGGTGCAAGTACTCCATCACTGTCATTGATCCTTGCTTTAAGTCCAGAAACTCCCACTTCTTCACCTCAATCACACTGGCTGGAATGTGAGTGCGGCGAAAAGCAGCCCTAAACTCAGGCCATAGGACCACTCGACCTTCCGGCAGCACCGCTTGGTAGTTCTCCCACCAAACCGCGGTTCCTCGAAGTCGATAGGAGGCATACAAAACCTTCTCCCGGTCATCACACTGAGCAATATCCAGCTTGCTCTCCACAGCTCGCAACCAGTCATCAGCATCGAGAGGCTCGGCAGAAGGGGAGAAAACTGGTGGCTGGGTCCTTAGAAACTCACTCAGCTTGGACACTTGAGGTGGTCCACCATTTCCTCCACGAGCCATATTCTGCGGCGCTGTGTTCTGAGCTATCTGCTGCAGCAACAGAGCATTCGCTTGCCTTCCCTACTCGATCATAGCCAACACTTGCGCCATTGTGGGTGGCTGGGGCAACTGTCCCTCTGGAACATCCTCCCGAACAGGTGGCGGATCAGGGGCATCACAACGAGCGGCTCGTGAAGTAGAAGCCCGCGTCGTGGGATGCTGAGGATTTGGCTGGGCCTGCGTAGAAAAATACTCGCTCGAGGATCGCGAGCATCCTGAGCCGCACCAGAATCCAAAATCTGGCTAAGGGATCTTGTCGGCCTCATCCTGCAATCACAGCCCTTTCAGTATACTACAGAAAAGAACGCTGTTTAGAAACTTATAGCCGACACGACATTTCACACAGTTAACTCATGCTACTTTTATTTGTCGTGAATGATTATCTCATCGAAAATTTCTACTTCAAAGCTAAAATTTGCGAGAGAAGATCATCACTACTAGTTCACACCGAAAAGAAGCGGCTCGAAAATTTTATACTACAAAACATGCCATATATATATTATTCACACACATACACATAGATTAGTTCACACATTGTCTACCATTAAAGCATTTGCATACAGATTATTTCCACACAACAGCTACCACTACCTCCTCTTTCTAACTTTACTCCCTTTACCAGAACATGTGCATATAGCTTATTCCCATACAACAGCCAACACATCCCCTCTGTCACTTGGGTTCATGTTTCCAGAACACATGTATGCACACAACTCACATACCAGACACCACTGCTCTTTTCTAGAATCATGACTCCTACACTTTGGATACTAACCAACTCAACACATCAACATCCAGGAAAGAAACTAAAGCACATTTCTTTACAACATACTCAAAGCACCAAGCAACCACAGGAAGCTTAAATTTCCATTAGCTCACACCACTTCTTCAAATACTACTACCAGCACAAAATGAAACTCCCACTGATAGCATTTCGGCAGCACTTCCAGAACAACAACAATTTTATCACAAACCACAGCACAAAAGAAAATTGGAATGCATCTTTCCACAAGCACATACAAAGCACTAATTTAACAGAGGGAGCTTCAATTACTATCTAACTTTTGCATTCAACCAAAAAGCTCAAACACTACCATTTCTACCAACTACAACTACTACTTCCAGCAGCTTGGTGCTTCACTCCAAAAGCACACATGCACATTACTAGCTTGATCACAGGAAACATCATTCACACTAATATTTCTACCAATCCTACTTCCAGTATAACCTGGAACACTACCATTAGCATGTCCAATGCAAGTTTCCAGCATTTACATGGTTCTTGCAACATTTATATTACAACAAAAGCCACACTTTTGCAACTACATTACCAATACACAACCAAAATACTTCTTCCATACAATACCACACACTACTAGTTTACATTGCATTTCTCTCAACTACCTCATATCCCCACATTTCTAAACACACACCTCCTTCGGCGATACACCCGCGGAGTATTAGGGCGGTAGGTGCAAATACTATACGGATTGATGCCCTTGTCATTTATGAGCCTAGGGCAACTTCCAATACATGACATCATAGCATTTGCACCCACTCCCGGTGTAGGCACATAAGTCACGGGTGGAGGACGTTGCGCCGTCGGAATTCCTGGAGCCTCACTAGTTAGCACCGTGCGTGGTAAGGCACGCCTCGCCACACACAATGCTACTCGGGACTCCAAGAATGCCACACGTCGCCGAGTCTCAAGCAATTCTTGTGCTAACCTCACATAGTAGCTATCCAACTTATTAGCGAACTCCACCATGACTTTCAAGCTGCCATTACCCACTCCAACATGGTCCCTGTACATATTACTCCCTACCAACGGTCTCCCAGGTAGGTAGTAATGGTGAGGGCTCAAGTCGGGTAGCACGTGCCGAAGTCGCACTATGGCTAGGTATGCCACTTCATTCATAGAAGCGTCTATAGATGACCCACTACCAACATAGCTCCTCTCTCCCTCGCTGCAAGCTGGCCTAGGAGGGATGAACACTCGAGTGGCGTACTCCTTGGTCACCCACATATCTTGGGCACCCTTCAAAATGACAACTCTCTAGCAATGATTGCAGCACTCCCATCATACCCGAGTGCTCAGGAACCCTCGACTCGTGGCAAGGAACAAACCGGGCCATCTACAAAAATACAAAGCAAGATAAGCTTATAACATAGTTAGGAGGGGTTAAGGAACTAAAAACAAGAAAATTAGCATTAGGCTAAATTCCATTATTAGTAGTGGACAGATTTTTGTTTACTTCCAAATTAAATTTTTACACTTCTAACTAACGACCATTTCTCCCCAAGGTTCCTACAACAAGATGACTGATACCATCGCTATGAGACCCGCTCGATGAACAGGAACCTCCATGTGATTACTATGCTATTCCCTGGATCAGTAGCTAGCACTCACATGTTTACAACATTTGTATCACAACCATGCTCGCAACCAAACAGAAGGATATACATTACAGCATTAATTATACAAAGTTTAGTACAAATTTAAAACATTTAACAGCGGAAACCAAAAGAAAGCTGAACAACTCCAAACAGCCTTGTGGTTGCCCACTAAACCCTCAGGCAACTGACTAGGCAACCTAGAAAAGACTATCGTCGAAATCCCCGAGACCTGCTTGAAAGAGCGCGTCATCTGGAAGATCGCAGTCTTCTTCCTCTGAGACAGCAGATGCAAGATTGAGTACATTGGTACTCAGCAAGTCTTATAGTGGTTCACAGATGCAAATAAGTAATTATGTAGGCTGAACAATAGACAGGCTATGGTTATTTTGCAGTTTCACAAAAGCATTGAAAGTGTATAAGCATATTAGATTGTAACAATGCATTTTATTAAAAGCAATTGAAATACAGCATAATAAGCAATTAATCCAGATTTTCAACCCAGTCTACCCGACTGTATATGACCCCGGTGTCGATCCTTTGACACAAAAGCTGGTTATAAAACGATTTCCAGAACCACAACCCATTTTAAAAAAAGCATCAAAAGACTCTAGCATGGAATAACGTCACCAAGAGCCCTTGACCGCGAGCGCGGCTAATCGATTAGATTTACACTCTGCAGAGGTGTACACTTTACCCACAAGGAATGATCAACCTCTTTTGCCAGGCCAATTAACACACTTCCTTTGGTGTGTCAGCAAAGAGATCATACAGAGCCGTTACATTATCTAGACGTGATTTTACACCAGCCCGGAACGTTAACCATCGCCCTGAAGACAGAGACACTCACCCAAGCCGTGGATCCACATTTATCACACACAACACCACGTCTCTGTCCAGGGCAAGGCGTACACCGTTGCATTGGTATGTAGAAACCCCTACATGCACTGACTGACCGAATGTTTGTGCAATCTCCCGCTTCCATAGATGCAAAGCCACACCTAAACAACTTAATAGGCTAAGACCCGCCCATACAAGCCCTCGTGGTTGTACGAAAACATGGATTCACCGCTCCATCGCCGGTCCTTAATCCGACACGGCGATACTCCACCTAGCTACGTGCATATCCTTTTGCACAACCGCTAGTGCCAATAATCACCCGTCAAACCATAGTTTTGTTTGAGGGTTTTTAGCAAATTAGCACCAACCATTTCCCAAAAGATCATATACTGGTTGAAAAGACTGAAGATACCAACGAGAAGATTAAGCAGGAATAATATGCTAGCGATTATACCCAAACATGACATTAAGTATGTCTAGCTCAAACTAGGGTTTACAAGGTTCACATGTCCATGCAGATTGAGACAAACCATAATTTACAGGATTAACAACAGTTCCAAGCCCAAATTAGCACTTTTAGGGAGAATTATCTGGATGCATCATACATAAGCAAAAACAACATAAGGTAGGTGGATTATCGGGCTCAATATGTTCAAGGGGTTGCTTGCCTTGCACTCACTGTCGTATGAAGTCCGGATTCTGCGATAAGGCTGCCTTCCTCTTCGAGGACGTCGGCGTCTACTCGTTGATAAAACGAAGAACAAAAGAACATTAGCAAACTCCAAATGGCAAAAAGAAAACAGACAGACAAACGAATAAACACAAATTCGAATCAAACAGGAGGCTGTTTTTTACGAATTATTTGAATTCATACTTCGAATTATAGATGCTAAAATTATTTAGATTAACAAGGTTGATCTCTAGCTTCTTTGGAAGAAAGCAAGAAAGACCAGCACTAGAAAACAGAGCTCTCTGCCTCTTCAAGATTTCAAGAAATGAGCACTCAAAACTATGCCATTTAGGGTTACACATCCACTAAGATTTAAGTGCAACATCTAACAAAATTAGGGTTTTAATCTTGAACTAGTTAAAGCATACCTTGGTTATCAATTCTAATGACTTCTCTTAATTTTTAGGGTTTGGATAGAGCTTAAAAACTATTGCTAAAAAGGCTTAGTTGAAATCTGGACTTAGGCTACAAAATTGGCTAAGGAAACAGACTAAGCAATATCACTTAAGGTTGTTACCCTTATGAAAACTAAGCGAATCACAGCTCTAAATGGAATATTTTTCTGGAATCTAGTAGTAAAAACTTCAGTGATCATTTCTACATTGTTATTTCAAAAATTATTACTTGGATAAGCTACTTTACACATGGTTGAAAATGCCTAATTGTTTCAAACATTCAGCAAAACATAAAAAGTAGGCTCATTCCACTAACTTGTTTTGGATACAAACCTTAGAAAAATGTCATTATTTTTCTAGAACCTATTAGTATATACTATGTGGAATGTTTCTATACTATTTTTACATTCTTTCTCATTTATATAATTTATTTTATCAAATGTTGAAAAGGGCTATATGAACATAAAAACTGCCTTTCAACATTTCAATCTTTCACTTTCATTTACTACTAAACCACTCATCATCTTTTATTCACTTTCTTCCTGACATCAGGGCATGATCTTAAAAACATTTCAAAACTGAATTTGAACTATTTTGAATCTGTTCATAGTGAGTTACATCCATTTTTGCCATCACATGGAGGTTCCTGTTCATCAGAACGGGGTATCAAATTCAAGAGGCTAAAATTATGAATTCTAACATTTATGATTTCAAATTAGAGATGCTAAAATTATTTTGATTATAAGAATTAAAACACTAATTAAAGTGGTTATGCGAATAGCTCTTAGCCTTAAGTGATTTTGCATAAAAAGGATTTTGAATAAGTTAGATCTGTTAAGCTATGTTACTGGATTTATTTATGGTTTTTAAGAAGATTCTGGTGATACAAATATATTAACTACAAACTTCTTTGTTATTACTAGGTTCACTTATTCATATTATGAAGCTCATTAATAATAATATTTAGGGTTATTTAACTAACAGAATTTATATGCAAAACATGACGAAATAAGATTATTTCTTCGGAATTGGATAGCATATAATTTGAAGAACATTACTAAGCTGATTTCATACATTTTAGTGTTTAGACGAGACATTAAATTCACTGCTGAAAAAGCTTATATGATATTAAAGGTTACGACAACCATAATTTTTAAGGGTATTGAACTAACAGGATTTAGTTGAAAAGCAAGTGGTAAATAAAATATTTTTTTAGAATATGGTAGACCATATCCTAAATATCATTTCTAAACTGATCTTCCTAATTTTTGCACTTAGACGAGGTATTCTACGGGTTGATGAAAAAGCTTGAGTGTTTCCATTACTACACGACAAAGGTTCAGCTTTTGGTATAAGATTGCAACTACACCCTATAAGATAATCTATCCATTTTTCAGGTATAACTAGGGGACATTTCTAAGAGTGTTTTAAATTTGATTTCGCGATGTTTGGCTTTTATCCGAGATGTTTTCTCATATAAGAGATCATTAGGGTCTAACAAGGACTTAGTTCAAATTTACACAAACATAGAATATTTTTGCATAGACAGCAAGGGCATTATTTTTCAAGGTTATAGGATTTGGTTTTGTGAAATTTGATGTTAACTTGAGAAAATTATGACTATTCAAATTATACAAGTATTAATATTTCGACTACTAAACATTTACTGTTTTCTATGATAAACTCTAAATATTATTATACAGTTGGAATCCTTGTCATACTAGGAGTATAACAAAACTGGTTTGGTGATTATTTGAATTCATTTGATGCATATTTTAACTATTTGATTTTCTATGCATATATATATATATATATATACATTTGCACTTATATTTTTCAAGATATTTCAAATCAGGTTTACTTCTCAATCATTTTGGCAAATTTAGGTATTCTATTATCATATTAATATTTAGAAATCAATTTTACTTATTTCACCTTTCTTTCATACAAGCTATGCATATTTGAATTTCTAGTGTACTAAATGAAATCTTTAATAGAAAATAGTTCAAACATAAATGAAATTTAAATATTTTTATACATTTGAGCTTCTGGAAGCATAAGCATTTCACTAAAATTGGTTTCATTCAATTCTAAGCTTATTTGCAGAATTTTTATAAAAAGCATATCTTTTGGCCTTTTATTCAAATTTGAATTTCAAATTCATCAAATGATCATTTTCAAAATATTATTGCATATCCCGAAGCTACCTGATTTTATATGAATATGTAAATTCATTTCACTAATTTTGGTGTTATAAAGCAAATTCTACAAGCATTTGAATCATCTTGGTTAATGAAAATCAAAACGAAATTCACAAATACGCTTTCCCACTGCGAAGGCGTCTTTACTGGATGAACTGGAGTTCTTGCGCGTTTGGCTGACAGATGGGCCGGCCGCGCAGTGAGACAGAACAGAGGCCTCACCTCCACGGCTTGCCGCCGGCGAAGCGGCTCGGGGGAGGTCCGGGCGGCGGCGCAGTGGGCTTCACGGAGGTGAGCCGCACTCACAGGCGGTACCCATTCGGTCGGAGATGCAGCAGAGAGGTGCGCCATCGAGCTTCAAGCGGCGGCGCTAATGGTGGGTGGCCGGGAGTGAGAACCAAGGCGCGGGAGCTCGAATGGGTAGGTGTTTTAGCTTCTAAGGATCAAAAGGAGTCCATCTTGGTATCTCACTTGCGCGGAGGATGACCGAGGAGCTCCGCCACCGAGCGACCGGAGTTGGAGAAGAAGGCGCACGGCGGCGGCTTGATTTCGCATGAAGAAGGTTAATTGTTTTTTAGTGGATTTGATCACTAGGAGGTATAGAAGCTATATCCGGAAGCAATTTGGAAATGAGTTGCTTATTCGATCGAATTGTTTTCGGCTTGAAGCTCCAAGGCTCTCGGTTATGGCGGATTTGGGGGAGATTCCGGGCGTTTGGCTTGGAGAAACGAAGGAGAGGAAGAGGGAAAGATGGTGCGGCTCAAGAGCGAGCTCGGCGCAATTTATAGCACGGCTTGTGACGTACGAAGGTTTGATCCAGTCTGAAACCGGTGGTAGAAATGCGGCTCGGTTCTGCTCCTGATGATGAGGTGGCGGGAGATTTTCCAAGTTTGGGGCAGTGCGATATGGCCGGGGAGACTGAGGACAAGCGTGGCACGATCGGAGCAAGGGCAATGTATCGATTCTCCGAACGCAGACGGAATGCAGAGGAAAAGATCAGGCGTGAGCGGGGTCTCAGCCAGGCGAGGAAGAAAAGGGAGGAAGATATAAGCGACGGTAGCTGACAGGTGGGGCCAGGGCCACCGGGCAGTGAGAGCACCATTTTTCTGTTCCCTACCAGCGCACGTTACGGCACAGAAGACGGGTCCACTTGTCAGTGAGAGAGGGTGAGGCAAAGAGATAAGCATGGGTGGGACAATCTAGTACAATCATTAAAACACAGTTCAATTCCCTGTAAAATTTTATGAAACTTTTTGAATGAGGTCTGTTGGTAGTTTTAATCCTTCAGTAAAATTTTCGGACCAAAATATCTTATAATGGATTAGTTAAAATTCTGACACTGTGCATCAGCCAAAATTTCTATTTTGGATTCTTATTTATTTAAAGGTACAAATTGTTTTATTTATTTTTGAAACTTTTATGAAGAATTATATTTAGGTCAAGGATCCTCCCATAAAAATATCAAGATAAAATATTATGTATTTATTTTATAATAATTCCGACATTCTGATTTTTTCAGGTTTTCCAAGCCTCTATTTTTGAATTTTTAGAAGGTCTAAGTGATATGATAAAATCCTGAAATTTTTACCAGATGTAAATTATATCCTGATGGTGTTATGGTAATGTTTATGGCTCCATATAAACTTCTAATATTTTAAATAAATTCTGACTTTCACTGTTTTTAGTCAAAAGAGGTGTCATTGATTTTATCTATTTGTTTTTGTGTGCATAAATTTTTACTTGTTGACTTTACTGACTTAACAGCTTGGTTAAGGTTCCCTAGTAATTTTTTTCCAAGTTTTACTTTTACCTCTTATCTTTTTACCATTATCCATTCTTTAATTCTATTTGTTTGATTTTTCATCCAATACAAAAATCCAAGGAAAGTCCAAATAAATTCCAATAATGCCAGGAAAATTCAGAAATAATTATATTCAAATTTAAAATATTAATTTTCATATTATTGCATTTTTCGGGATGTTACAAACGTCAAGACAAGAGTCTTCTTAGACGACTTCCAGGAAACTACTGTTCCTCCAAATAGGAAAACATACCCAGTTTAGGACTTGCCAGTATGCGGGTCTGATAAGTACCCAGCATCGATGTAGCCAACCAAATTCAGTTCATTGTTTCTTCTGAAGAATAAACCAAGATCTTTGCTTCCTTAGAGGTAACGGAAGATGTCCTTGGTCACTTTCCAATGCCTTTTGGTGGGTTCTGTACTATAGCGGGCTAGCATATTCACGGTGAATGCAATGTCCAGCCTGGTGCTATTTACAAGGTACATAAGCTCTCCAACTGCACTCAGATATGGGAATTCCACTCCCAGGACTTCCTCCCCCTCTTCTCTAGGCCTGTATGGGTCTAAGTCTGCTTGGAATGACCTTCCGACCATTGGAGTCTTTGCAGGATATACCTTTTCAAAACCAAATCTTTTCAACACTTTCTGCGTGTAGGATGATTGGTGTACCAAGATTCCTCCTTGGACATGCTCAAGCTACAAGCCTAAGTAAAACTTGGTTTTACCCAAGTCCTTCATTTCAAACTCAGACTTCAAGTATGAGCATGCTTCTTCAATATTTTCATCCGTCCCAATGATGTTCAAGTCATCTACATAGACAGAGATTATACAGAATCCATTCGGGGATCGCTGTATAAACACGCATGGACAATCTTCGCTGTTCATGTAGCCTTTCTTGCAGAGAAAGTCGCTCAAGCGATTGTACCACATTCTTCCTGACTGTGTTTAGCCCATACAGTGATTTCTCCAATTTCACACTGTACAGGTTTTTTTTTGCTCTGTCTTGATTTGAGATAGGAATACCTTCCGGTACTTTCATGTATATATCCAAATCCAAGTTTCCATACAGATATGCTATGACGACATCCATTAGCTTCATTTTCAACTTCAAGTTGACTGCCATTGAGATCAAATATCTAAAGGTAATTCCTCCCATGACCGGAGAATAGGTTTCTTCATAATCAACCCTAGGACGTTGAGTGAAACCTTGAGCTACTAGCCTTGCCTTGTACCTTACAACTTCGTTGTTTTCATTCCTCTTCCGAATAAAGACCCATTTGTGACCTACAGGGTTTATATGGGGAGGTGTGCAGCATACGGGCCCAAACACCTCTCTCTTGTTCAGAGAGACTAATTCCGCAGTGATTGCCTTCTTGCATTCTTCCCAATCTAGCCTTTTCTTGCATTCTGCGAGAGATGCAGGCTCGGGATCATGATCAATGATCGAGGCAATCTTCTTTGAAAAGTATGCATCGACTTTGGGTGTTGCTCTATTCAGGGATTCTCCTGTTATTACAAAGTTTATGGCCATTTCATCATGGGGTGCTTCATGCACTTCTACTTGCTCTTCGCTGCCATCTCCAGTTGCAGGAGCAAGTTCCTTTAGCCTTTCATCGCCCATGTGTGCGCACACATTATTTTTGGCAGCTTCCTACAGTAGAAGATTCAAGTCTGGAATTGCCTTTTTCGTCGGCTTCTTTTCAGTGCCAGGTCTCAACTGGCTCCCCTTCTTTCCTTGGGGCATTTTCGTGATTGGTTGTGGTAAGTCCTCTCGCCCAGTTTTCTCTAGACGTCTCCGGGTACTTTGGGTTTGAGGAGCCAGATTTCCTATCCTTTTCCTTTGAGGCCTCTGAACAGGATGAGGGATACCTTCTGTTTTCTTTGGTATTTCCACCCTCTCTGGTGCATTTCTTGCAGGTACATGTGACTTAACCACACCCTTCAGATCACAAAAATGATCAGGCAATTCATTTGCTAAATTCTGCAAATCGATTATCTTCTGGACTTCTTGATTTGCTTTATTAGTGCGGGGGTCATGTGTAGGGATCCCGGTGGAATGCTATATGGTTTATCGGTATTTTTCATCCAAAGGTTGATTTCCTCCCCCCTAATGACGGAAAACGATCCTCATCAAATATGCAATCAGCGAATCGGGCTGTATCCAAGTCTCCAGTCATGGGTTCCAAATACCTGATTATGGATGCACTCTCATAAACAACGTATATCCCAGACTTGCGGAGAGGGCCCATTGCAGTCCGCTATGAGGGTGGCATAGGAACATATACCATACAACCAAATTTTCTGAGATGGGAGATTTTCGGGATGACCTCGCGCACTAGTTGCATAGGGGAATAGATGTTGTAGGCCGAAGATCTGAAATTGATGAGAGCTACTGCGTGCAAGACTGTGTGTCCCCAACAAGTGTTGGGCAAGTTACAGCTCTGCAAAAGCGGTCTGGCAATGAATTTAATCCTCTTTATTAGTGCTTCGGCTAGTCCATTCTGCGTATGGACGTGCGGTACGGAGTGCTCAACTGCTATTCCTGTTGCAGTGCAATAATCATCAAATGACTTTGAAGTAAATTCGCTAGCATTGTCCATTCTAATGGACTTCACGCGATGATCAGGGAAAGCATTCTTAATTCTTATGATCAGAGAGATCAACTTTGCAAAAGCATGGTTTCTTGTTGACAATAAGCATACATGCGATCATTTTGAGGAAGCATCGATGAGCACTATGAAGTTCCGAAATGGCCCTGATAAGGGTTGAATTGGGTCGCAAATGTCCCCCTGGATGCGTTCCAGGAATGCAGGGATTTCACTTTGCACTTTCATGACAGAGGACTAGTTATTAATTTTCCGATAGCACATGTAGGGCACACAAAATCTTTATGATTCGGAAAATTCTTAACATTAATGCCACGACCTTGTGAGTTGTTCACTACATTTCTCATCATTCTAAGACCAGGATGACCTAATCTACAATTCCATAAAGAAAATAACTCAGAGCTTCTAAAGACAGTCTTCAAGGAAGTATACACTTCGGGTGCATGAATTTTCGTGTAGTACAACCCAGATTCATATGAGGGACATTTTTCTAATACCATTTTTCCACATACCGCGTGCTTCACAATGCACAAGTATTCTTTGCCATTTTCTTCATTGGTTTCTACGTGAAAACCATTGGCGCGGATGTCTTTGAAACTTAAGAGAGTGCGCGTTGATTCAGGGTACAAAAGCGCTTCTTCAATTACCAAAGTTGTACACATAGGCAATATAATTGTGGCTCTTCCTGAACCTATTACATATGAATCGCTTCCTGCGGTCGTAGTAATCTTTCCAGCGTTCTTCGTGATCGACTGGAAGTATTTGGACTCTCTTAAGATGGTATTTGTTGTGCCACTATCAACAATGCATATCTCTTCCATTTGGGCACTACACGATTTCTAAAAAGGAAAATAATTCCAAACAGACAGTGGCAAAATAATTCAAACATTGCTTGCAAATTAAAGAATACTGGAATAAAGAATAAATTGCATATTTATTCATGAGAAAAGTATGCTCTTCTAGAACTTACAATTAATTATTCAAAGAAATTTGCTAACCACTACAAAAGAAAATAATGTGATTCATGCATTAAACGGAATGTGTAAAATATGCATTAATTTCTACTTCTATGTCATCGGCAGAAGTTTTCTCTTCATTTACCATAAGATTGGGTGCAGCATCGATGTCCAAGCTAGTCTGTGAGGATGAGGCAAGTGGGGTATCCAGATCCATGGCATCGTTATCACCAATCTTGGCGAAGTGCGCCTCTACAGGGGCGTTTTCTTTTGCCTTCTTCTTGGCCTGATATGCGTTGATCACTTCCTTGGATTCCCGGCATATTTTTGACCAATGTCCCCAAGTACCACATCTGAAACACGTTTGGTTCTGCTGTCCATACGGCTTGGCGTGTGCCTTATTATCCTTCTTCACTCGGGCTTTGAACTTTCCCTTGCCATGGTACTTCTCATTTTCACCCTGCTTGCCCTTCTTTCTATGAGTGGGCTTTTTCACCTTATAGATATTGGCATTGACTTCTGTGCCAATGCCTCTTCCAGATGGCTGCGAGACAAAGTTCTTGCGTAGAATATCATTTTGTGACTCCGCAACTTGCATGACATCAATCAGTTCTCTATACTCCTTGTATGCGTCCTGACGATAGCTGCGGGCACTCTGGATAGCATTTGGGTGAAAAGTGGAGAGAGTCTTCTCAATCTTCTCTTCGTCACTGATCTTCTTGCCACATAAGGAGAGATTGGTACAAATTTTGTGCAAGGTAGAATTGTACTCGGCCACTGTTCTGTAGTCCGCAAACCTCAGGCGGACCCAATCTTGTTGTGCTTGGGGCAAGATGGTGTACTTGAGCTTTTCGAACCTCTTCTGAAGTGCAGTCCAGAGCTCAAGTGCACTCTTCAGCCATGTATTCATTCTTCAGAGTGGCTGAGAGGTGGTGCCTGAAGAAGTGCAAGGCTTGATCGTTCTGCTCGGCAGAAGGTTGCACGTCCTTCGAGGACCCTAGACCGATCGCAGCACGGTGCTTCTTACCCCCAAGTACGATCTTTACGTCCGATGCCCAAGTGAGGTATTTCTGACCGTGCGAGGCCAGTTCTTCAAACTCACGATTCACGATGTCGGACATCTACATGATTTCAAAATTCCAGCATTAGATTATTGCGTGTAATCTATTAGAAAGAGGTTGCAAACTTCATAAAAAGCAGAAATAAATTCCCATAAATTTCCAGTATACTATACAAAGCAACGAATTCAAAAATCATGAATAGGAGAGAATAGTGCTAGCCATATAATTTTTCTGGATTTTTCTAGCTATTTTCCAAAACTTTTTTGCTATTTTTTTCTTCTCTTTTTCTTTCTTTCTTTCTTTTTGGCCGAACGGCCTTTTGGGCCGCGCCGATTCGTGGACCATAAGACCGACGGCTAGGGTTTCCAAACCCTAGCCGCCAGTGCGCCTGCCCGCACCGCACCACCCGCGCCACCTCGCTCGCACGCGCCGCACCGCCCGCCCGCGTCTTGCTTCGCCCACTCCCATGTCTTGCTCTCGCGCTTCGCCCGCACCGCCCTCTTCCCCGACTTCCTCGTGCGGTGGATCTGGCCAGAGCGCACGGGGGCCGAGACAGCAGCTGCTACAGGCTGGAGGCCAGGATGGCTGCGGCTGCAAGCAAGAGCCGGGGCGCGCTGCGACGGCATCGCTTCGGGCGATGGGTATAGCGGCGGTGTGCGCGGCGGCGTCTCTTCAGGCAACGAGCATGGCGACGGGCATGGCGACGACGCTGGCGGCGACGCTGCCGGGCGACGGCACGGCAACGGCGCGCAGATGGCGCTGGTCGCGGCGCAGCGCGATGGTGCAGAGGCGGCGCCGGCAGCGGCAACGCTTTGGGAGCGACGCCGTGGAGCCGAGGCGGCGGCAAGACTTCGAGCGCGCCGGCCAAGTTAGAGGTGGCGCTTCGGGCATGGCGACGGCAGCGCTTCGGGAGCATGCCAGCCGAGGCAGAGGCGGCGCTTCGGGCGCAGCGCCGGCGGAGGCAGAGGCGATGGCAGCTTTGGGTCACGCCGGCCAATGCGGCGATGGCGGAGGGCACTACTGGTGCCTTGCTACCGCTTTTTTTTCGTGGATGAACAGTAAATGTGAACAGAAAGAACGCCATGTATTGTAGCTTCGAGCAATCGCCGTGTAGCTTCATGCCACGTGATGAACGCAATACCAGATGCGTAGATTAGATACATGCATGAAATCAACAAGCGATTAGATTCAATCGTTGATTGTGACATTTTTTCACCTTTTCAATCCGTTCGCCGGTAGAGCTTCATGCTGATAACGTGTTAAGGAACCAAGCTATTGAATAGTCCGGGGTTCCCGAATAGATCTGAAGTGGACAACAGAGAGGGAGAAAGATGAACACACAATATTGGAGGAACTGCGAGAGAATACTTTATTGCTTTTCTGATTCCTTGTACAATGGGGGGACCCCCCCTCCTCCTTATATAGTAGTCGCCTAGAGTTTCGGCTAAGGGACCATCGTGAGCCTTCGTGGGCCACGTGGTTTCCCAACATGATGGATGGTGCACGGCTATGTGCCGGCGAGGACGAGGAGGACGCTGCCAGATCTAGAACGCCCCAATCGCCTGTATGGCGAAGACCCTGGCTTTTGAGAAGACAACGACGCGTGGCCGACTTGGGGGAAGACAACCAGATCTTGAAAACGATGACACGGTCACTAGCCATATCCGCCTCTTGGCCCTCTTCCTTGCCGATCGTGCTCGTCGGCCCACGCCTCGCCAGCCGCGCTAGCCGGCCCACACCGCGAAGGCCGCTGTGAAGCTGGCTTGACAATGCAGCCGCGCGTGCACATCGGTCCATGCTGCCTCCACCGTGCCACCTCCTTGCCTCGTCGGTTGACGCGCCCATCGACGTGGAGAGATGAATGCATCCAATCTGAGCACGATGCGGGAGCGGAGGCTACATGAGAGCTTCGTCGATGATGCGGGGAGGAAGAAGGTGAGAATAGGCGAGCACAAGATCCACACGAAGATGGTAGGGTCGCTCGTTGGATGAAGACATACTCCTTCCTTCCTTTGGTATCCTTTCTGACACACAGATGATCAAAATACTCAAATGAATCTTCCTCTCGACCAATATTCTGATCTTCAGAATATACACTTCAGCAATGCTTCGGCAACACTTGGTGATTGCAGAAATAAACAACAACAAAAGAGCATTGTTGTTCCTCAACTGCGCGTCACGCTTTTTCTTCCTCTAGACTACTCAATGCCACGCCCTTGGCCCACAAGTCGCCGCGCCAGAACAACCACCGAAGGCTTCGTGCCCGGGTCATTATTGCGCCGCCGACGCCGCCATGAAGTTGTTGCTCGACTCATGAGCGCCTCCTCACGCCACATGCCTGCTTTTCATCGTATGTAATCAACAAAGCGCGCTTCGAACTCTTCCAGCGACAATATCCTTTCCAGGAGCTCTTTCCTGTGCTGAAGCTTTTACGGGCGTGCATGACTTCGCAACTTCCTTTGCTCGGTCTGCACGATGCCGTCACTTTCCGTATGTGTCAGCCCGAACGATACTGCCAACCACCGTCGACTAGCACGCCATCGTGTCGCTTCTCGCGCCCTCGATGCCTACATCGCTTAGCGACGATAGCTTGCTTCCTCGGGTGCCGCCCCCGGGAGTCTCCTCCCTGGAGCAGCGGGTTGATCCGAAACATTTAGGCTCTGATACCAATTGTTGGAATAGAACGCCAAAATATTTTGGGACAATTTTCTCTTTATTACTTCTCGCTCTGTTTTCTTACAAAACTCATGTCTACCCATGCATTTATACCCAAAACTACTGTCCTTACAAACGGAATAGGATTCTACTTCCTTGTCCTAATCGGACTCCTCATCCTAAACTTTCTTAATACAAACTTTCCAAACTAAAACTTTCCTATTACAAGATTATTTCTATCACCAGCAGCCTGTTGCCGTCGCTTATTGTGCTTCTTGCTGTACTTGCTATCGCTCTGCCGACGGCAGATCAGCTTGCCGCGCCCGAAGCGACTGAGAGCTCGGTTCATGCGCACACCGCCAGAAGTCGCCGCGCCGCCTAGTTCCTCGCCGCCAGCTGCGCGCCCGACGCAAGCCGCCACCGAGGACTCCTCTTGCCGCGCGTGCGCCTGGAGCGCTACCTTGACTTTTCTTCGATCGGATCTTCTGGTGTCGCTTCCTCGGGTGCCGCCCCAGGAGTCTCGTTCTCTGAGGGCAGCGGGTTGATTCAAAACCTTAGACTCTAATACCAATTATTGGCACTACCAGGGAACTTTTTTTTACCTTTGCAACTGTTCAACCTTTTCTAGTTTTTTATTACTATTTATACTAGAGATTACATGCTAACTTGGATAACAATCCAACCTCCTAATCTTAACAACCTCAAACAAACTTGCAGAGTTTTAATCTTCTAAAACTGAAACTCATTCTTATCTCTTTAACTAATGCATATCAAGATTATCTCTAACAGGCTACCTAGTGCTGCCAGACAAGTTCGCTCACCGGTACGACATCTTCTTCTTCTTCAATGCGACGTCCTTCGTCACATCGCTCGTCACCGTCCTGCTGCTCATGAACCAGAGCTTCTACCACACGGAGAGGCGGCCCAAGGTGCTCATGGTCACCATTGCTATTGGTGCTGGACCTCGTCGGCCGCATGGACGTCTTCGCCGTGGGCAGCTGCCGGAAGCTCAAGTGCTCCGCCTACGTGTTCCTCCTAGCCGTCGGCGACTCGGCGTGTCGTGTACCTCTCCCGCCGCTTCGAGGTCCTGACCGACGAGTTTAGGAGACCGGGGCTTGGGCCAGCGCCGCCGCCGACCGCACAGGCACAAGGGGGCGCGTCGGCACCCACGAACGCAGCCGTCTAGTGACGTGTTCTTTTGTATGCGTTTTGAGTGTACCGGTGTACTTGCATGCACCAACTAATTTCCTAAGGCTTCCCTAAACATAAGATGTCGACTCGGAGTGGGTCACTATTATTGTTTAGAAGAGCTTTTTTATTGTGCATTCAATATTGATTGTTTATTTTTTTCGATCTAATAGATCATATTAACTAATATTTATTTATGTTTTTTCAGTAGTAGAGTGGAAGGAGTATCTTCAATAAATTAATAGCTATATTTAATTTCTACCACTCATCATATCCTATTAGTATAATGTAATGTAAAATTTCTTTTTAATTAGAAAACATTGTGTTGGCTCGGTGTTAAATTCAGGACCTCTTGCCTCTGATATAATATACTTCAACATTAGTGTATGTGACATTGCTTTTGGGAGTAGATGTCCTATTCTGAGATACGTTTGATCGATTGCTGGTTTTTGCATGGGGAAAGTCAGTATGTCATGACCAAGCTTACAAATTTTGTTTTTGGATCACATCTCAAAGACGGTGAAAGGACAGGGGATGTCGCCTAGAGGGGGGGTGAATAGGTGAATTAAAAACTTTGTAACTAAATGCAGCGGAATAAAAAATTTGCAGCTAAATAAAATCTCCCGAGGGTCTAAGTCCGAGTGTCCGGATTTTTATCCGATATCTCAAATGTCCGACTGTCCGGTTCAGAGTCCGGATACTCAGATTAGATCCGAGGGACTCGGACCGAGTGTCCGGACTTATCTCCTGATACTCAAATGTCCGGACTATCCGGTTCGAAGTCCGATATCTGGATTTAAGACCTCGAAATGAGATTTTAAATCCTGTAATTTTTCAACAATCTACTTGAATACAAAAGATCTAAATGCTATCAGTACACTGGGATGATGTAGATCTAGAGCCAAACACAACAAGAGAGTAGATCGGGCAATTTCAAGATTCAAAACAAATACTAAAGCAAGAGTAAGAAGCAAACTTGAGACGATGATTTTTCACCCGGTTCGGATCCTTGAGGGGATCCTACGTCTCCGCTGAGGCGGCTCGGTCACACTTGAGCCGGGTCTCTTTCAACCTCTTCCTCCCGGTGTTGCACAAATGCACTCGCCGGTCTTCACTCCTTTGATTCCTTCCCTTACGGAGGCGGAACCGGCCTTCACAAACTTCCCACGGCCAACCACACAAAGCTCCGGTGGCTCGTAGGCGACCTCCTAGCCGTCTAGGAGTCCTCAACCTCCAAGAGTAACAAATACTCACGAAGAACAAGTTTGGAGATGAAATCAAGTGCTCAAACAACTCAAAACTCACTCAACCGAGCACCTCACTCCTCAAACTCTTCCCAACCCTTCTCACCAAGGGGATCACTTAGATCTAAGGGTAAAGAGGTGTTTTGGGGGCTCAAGAACAAGGGTATAGCACCTCTAATCAACAGGGTAAAAGCCCTCTTTGAAGTGAGGAAGAAGCGGGCTTTAAATAGAGGTCCCAAAAAAACTAGCCGTTGGAGACGGCTGTACACAACCCGGAGACTCCGGAAAAAACCCCGGATACTCCAGACTATCTGAGAGCAGCCACCGAGGGTGTCAACCCGGAATGTCCGGACCAAATGTCCGGATACTCCGGATTGCACTGAGCAGCCCGACGAAAACGAGCATAACTTTTGACTCCGAACTCCGATTACATTGATTTTGGACTCTACCGAAAGCTAAGAACGAGGGCTTCACAACTAACAAGGTCTCACTACCCAAATCTCAAAGGATAAATACAGATTTCACAAAGAATCCAAGGAGGCCTACAACCTCACTCTTCCGCACCACCAACACCACTCTCTTTCTAAGATTCACAAGGATGGATCACTTGAGCACTTGACACATCTAAAAGTCATTCGACATCGCATCCCTCTTAATAGTACGGTAATCCTTAGACTCAAATTAAATCAAAGATAATATAAGTCTAGAAATAGTCACTTGTCGCCTTCTTTCTTAATGTCGATGCATGAAGACTTTCACCATATAATTGATGACATCTTCGCCTTGTCCAACTCGACTGATTCACCTCATGAGACTCTCGTCCTATCAACCTTGACTTGATCATCCTCTCTGACGATCTCCACGCCAAGTCGATCTTGACTTAGTCCTCAACTCTTGATGACACCGCCGTCTTGTTGACCTCAGCTTAACGATCATCCTCCAAGATACCTTGGTCATCATACACATACGGGACCTAAGTCTTTCCAATCCACTTATGATAGACATTAGTCCCAAAAGCTCAATAGATATGAATAAATTGATATTTGTGAACAATTGATTACAACAAGTGTTTCATATAAAGAAGCACAACATAAATGGAAACACTTGACATAAGAAATGTTCTCTACTAAGTACATCATGATGAATATGTAATTGATCTATATGCACTTAGATAGATAATTGCCAATATGATGAATCAATTAAATCATGGCAAGGATCACAGTCTTTACTTAAATGAAGCACATGATAGAATGTACACGAATTGTACATGTGCAAATAATATTTGGAATAAGAGTAAATATGTGATCCAACACTAGATTAAACTTCACTAAGAGAATTGCATGAGAAGATATACAACTAAAACATGCATGCACCAAGTCAATCTATAGCAATATGAAGTTTAACTCTAGTTAATACAAGCATACTAAAAACAAAGCACATAATGAACTCAAATGAATATATATGCACAAATAAATGTGACATGAACCAATATTCATATATATAATCAACATGCTACTTGGAGTTCACTATGCATTTGCACGAAAGGAATGCAATAACAAATATAGAATAGATACCAAAATTGCATACCTTGTCTTTGCTTAACCTTCCCACTTGCTTTTCCTCTAAAAGATGAGACTGATACTTAACTGGGCAATAACATGTTAGTCTCATAGCAATATAATCATATTAGAGGTTTGTCATTTGTTAAGTACTAAGTTAAGTATTTACTTAATTACATAGATTGTCATTATGTGCGTTTGTCATTAATCACCAAAATAACATAAGTGCCTAGATGCACTTTCAATCTCCCCCTTTTTGGTGATTTATGACAAACCTATTATCAATTGCACCAAATGACAATATTAAGATATTTAGCATTAAAACAAGCATGAAGAAACAATAAGAGATAATACTTACAAATCATCCCTTTTTGTCAATCGATTAGGGGACAATTGATAAATCCATAAATTCTCCCCCTTTTATCATTAATCCCAAAAAGGTGCTTAAAAGATTCTTATTGTTTATTCAATAAAATCTGTTCTCCCCCTTGATTGCACACTCGATAAAAAGATTAGAGAGAAAATAAATATAAAAATAAGGAGCTAGTAATAGGACAATAATATTAAGCTCCCCCTAAATCTAGGCAAGATATGATACCAATTATTTCCAAGATTTAGGTAATAGATTTTTCTAATTATACAAATTTAAAGTAGTCATGATTCACAGGATATAAGTGATGCTTAAACAAGACACACGAATATGATTTCACATGGAGAAGATTTATTCTTTAAACATCAAGATCATATAGCAAATTTATATAATTTAAGCACATGCTCATGATCAAATTAAATTCTAACAATCAAGATCATATAAAGAAGATTACTCAAGAAGGAATTGCTTATATGATCACAAGATGTATACAAGATCATGAATCAAAATTGTATAAGTAAGATGCACTTTCATGATCAAGAATTTCATAAACTTATCAAGGGTATACCTCTTTGCAATGTGTCCCCCATACGTACCTTTTAATTCTTGATAATGCCAAATGCAAGTTAGATGACACTTCAAAACAATTTAGGATTAGAGGATACCTCTTGAAAGATACCAATTAATCATACCAATTGAAAGATATAACACCATTTAGAATAACACAATTTAGCATAATGGTGTGCGCAGACATTATTGAATATGGTCAGAAAAGAAACACGTCCCTTTGTCGATTCTTGTCCACCGCATGTTCGAATTGGTCATGATCACCGCGCCCGGTCTTAGATCCCTCGGACTATGGAGATCCTCTCCATTTCCTTCATCCCACCGTCGAAGATGACCCCTTTTCCAATACCTTGAACATCAATAGACAAGCACACGATTTCTGGGAACAAACATCTTTTAATTTGACCCAAGTTAGTTTGATAATGTCTAAGTACAACATGCATGATATATATGATATAGAAGACAATACTCTTTGCATGCAAAGAAATTCAAGATATCAATTAAAGATTTTATTACACCACTTTACAATGAAAATATTTGAAACACATTCAAATTTGATCTTGACATCCACTTGTAAGAGAGGCAATGGGTAAAACACATTCAACCTCACTCTTGAGCTTACAAGGGAAATTTTCTCTTTTCCATAATAAACTCCGAGTTATGCAAGAGAGGAAACATTTTGAGGCTAAGTTACAATTAAATCCAATTTCCAGAATAACTTAGCCAAAAGATGCACTTTCATTGGAATGAAAACTTAAATAGATATGCTCCACTTTGAAGCTTGGAGCAATGAATAAGTTCACTTAGTTTTCATCTTGAAAAGCTTGCCAAGATTCCAATTTAAAACTCTCAAAGTCTCAACAGACGCAAATAGCAGCAAAAAATCGATTATAGCCTTTAAACCATTGCTCAAATGCAAAAATTATCAACGCGGAACAGATCCGTCTCGAAATTCTCTTCGAGGGCTATGAAGACCGAAAATTCATTTGAGCAAAGGAAAAACCCCAAAGAATGGGATAATCAAGAGATTGCAAGAAAGTATAGATAGCAATTTAAGAATTTTGGCCGAGCAGTACAACCCGGATACTTCGGTGTTTTTGATCCGGAGTGTCCGGATAATCCGGATACTCCGGATAGATTACCCGGATACTCCGGGTTGTTCAGCTTCATCCCTAAAACTGAACATTTTGAATTTGAATCAAATCTTGATCAAATGAAGTCCAATAGCCATAAGATTTTGCGGAAATGATCCATGAACATCCAAGAGACTTTTTCTAAAAGGATTTTCTCAAATATCACTCTCCAATCAAAAATAGGTCATTAGAAGCATTGGAGGTTTAGTTTTGACACTAAGTCAAATAAAGTCAACAATCTTGCAAATGAGTTCAAATAAATTTGAGAATTTTCAGATATGAACTCCATATGTGAGAGAAGGTTTTCCAATAAGGATTTTCAATAAATAAATTTCATTTTGAGAAATATGATGAAAGATGCATATGAAACACATAAAAGATTAAGATTTTCACCAAATCCTGAAAATGGAACCAAATGAGTTTTGAATGGTAATATGCACTTATATGGATTCATATGATTTAGAGAGATGTTTATAAGCCTATTTGCATAATCAAATCCATTCAAATCGTAAAATCCAACTTAATGTAAGAGTATGCCAAATAAGATCGAAAGAGAGAAAAAGGCATAACTATTTCAAATTAAGTTGAAATTATTTGAAATTGAGCATAAACATTCTTTAGACTCCCAAAAACTTTTCCAAAAAGAATTTTCCAAAAAGGAGTCTCCAAATAAGAGATATGCCAAATTTTGCTTTGAGGGTTTGAAAAGAAATTGAATTTTCGCCAAATGTTCAAAATGCATTCCGGATTGAAATTTATGGAGATTTGAGCTTTCATAGCTTTGTATGATTTAGAAATACTATTTCAATCCAAGATATACAATGAAATCCAATTCAAATAGCGAAATCCACAAAATGCAACAACGGGTTATTTTGGGTCAATTTGATGATTTTGGCCAAATTCAAATGGCTATAACTTTTGAACGGTTGGTCGTTTGGAAAAACTTTGAACTAAAGAAATACTTAAAATGACCAACCCTATGAGTTTTTTATTGACCACTTTTTCAAACTCCAAATAGATATTGCTTTAGAAAAATTTGAAGTTAAATGCAAAAGCAAGATCACAAAGATCCTTTTTAGGCCAAAGTTTGACTTTTAGCTTCTAACCAAGGGTTAGATACTTGAAAAAATTTGAAATACATTTGAAAACATTTTAGAAGACTATTTTCATAAGATTTTGCATTTCAAACAAATATTTTGCTTTTAACCCTTTTTGAAGCAAGTTAAATAGGAAATAGTTTTTCATAAAAAGCCTCAAAATACAACTCAATTTGGATTTCATGCAATTTCAATTTCCAAGGTTTAGAATTGATTATCAAGATGGTTTCTAGCCAAGATTTGTAATGAAATCCAACTTGAATGCTAAGATTTGAGCAATATGCTTAAATAAGCTATTTTGGGTTAAAACAAGAATTTTGGCCAATTTTGACTTCAAAATGGAATTTTCATTTTGAAAGCTTGTAAAACATTTTAAATACATATTAGAATACTTTTACAAAGCTTTTTACAATTTTAGGCCATTTAAACATAAGATTTGACTTTTGACCAAAAAGGTCCTTTTGAAATAGCTATTTGTAAAACAAAGCCAAATATTTCAACACAAGATTCAAATGAAGAATAAGATGAGATATAGAGATTTGAATTTTGTGTATGAGTCTAAGATACCATTTTGAATTGTCGGGACCCGAATTTGCAAACCCGGACCCTCTGTGTGTACCGCACTAGTCCAGGATCACGCTAGTGCACACAGGCTCAACATAGATGCTATCATAGTCATACACAGCGAAATATAGCATAAACTTCAATGATTAATAATAACTGTTGTCTTACATGAATAATGCCTCACAGGCTTAAATAAAAGTATCAATGAAAAGCAATGAAATAGAATAAACGCAGTATGCTCCGAGCCGCCACGTGCAACCGACGAGGCTCAAACCCTAAGCATTCGTGATCCAAATAATCCTCCTCCATGAATGGCGTAGATTCCTCTTCTTATGAAGTTGTTGTTGTTGGGGTGAGTACATAAAGCACTCAACAAGTTGTACACAATAATGCAAGTCTAATATTCTATATGCTTGGCTTAATCCAAAGGAATGGCTAACAAGGGTATTTTGCAATAAAGCAAGATTTAACAAGAATACAATAAATAGATTGGAAAGCAAGAAACAAATACAAGAATTAATAAATTCAGATTCAAGTAACCAAGTTTCTCAATCCTAAATCATTTTTCACTTTCCATGGCACCTTGCCATCCTAACAAGTTTTTGTTTAACAAAAGTCTAACCCTTAATCAGAATTCCGAGCATTGCCCAATACCGTGAGCACGGCTATTCAATAGATTGTACACTCGCAGAGGTTATGCACTTTACCCACACGATACAACCAAACACCACCAAGGCGAGTGATCATAACAAAGCCTTTACAATGCTACACCTAGACCCAAGATCGCCGCTAAGATTTCAACATCAAGGGTTAAACCACCACAACAGGCCCCCTCTTGCGCCATGTGAGTTAAACCGTAACCCGGACTCACTATTCACCACGACAAGATCAAATCTAGGTTTCACAAATTATTCAATTAGGCTGTCCCATTTCGACATGTGGTTGCAAGAAGGACTCAGTCAAAGGCTTGCAAGGTTAAGTCCTTAAAGTGATTAAGGCAAGACTTCCACATACCCCACCAACCCTCGCCCACCTTGGCACACCGCCTTGCCACTTGCCCCAATCTAAAATCATTATCACCCCAGCTTGATTACCAAGCACCACATGCCATCAACATTTCAATCTAGATGTGTGACCTCCTCGCCACGACAACATGATATCACGGTGCATGACAAAGACATGACACACCAATTGTAAACATTGTTCCATATTCCATTAGTCAAGATTAAGTATCAACATTCTGACACATGTGATGACGTGGCATGGCTAAGCAATCTATGACGGTCTAACTAGCCCATGTTGATTATCAATATTAACCAACTATAGTTCCACATCCTAGGGTGATAAATAGATCATGGCATATAATTGACAAGGTATGATTTAATTCAAATAGGCATATTATCTAATTTCCAGATTAATTGAAATCATTTATACACATAAATTATCATGCATAAAGTTTAAGAGACAAAATAGCAATTTGGTGAAAATTACGTGCAACATGATCAAAGCACAACTTGCCTTGGAGTAGGTGCTGGTCTTGCTCTGAGCTTGGGTCTTGAAGCGATGAATCTTCCTCCGGATCACCGAGCAGTTCAACGTCTACGCGAAACGATGCCAAAATAGCAAATAAACAGCAAAACAGAGAGGAACCAAACTTCAAAAATTAAAATAAAATTCACCAATAAATAGATCTTGATTTTACAAATTTTTAGAAATTTGAATCACTCAAATCCGAGTTAAAATGCAAAAGATATAGCCTTTGAAGTTTGAATAACATCAAAATACGTAAAATAGAATTTCGATTTTTCTCAATTATTTTTCTATTGAAAAGATCTTTATTGCGCAACGCCGACGCCAGCCTCGACTCGACCAATCAGCGCCGACATCGCCGCTCGTCCATGGACTCGGTCCACGGACCGCCTCGTCCACCGTGGACGTGGCCCACGGCGCCGCGCCACGCGCCGACACGCTGGCGCATCGATCGGCCGCAACGCCGCCCGTGCCGATGCTCGACACGCGGCGCACATCCGGGCGATGATCCAACGGCTAACGCTCTAACGCACACACGGCACGATCTCAACCGAACAAACCTGATCCAACGGCCGACGCTTACCCGAGCCGTTTACTGCTTTTACCGAGACATGGCGCGATCGCAGCGGTCCGACAAAGATCCAACGGTTGATGAAGCTTCCCGACGAAGATGGCAGCACGGCGGCGGTCTGGCACTGGAGCGGAGGACGACGACCACCCGAACGGCGTTCCGGCGTGACTCCGGCGAGATGAAGTGGCTACCCCGATGCGGCTTGACGCGACGAGCCTGGATCTGGAACCGATTCGGCGAACGGCGGCTTGATGGAGACGCAAACTAAAGAAAACGACCGGCCGGGCGCTATTTAAAATCGGCGAGCTCTTCGGCACGGGCGACGGCGACTCGACGGCGAAGACTAGAGCGACTGGAAGCGCAAGGCGATGAGAAACCTCGGGGTGCAGCCCACGCCTTTTATAGCCTCGGCATGCGCGCTAAAACGGCAACCCTAAAATCACGCGGCGGCGGATTCGGAAACCGAATCGGAGACGATGATCGCGTCCGTCCGACCGCGATGAACGGCTATGATTCCCCCGAACGCGATACGATCCGATCCGCTCTTTCCAAAATCAACGGATGCGATCAGATCTTTCCAAAACGACGCAAGGAATCCTCACCGCGCGATCTTGATCCAACGGCCGAAGGCGCTAGGGTTTCGCGAAAGGAGACAGCCGTCTGATCTGGATCCAATGGTCCATACGCGAGGCGGCGGGGAACGGGCTGACAAGCCGCACCGCGATGGGTCACAAGACGCACAAAGGTCGGGCTTGGCCCAAGATCGTTCACTCGATTTTCCAACGCTGATTTAAAATAATTCCCGAAATTAGATTAATTCGCTTAAGGCAATTAAAATATCGTGAAAAATCCCAAAAATTCTCATAAATACTTTGAGACATTCTGAGCTCAAATAAAATATTTTTGGGTAAAACTTTATATTAACTTTATCTATATATATTTAGTTTTCACCAAAGGTTCAATATACTTAACTAAAATAAATTCAAATAATTTCTGGAAAAATCCAATAAATTCGAAAATCACCAAAATGCACATAAGTGAAATTATAGGCCAAATTTTGGGATGTTACAAACCTCCCCTTAATGTAATCTCGACCTCGAGATTCAAGGTCGACTAGGAATAGGTTTGGAAATTCTATCTTCGTGTCCTCTTCACGCTCCCAGTTGCCTCATTCTCGTAATGGTTGCTCCATCAACTCGCAAAAACGAATCGACTTGTTCCCGGTTCTCGCGTCCATGACATCCAAAATTTTCATTGGCTGTTCCTTGTAGGTCAAATCCTTCGCAACTCAATCTCTTCCATAGTCGTCGCTCACTGCACCAAGACACTTCTTGAGTTGTGACACATGGAACACATCATGCACGCCGCAAAGAATCGCGGCAATTCCAACCGATAAGCAACCTCCTCGATGGCTCAAAATTTTGAACGGTCCAACGATCTTGGGGCAAGCTTTCCTTTAGCGTGAAACCTCTTAACTCCTTTCGGAGGGGTAACTCTAAGATACACGGTCATCGGGCTCAAACTTAGATCACGACGCCGATTATCGCCAGAACTCTTTTGCCTTGATCGCGCGATTTTCAACCTCTCTTATCATAGCAACTTGCTCTTCAGCTTCCTGGAGAATTTCAGGGCCAAATATCATACATTCTCCTGTCTCATTCCAATTCAGTGGGGTACGACAGGCACGACCATATAAAGCCTCAAATGGCGACATCTGCAAACTAGCCTGGTAACTGTTGTTATAGCTGAACTGTGCATATGGTAAGCATTTGTCCCATGAAGTGGTGTAGGCTAAAGCGCAAGCTCTTAACATATCTTCCAAAATCTGATTTACTCTTTCTGTCTGACCATCGGTCTGCGGATGATATGCTATGCTGAAGTTCAAACGCGTTCCCATGGCTTCATGCAATTTATCCCAAAATCTTGAGGTGAACTGAGTACCTCTGTCTGACACTATTTTCTTAGGCACACCATGCAAACACACGATTCTGGCTATGTATAATTCTGCCAACCGGTCTCCTGAGTAAGTTGTCTTGACTGGAATGAAGTGAGCGACTTTGGTCAGTCAATCCACGATAACCCATATAGAATCATACCCACTTTGGGTTCTTGGCAACCCGGTGATGAAATCCAAACCGATTTCTTCCCATTTCCATTCTGGAACTTTTAACGGTTGTAATAATCCTGCAGGTCTCTAGTGTATTGCCTTAACTCTCTGGCATATATCACATAAGGCAACATGCTCAATGACTTCACGCTCATATTCGCCACCAAAACCTCTCCCTTAAGTCCTCGTACATCTTGGCGCTCTCGATGGATTGAATACTTGGAATCGTGAGCCTATTCTAAAATCAATCGCTTAAGCTCGTCTGCTTGGCACACAAATACGACCCTTGAACCACATGGTACCCGCCATCCATAGTAAAATCTGCGCTAATCCTTCATCCTTTTAGCTTTGATTCGCTTGATTTTCTCATCATCCTTTGCCCTTCCCAAATCTGATCTTCAAGCGCCGGCCTTACTTCCAAAGCAGCTATAAATCCTGCCGAACCATTACCAATTTTAACTTCAAACTCCTTACACAACTTGATTGATCTTCCGCACCATCATGTTTGTAACATGGTTTTTACGACTCAAGGCATCACCACTACATTAGCCTTTCCTCGGATGGTAGTGGATTCCCATATTATAATCCTTGATCGGTTCAACCATCTCCTTTGCCTCATGTTAAGATCTCGATCGGGTGAAGATATATTTCAAACTCTTGTGGTCCGTATATATCTCACATCTATTTCCAATGAGATAATGACGCCACAATTTCAAGGCATGCACCACTACACCAATTCCAAGTCATGCGAGGATAATTCCCTTCATGCGGTCTTAATCGCCTTGACGATATGCGACCACTTTACCCTCTTGCATCAATACGCATCCAAGACCTCGCCTTGACGCATCACAAGATATATCGGTCGCTCAACATTAGGCAAAACCAACACTGGGCCATTGTCAAACGCTTTAATTCCTCAAAACCCTTATCACAATCAAGGCCCATGAAAATTTCTTTTCCTTTTTCAACAACTACGTAAATGTCTCGCAATCGTCGAAAATCCTTCTATGAATCGCGATAATATCCTCGCCATTCCCGTAAAACTTCGGACTTGAGTGACAGACTTTGGTTGTTCCCAATGCAACACCGCTTCCACTTTGCTTGGGTCGACAGAACTCCTTCTGCAGTCATAACATGACCAAGAAATTCCACCTTTTCCTTCCAAAAGTCGATTTATCAATTTAGCATACAATTGCTAAGCGCAGCCTTTTCCAACACTAGCCTCGATGATTTGCGTGCTCGCTTCGGTCTTTGAATATACCAAAATATCATCTATGAACACAACAACAAACTTGTCCAAGTATTCCATGAAAATCTTATTCATCAAGTTCATGAAATATGTCGCGCATTGGTCAATCCGAAAGACATGACCGTGAACTCATAATGTCCATATCTTGAAGAAAATGCGTCTTTGGAACATCTTCCGCCTCAATCTTTAGTTGATGATATCCGAATGAAGGTCTATCTTGGAGAAAACTCCAGCTCTCAACCGGTCGAATGATCATCAATCCTTGGCAACGGATACTTATTCTTAATCGTCACGCCATTAAGTGCACGGTAATCAATACACATTCTAAGGCTTCCATCTTTTTCCCGATTTAACAAAATCGGCGCCCCATGGCGGCGAACTTGGTCTTATAAAACCCTTCCTAATAACTCGCCGACCGCTTCTTCATTTCCACCAACTCATCCAGTAGGCATCCGATAAGGTCTTTTGCTATTGGTGCTGTACTGTACTAACTCAATGACAAACTTGATGTCACGGTCCGCGGCATTCCTGTAGATCCTCTAGAAATACATCCGATATTCCCCGACCACCGCACGCCCTCTATGACGGCTTTCACGCTATTAACAATTAATTGACCTTACGAATCGATGTCACTCGAATTCCACCTTTTCTCCTCTATGGCTCTCAATGGATACAACTTTGACCGCAATCCAATATCGTCTTATGCTTGGTTAACTAATCCATACCGAGGATAACATCTAAAACTTGGGCATCTAGAATAATCAAGTTCGCTAGGAACTCTACCCCATTAATTTTTAGCTTTACCCCAAACATCCAAGGTTAGATCTTAACTCGATCCCGGGCTTGACTAGCATCACACACTTAAGATTTTTCATGCTCAAACCATTTTCAGATGCAAAAGCTCGAGAGACAAATGAATGCTAAGCTCCCGAATCAAATAATCTCATGGTGTATCGAGTTTACCAAAACTTACCCAAGACGACGCCCGATGCTTCTTGGGCACCATCGGCGTGATGTGGTTGACTCGCCTCGAATAGTAGCTTGAGGCGTTGTTCTGCCGTCCGGCTCCTCGATTTGCTCCTCGCCATCGGTGCCTTAGCAGTGTCGCTCCAAGGTTGAAACGCATCGGCGTGATACCTCCTTTCTCGGGACATCTATTAGCATAATGCCCCACCATTGCAATCAGAGCACCTTCCCGCGGCCGATCACGCACTCCTCCTTGAGCATTGTTACCCGAACCGCGATGATAACTCGTCTCGTGGTCGCGGTGCAGTGTTGTTGTCGGTTTGTTAACAAATTGCGGTTGGAACTTAGCAAACCGCTGCGGGTCATCCTCATTCGCAGTGGTTAGGCGCCCACCGGGTTAGTCATCAAGCGCTTGCGATTTTCCCCAAGCTCCTCGCGCTTATCCTCCGTAATCAAAGCCTTGTTTACCAATCCTTGAAAATCTGAAAAGTGTGGGTAATCACCCCACTTGCATCCCGAGTTTAATCCTTCATGAATCGGGACTACCTAGCCTTGTCCGTCGCCACATCTTCGTGAGCATAGCGAGCTAATCTGCGTGAATTTGTTCAAGTAATCACCACCGTTGGCCTCCTTGCTTAAGCGCCAATTCTTCCTTTTCGTGTCCATCATTCCTTCCGTACGTGGTATTGGCGAAAGGCCGCTGCGAATTCTTCCCACGTGATTTCCATGGGTGCCTCGTGAGTAGCGCAGTAGTTCTCCCACCACTCTGCAGCTGTTCACTCAAGCTGATGGGATGCATAAAGAACCTTCTCATGCCCTTCACATTGCGTGATGTACAACTTGCTCTCAATGGTACTCAGCCATTCATCTGCTTCCAAGGGGTTGGCGTTGCCCGAGAATGTTGGCGGTCGGGTCCTCATAAAGTCCGATAATTTGGAATAAGGACGAGGTCCGCCGTTATTAACTGAGTAGCGGGTTGTTGATCGCAGCCATATTGGTCATCTCACGATCATTGTCCAGATCAACCGAGTCTCAAGCAATGAGAAAAGCTCCCAAGTTCTCAGATATCCATCGGCGGTGCTCGATGCGGTGGTGCTCCTTCGTTGGGATTGTTGCCCGCGCACCACTTCTCAAGCTCCGCTGTTGCTTGCGGTATTCACCATCCGCTTGATTGCTTCTTGGGTTAGGAAAGGTAGATGTAGCATAGATAAGATGCAAGAATTTCTAAGGCGGGAAACAGTTAAACCCAACTTAAATAATCTTTATTAATACTTGGTATGGTTGCTTACAATGCCTAAGGGCTTTGCAACACATAACGCACACTCAAAGAAACAATTAAGAACCAAACTAAACATGCAACCTTAACGCCTACTAAAAGGTAAAGGCTAACTTAAAGACGCGACTCAACACTCGAGTCTCAACACAACTCTAAGACCGACTTCACTCATCCACCACCTGGCCGAGATCGATCCGATGCATACACCGCGGGTGGGCCGGCATGGGTGCGAACCTATCCCGTGACCTCTCACTGCTCCTCAGCTCCCACTCACGCCTTCCGGTCTTCTTCTTCCTCTTCTTGTTTGGCGACCTCATCCGGCCCCTGGACGACTTGATCTCGCTATCTCCTCGCCACCGCAAGGCCTCCTCCAACTCACCGATGACTCGCCGCGCGGCCACGGTCTTTGAAGCTCTCGCCCGCCACTCAACGCCACACACGCTGCCTCCAGCCTCCGCAGCAGTGTGCCTCGTGTGCTCCTCCCGGGCAAGGGCGAACTCAAGCAAGGTGTACCGCAGAGCACACTCCTCCACGATCCGCCGACGCCGCACGCCGCGACCGTCGGGTGAAGCCGAAACACGTGTCGCTGGCTCGAGGCGAGTCGCGGCGATCCGTCGAGAGCAAGTCTAGTAGCCTCTCGAACTCCACCTCGTAAGTGAACCTCCGGCGTGATGTGGATCGGTCTCGTGGTCTCGCCGCACTCTCGAGCGAAGATGATCGCCTGCGTAAGAATCCCGATGCACACCGCTGACGCCCAGCTGCTTCCTCGGAGAGCGGACGATCAAAGCCTAGAATCACTTGAAGAACTCTCCACACTCCAAGACGAGCCACCCCGCCGACTCGAAAGATCGAAGATCGGCATCTATTCAAAACAAAATTTTGAATAAGATCTCCACTAAACGGCAACAAAAAAGAAGGTAATTTAGCAAGGATGAGAGTAGAGGGATGAGATAAGCCAAGAGTTTCTTATTAGTCAATTTCACCTTTTCTTTAGAAAATAATTTTGGACACTCCTAAGAGATACCAACTACCTAGGCCAAGGCCTATAGTCAGTATGGCTCGATACCACCTCCGTCGGGACCCGAATTTGCAAACCTGACCCTCTGTGTGTACCGACTAGTCCAGATCACGCTTAGTGCACACAGCTCAACATAGATGCTATCATAGTCATACACAAAAAATATAGCATAAACTTCAATGATTAATAATAACTGTTGTCTTACATGAATAATGCCTCACAGGGCTTAAATAAAAGTATCAATGAAAAGCAATGAAATAGAATAAATGCAGTATGCTCAGCCACCACAGTAACCGACGAGGCTCGCACCCTAAGCATTCGTGATCCAAATAATCCTCCTCCATGAATGGCGAGATTCCTCTTCTTCCAAGTTGTTGTTGTTGGGGTGAGTACATAAAGCACTCAACAAGTTGTGCACAATAATGCAAGTCTAATATTCTATATGCTTGGCTTAATCCAAAGGAATGGCTAATAAGGGTATTTTGCAATAAAGCAAAGATTTAACAAGAATACAATAAATAGATTGGAAAGCAAGAAACAAATACAAGAATTAATAAATTCAAGATTTCAAGTAACCAAGTTTCTCAATCCTAAATCATTTTTCACTTTCCATGGCACCTTGCCATCCTAACAAGTTTTTGTTTAACAAAAGTCTAACCCTTAACTGTAATTCCGAGCATTGCCCAATACCGTGAGCACGGTTATTCAATAGATTGTACACTCTGCAGAGGTTATGCACTTTACCCACACGATACAACCAAACACCACCAAGGCGAGTGATCATAACAAAGCCTTTACAATGCTACACCTAGACTCAAGATCGCTCGCTAAGGTTTCAACATCAAGGGTTAAACCACCACAACAGGGCCCCCTCTTGCGCCATGTGAGTTAAACTGTAACCCGGACTCACTATTCACCACGACAAGATCAAATCTAGGTTTCACAAATTATTCACCTAGGCTATCCCATTCCGCATATGTGGTTGCAAGAAGCACTCAGTCAAAGGCTTGCAAGGTTAAGTCCTTAAAGTGATTAAGGCAAGACTTCCACATACCCCGCCAACCCCGGCCTACCTTGGCACACTGCCCCTTGCCACTTGCCCCAATCTAAAATCATCACCACCCCGCTTGATTACCAAGCACCACATGCCATCAACATTTCAATCTAGATGTGTGACCTCCTCGCCACGACAACTTGATATCACGGTGCGACAAAGACATGACACACCAATTCATAAACATTGTTCCATATTCCATTAGTCAAGATTAAGTATCAACATTCGAACACATGTGATGACGTGGCATGGCTAAGCAATCTATGACGGTCTAACTAGCCCATGTTGATCATCAATATTAACCAACTATAGTTCCACATCCTAGGGTGACAAATAGATCATGGCATATAATTGACAAGGTATGATTTAATTCAAATAGGCATATTATCTAATTCCCAGATTAATTGAAATCATTTATACACATAAATTATCATGCATAAAGTTTAAGAGACAAAATAGCAATTTGGTGAAAATTAGGTGCAACATGATCAAAGCACAACTTGCCTTGGAGTAGGTCCTGGTCTTGCTCTGAGCTTGGGTCTTGAAGCGATGAATCTTCCTCCGGATCACCGAGCAGTTCAACGTCTACGCGAAACGATGCCAAAATAGCAAATAAACACGAAAATAGAGAGCAACAAAACTTCAAAAATAAAATAAAATTCACCAATAAATAGATCTTGATTTTACAAATTTTTAGAAATTTGAATCACTCAAATCTGAGTTAAAATGCAAAAGATATAGCCTTTTGAATTTTGAATAAATACTAAAAATACAGAAAATAGAATTTTGATTTTTCTGAATTATTTTTCTATCGGAAAAGATCTTTATTGCGCAACGCTGACGTCAGCCCTGACTCGGACCAATCAGGCGCTGACACGTCGCCTGGTCCATGGACTCGGTCCACGGACCGCTCGTCCACCGTGGACGTGGCCCACGGCGCCGCGCCACGCGCCCGACACGCGCGCGCGATCGATCGGTCGCAACGCCGCCTTCGCGCCGATGCTTGACACGCGGCGCACATCCGGGCGACGATCTAACGGCTAACGCTCTAACGCACACGCGGCGCGATCTCAACCGAACAAACCTGATCCAACGGCCGAAGCTTACCCGAGCCGTTTACTGCTCTTACCTAGACGTGGCGCGATCGCAGCGGTCCGACGAAGATCCAACGGCTGATGAAGCTTCCCGACGAAGATGGCAGCACGGCGGTGGTCTGGCACTGGAGCGGAGGACGACGACCACCCGAACGGCGTTCCGGCGTGACTCCGGTGAGATGAAGTGGCTACCCTGATGCGGCTTGACACGACGAGCCCAGATCTGGAACCGATTTGGCGAACGGCGGCTTGACGGAGACGCAAACTAAAGAAAACGACCGGCTGCGCTACGAAAAACTGTGGCGAGCTCTACTGCACGGGCGACGGCGACTCGACGGCAAATACTAGAGCGACTGGAAGCGCATGGCGATGAGGAACCTCGGGGTGCAGCCCTCGCCTTTTATAGCCTCGGCATGCGCGCTAAAATGGCAACCCTAAAATCACGCGGCGGCGACGGCAAGCGGCGGCGGATTCGGAAACCGAATCGGAGACGATGACTGCGGTCCGTCCGATCTGCGATGAACGGCTATGATTCCTCCGAACGTGTAACATCCCAAAATTTGGCTTATTTAAGTTTTTATTGCTTAAATGTGCATTTATGATTTTCGTGAATTTATTTGGATTTTTCTGGATTTATTAGAATTAAATTCAAATTAAGTTTATTGCCTTTTATTCGAATCTATTTAAATTTATGCAAAGTTAAAATAAAGTTTTTCCAAAAATATTTTATTTAAGTCCAGAATGTCTCAAAGTATTTTTGAGATTTTTCTTGGATTTTTCCTGATTATTTTATTGCCTAAAACAAATAAAATGAGTTTCTCTAATTATTTTAAACAAGAAAACCTTTTGAAAAACGCATGAACAGTGTTGGACCGGCCCATTACTGTGCGGCCCAGTCAGCCCGTTCGCAGCAACCCTAACCCTAATACGGTCAACCGTTGGATCGAGATCGAACGGCTGAGCTTTCGCCGCATGGCCGAGTGTTCGTAGCCGTCGGATGCGTGCCGCGTGGACGCGCTAGATGCGTCCGCGTCACCTCTCCGTGTCGCCGCCGAGTCCGCCGCCGCCACGGAGTCATCTCGAGTCCGCCGCGCGCGCCTCGCGGCGGCTATTTAAGCGCGCCACGGGCGCTTGAAACCTCACCCCGAGCCGCACCCGCTTGCCGCCTCGCGACGCCGAGACGCCTCGCCGCTGCGGCGAGCTCGCCGAGTCGCCAAGTCTCCGCCGTGGTTTTCGCTGTTTTCGCCGTCGCTGCTTCGCCGTCCGAGCCGCGCCGGTCCCAGATCCGAGATCCCGTACCTCATCGCGTCGGACCCGTGAAGCGAGCAACGCCGCCACCGAACGCCGTCACCGAGGTCATCGCCTCCGAGCCCGGAAAGAAACACCGCCGCGCTACCATCGGCGCTGGGAAAGCTCTCACCGCTCGACCAGTAGCGAGGGGTAAGATTCGCGCGCGTGTCTGTGCGTGGCGAAGCGATGTGGACCATCGGATCCGACGGAGGGTTCGACGAGCCGCGCGCGCGAACCAATCGGAGCCACCGCGCGTGTCGCGTGGTACCGAGGCGGTATGGACCGTGCATCGTGGTCTCGTCTTCGCGGCCGTGGATCGGTCCATACGCCGAGACACGTGTCGGCTTGTGATTGGCCGAGATCTCGCTGACGCCACGCTGACATCATAAATCGCTTTTTCGTTTAAAAATAAATCATTAATTCGATTTTCGATTTTAGCAATTTCAATATTTATTTCAAACTTCAAAAGGCTATATCTTTTGCAATTTAACTCGATTTGAGTGATTCAAATTTCTAAAAATCTGTAAAATTGAGATCTATTTAATGGTGAATTTTATTTGATTTTTGGAGTTCAATTGCTCTCTGTTTTGGTATTTATTTGCTTTTCTTCTTCTGACGCTGAGACGTTGAATTGTGCGACGCTCGGAGGAAGATCCAAATGACTCAAGAGCAAGTTCCGAACCAGATCAAGACCTATTCCAAGGCAAGTTGTGCTTTGATCATGTTGAACCCCATGTTTATAAAATTGCTATGTTTGTTTTACCCTATTGCATATATTTCAAATATACAATTGTTTCAATTTAAATTGGGCTTAGCTAATATACTGATTGATCTATACCCTACCTTGTCATTGTATGCCATGATCCGTTGTCACCCTAGATTGGTTTAATATAGTTGGTTAATAATTATAATCAACATTGGAGCTTTAGACCGTATTAGTTGCTTAGCCATGCCACGTCATCACATGTGTCAGAATCATTGATAATTAATCTTGCTTAATGGAATATGGAACAATGTTATGAACTTGTGTGTCATGTGGGATCACACGATGAGATTGAGTTGTTGTGGCGAGTCATGTCACGCAACGATGTTGAATTGTTGATGGCACGTGGTGCTTGGTAATCAACTGGGTGATAATCTCTTAGATCAGGGCAAGTGACAAGGGGCGAGTATGCCAAGGTGGGCCCGATGGGCAGAGGGTATGTGGATGTCTTGCCTTGATCAAACTAAGGACTTAACCTTGCAAGCCTTTGACCTGAGTTAATCATGCAACCACATGTCTGGTATGGGCCAGCCTAGCTGAGTAATTTGCAATGTCTTAATTTGGGTACTATCGTGGACGGTGTGAGTTCCCGAGTAATAGAGTAATTCACATGGCGCAAGAGGGGGGCCCTGGATGTGGTAACCAGTCCCACCAGTGTTGAAACCTTAGCGGGTAGTATCCGGTTAAGCCAGAGCATTGTAAAGGCTTTGTTATGATCACTCGCCTTGGTGGTGTTTGGTTGTATCGCGTGGGTAAAGTGCATAACCTCTGCAGAGTGTGAAACTATTCTGATAGCCGTGTCATGTATTGAGCAATGCTCGGGAATTACAGTTAAGGGTTAGCTTAATTAAATGGACAACTTGGTTGGGATGGCGGAATGCCATATGGAAGATGGAATTTGACTTAGGATTGGAAACTTGGTTTACTTGAGAAATACCGAATTTATTTACTATTGATATTCGTTTTACAGTCTTTACAATCTATATACTGTATTCGTTCATAAATGCTGCTTATTGCAAAATAGCCATGATAGCCTGTCCATTGGAATAAGTCTTGCATATAGATACATAGAATTGCATTCTGTGCACAACTTGTTGAGTGCTTAAGTACTCACCCTTGCCAAACAACAATAATCAACAGTTGAAGAATCTACACCTGTGTTGGAAGATGAAGTCCAGGAAGACACGAGTCATTAGGGTCCGAGCCTTGTCGGTTGCCTGTGGTGAATTGATGAGCTATCTACGTTTTTACTTTCCGCTGGTTAATTATTAGTTTATATTCTCAGTCTTGCCCTGCGTGGCTTAATAATGTAAGTTGGTCATAAGATCATACCTTTAGTTATATCAATGAATGAACTATTATTCTATTATCGTTGAGTATGATGTGATATGTACCAATGTTGAGTCAGTGTGCACTAGCGTTGATCCCGGGACTAGTGCGGTAAACACAAAGGGGTTCAATCGATGGATTCGGGTCCTTACAGAGGTGGTATCAGAGCATACTGACTGTAGGTCTTGGCCCTAGATAGTATGGAGGTGCCCTGTGAGAGTCCAAAATTATTTTCTAAAAGAAAATCTAAACTTGACTAATAAAACACTCTCGACTCATCTCATTCTCTACTTCTCGCCTTTGCTGAATTTACCCATTTTACTTGCCGTTCCGGGTGGAGAACTTATTCAAAGTTCTTGTGAAGCAGATGCCGATCGTTCCGACCTTTGAGGAGTCAGCTGGTGGCTACGCCATGGAGCTGTGGAGAGTACTTCAGACGCTTGGAGGCTTCTACCGTCCGCTTTACCGAGGAGGCACCGGTCGCTTAATGGTGTACACCGAGGATTTTTGCAAGTCGACTATCTACGCTCGGAGAACGAGGAAGCTAGCGTGCCAATCAACATCTCTCGCCGTAAGATTCTCGCACGAGGTTGCAATTCAGAGGTCGCCGACTTGCTCTTCGCCGTGTCCGCCGCGACTACGCCGACGCGAGCTTCACGACTCGATGTTCCGCCTTCACCCGACGCTCAAGCATGCCGACGCCGACGGATCGTGGAGGACGAGTGTGCCATCGCGACGCACCTCGCAGAGTTCGCCTTGCCTGGAGGATCATATGAGAGATACTACTCAGAGCCGGAGACTGCACGAGGCACTCAGTGGCGCAGAGCAGAGCTTGAGGTGACCCGTGCTTCACTATCGGGATGATCACCGAGCCGGGAGAGACCCTGGAGGCAGTTGAGGACGAGTTGGAGCGCGTGACTCGAGGAGTTCAGGAGCCAGTTGGAGAGTCCGAGGAGGATCCCGAGGAGCGAGAGTGGGAGCCAGAGGGGAGTGCAGACCCCGTTGTTGCAGAGGACCCAGTAGTAGGTCATCAGGATAGGTTCGCTTCTATGCCAGCTCACCCGCCGGTGTATGCATCGGGTCAGCCTCAGCTAGGGTGGCTGGATGAGTGAGTGTCAGCCTTGGAGCTGTGTTGAGACTCGGTTGTGAGTCACGTCTTTAAGTTAGTCTTTACCTCTTTAGTTGATGTTAAGGTTTCGTGTTTAGTTTGCTTCTTTGTATTATTGAGTGTGCAGTATGTGTTGCAAAGCTTGTAGGCTTAAATAAGCAGCCATACCAAGAATAAATAAAGAATTGTTTCAGTTGGGTATAACCTATCTCCCCGCTTTAGAAAGTCTTACTTCTTATCTATGCTACATCTACCTTTCCTAACCCAAGAGGCAATCATCAGATGGTGAATACTCGAGGGAACAACGGAGCTTCAGGAAGTGGACTGCGCCAGAACGACAACACCAACGACAGAGGCAGCCCTCTACCATCGCCAGTCGACATGCAGAATCTGGGAGCATTTCTTGCAGCGTAGACTCAACTGATGCAGACTATGATGCAAAGAGATGCAAAGAGATGGCCAACGCAAAGAAGAACCAACAACAACATGCACTCAAAACAACCATGGTGGACCTCGACCTCACTCCAAGCTATCAGATTTCATGAGGACTAGACCACCAACCTTCTCAGGAAATATGAATCCTTTGGAAGCCGATGACTGGCTTAGGACTATTGAGAAGAAGCTGCACATCACGCAATGTGAAGGAAATGAGAAGGTGCTCTACGCCTCTCATCAATTGGAAGGAACCGCCGCAGAATGGTGGGAGAATTACTGTGCCGCTCATGGAGCCCTGCAAGAGATCACCTGGGAGGAGTTTACTAATGCTTTCCGCCAGTATCATGTCCCGGAGGGAATGATGGACCTTAAGAAGGAAGAGTTCAGGGCTCTGAAACAAGGAGGCCAACCAAAGGCGAATACCGAACAAGTTTACCCGCTTAGCTCGCTATGCCCTCAAGACGAGCGACAGCACAAAGCTAGACAGCCTCGTTTCATGAAGGGATCAATTGGATCGCAGTGGGATTGATTACCCACAACTTCCTGCACTTTCGTGAGTTAGTCAATAAGGCCTTGATCCTAGAGGATAAGCGCAAAGAGCCGGGTGAAAACCGTAGCGCTTAATGACTAATCGTGGTGGACGCCCAAACCATCTACGTTTGAGGATGTCACCACAACAATTTGCTAGGTTCCAACCGCCAGTTGTGAACAAGACATCAACCCCTACACCTCGCCCTGCCAATCAGAACTTTCAGACACCAGCACAGGGCAACAATGCACCAGGAGGGAATCAACAGTCTGCAGTGAAAAGATGCTATACATGCAATGAGCCAGGGCACTTTTCTAATAGGTGTCCACCGAAGGGAGGCATCACGCCAGTTCGTTTCAACTTGGGAACAACACCTGCCAAGGCACCAACCTCAGGAGGAAATCGTGCGCCAGGTCAAGCTGGAGCAACACCGCAGTCAACTGTGCGCGGGAGGATCAACCACATCACCGCAGATGGAGCTTAGGAGGCTACAGACGTCGTACTGGGTAAGTTCCTGGTCAACTCGCACTTTCATGCGCTTTGTTTGATTCTCGAGCTTCGCATTCGTTTGTTTCTCAAAGTTTTGCAACCAAGAATGGATTTAAAGTGGTGAATCTTAAGTGTGTGCTCTTAGTCCAAGCCCCAGGATCTGAGCTTAGATCTAGCCTTAGGTGTTTGGGAGCTAAGTTGCTTATGGATGGGATAGAATTTCTAGCGAATCTTATCTTGATAGATGCGCAATCCCTAGACGTCATCCTTGGAATGGATTGGCTGTCTAAGCATATGGCCGTTTTGGATTGTGGCTGAAGGATCGTGACTTTGGAAGGCCCTAGTGGCAAGAAAGTAGAGTTTCAAGCGACCGTTGTTCGAGAAGGGCAATTAATGGTCAACAGCGTGAAAGCCATCAGCATGGAAGATGTGCCAGTAGTCAGAGAATATCCAGTTGTGTTTCCAGAAGATTTGCCAGGACTGCCGCCAGATCGCGATATCGAGTTTGTCATTGAATTAGCACCAGGGACAGCACCGATATCAAAGAGACCATATCGGATGCCTACCGACGAGTTAGTGGAAATGAAGAAGCAGATTGAGGAACTGCAAGAAAAAGGTTTCATTAGACCTAGTTCATCACCATGGGGAGCCCCGATTTTGTTTGTTCGTAAAAAGGACGGAAGTCTTAGAATGTGCATCGATTATCGTGCACTGAATAAAGTAACGATCAAGAATAAGTATCCGTTGCCCAGGATCGATGACTTATTTGATCAGTTAAGAGGAGCTGGAGTTTTCTCCAAGATAGATCTTCGTTCAGGTTACCATCAGTTGAAGATCCGAGCAGAGGATGTGCCTAAGACTGCGTTTTCTACGCGTTATGGACATTACGAGTTCACAGTCATGTCATTTGGATTGACTAATGCCCCGGCATATTTCATGAACATGATGAATAAGGTTTTCATGGAATATTTGGATAAGTTTGTGGTAGTCTTCATAGACGATATCTTGGTCTACTCAAAGACAGAGGAAGAGCATGCGGAACACCTGAGAATGGTTTTAGACAGGCTGCGAGAGCATCAGCTGTATGCTAAGTTTAGCAAGTGTGAATTCTGGAAGGAGAAAGTTGAATTTCTTGGTCATGTCATGACTACTAAAGGAGTGGCAGTCGACCCAAGCAAAGTGAACGCAGTGTTGCATTGGGAGCCACCAAGTCCATTACTCGATTCGTAGTTTTACGAATGGCGGGATACTACCGTCGGTTCATAGAAGGATTCTCAACAATTGCTAAACCCCTTACGCAGTTGTTAAAGAAAGAAAAGAAGTTTGCATGGACGCCAGAGTGCGAGACAAGTTTCATGGAACTAAAGAAGCGTTTAACAACAGCCCCCGTATTAGTGTTGCCAGATGTACAGAAGGGATTTGACATTGACTGCGATGCTTCGAAGTAAGGCTTGGGATGCGTGTTAATGCAAGAAGGCAAAGTCGTTGCTTATGCGTCAAGACAATTAAGACCACATGAAGGGAATTACCCAACGCATGATTTGGAGTTAGCTGCCGTAGTGCATGCTTTAAAGATATGGCGTCATTATCTCATAGGAAATAGATGTGAGATATATACAGACCATAAGAGCCTGAAATACATATTCACTCAAGCAGATCTCAATATGAGACAGCGAAGATGGCTTGAGCTAATTAAGGATTATAATATGGGAATCCATTATCATCCCGAAAAAGCCAATGTGGTAGCAGATGCTCTGAGTCGAAAGAGCCATAGCGCAAATACATTGACAATGGAGGATCAACCAGAACTATGCAAGGAATTTCAGAAGCTAAGGTTGGAGGTCGTTCCACAAGGAATGGTAGCTGCGCTAGAAGTGAAGCCAACGCTAGAGGATCAGATTAGAGAAGGCCAGAAAGATGATGATAAAATTTCCAAGATTAAGGCTAAAAAGGAAGAAGGCCTAGCCGTAGATTTCACTCTGGACGAGCAGGGAACCATATTTTTCAAAGGCCGAATTTGCGTGCCGGATAAAAAGGAGCTAAAGCAATTGATTCTTGAGGAGGCTCACGATTCAAAATACTCAATTCATCCAGGGAGTGCTAAGATGTACCAGGATTTAAAAAAGAGATTTTGGTGGCCTAATATGAAACGTGAAGTAGCTGAACATGTTGCTTTATGTGACGTATGTCAGAGAGTAAAAGCCATGCACCAAAGACCAGCTGGTTTGTTACAGCCGTTGAAAATTCCGGAATGGAAGTGGGAGGAAATCGGAATGGACTTTATCACCGGTTTACCTAAGACTCAGAGAGGTTACGATTCCATTTGGGTTATCGTGGATCGTCTAACCAAGGTCGCCCATTTTATCCCAGTAAAGACCACTTACTCCGGAGATCGTTTAGCAGAGCTGTACATGTCGAGGATTGTATGTTTGCATGGAGTGCCCAAGAAGATTGTGTCGGACAGAGGTACCCAATTTACCTCAAGATTTTGGAACAAGTTGCATGAAGCAATGGGGACTCGTCTGAATTTTAGTACAGCATATCACCCGCAGACAGATGGTCAGACTGAAAGAGTAAATCAGATTTTAGAGGATATGTTGAGAGCTTGTGCTTTAGCTTATGCTACGTCATGGGATAAAAGTTTGCCATATGCACAATTCAGTTACAATAACAGCTATCAAGCTAGCCTGCAGATGTCACTGTTTGAGGTGTTGTATGGACGTGCTTGTCGTACTCTGTTAAATTGGAATGAGACAGGAGAGCGTGTGGTGTTTGGGCGGATATTCTCAAGAGGCGAAAGTCAAGTTGCAATGATCGAGAGAGATTGAAGATAGCACGACCAAGACGAAAAGCTACGCAGATAACCGTCGTCGAGATTTGAGTTTTGAACCAGAAGATCATGAGTATCTCAGGGTTACCCCTCTTAAGGGCGTTAAAAGATTTCACGTTAAAGGGAAGCTCGCGCCAAGATATGTCGGTCCGCTCAAGATTACGAACCGTCGAGGAGAGGTAGCTTATCGCTTAGAGTTGCCTCACCATTGGCGAGTGCATGATGTATTCCATGTGTCGCAGCTTAAGAAGTGTCTCAGAGTGCCAACAGAGCAAACCCGTTGGATGCAATAGAGCGCAAGAAGATTTGACTTACAAAGAGCAACCAATGTAATTTTGATGTTATGGAGCGCAAGACCGTAAACAAGTCTATTCGCTTTGCGAGTTCAAGGAGCAATCATTCAAAGTGAAGCCACTTGGGAGCGAGAAGAAGATTTGAAGTCGAATTTCAACCTATTCTCTAGTTAGCCCTGAATCTCGGGTCGAGATTCTGTTAAGGGGGGAGGTTTGTAACATCCCAAAATTTGGCTTATTTAAGTTTTTATTGCTTAAATTTGCATTTATGATTTTCTGGAATTTATTTAGATTTTTTTGGATTTATTAGAATTAAATTCAAATCAAGTTTATTGCCTTTTATTCGAATCTATTTAAATTTATGCAAAGTTAAAATAAAGTTTTTCCAAAAATATTTTATTTAAGTCCAGAATGTCTCAAAGTATTTTTGAGATTTTTCTTGGATTTTTCCTGATTATTTTATTGCCTAAAACAAATAAAATGAGTTTCTGTAATTATTTTAAACAAGAAAACCTTTTGAAAAACGCATGAATGAAGTTGGGCGGCCCATTCGTGCGGCCCGATCGGCCGTTCGCAGCAACCATAACCCTAATGCGGTCAACCGTTGGATCGAGATCCAACGGCTGAGCTTTCGCCGCGTGGCCGAGTGTTCGGATCCGTCGGATGCGTGCCGCGTGGACGTGCTAGATGCGTCCGCGTCACCTCTCCGTGTCGCCGCTGGAGTCCGTCGCCGCCACGGAGTCATCTTCGGAGTCCGCGCTGCGCACGCCTCCCCATGCGGCTATTTAAGGCGCCGCCACGAGCGTTGAAACCCTCACCCCGAGCCTCACCCGTCTGCCAGTTCCCGCACATCAAGACGCCTCCGCCTGCCCGTGCGAGCTCGCCGGAGTCGCCGAAGCCTCCACCGTGGTTTTCGTCTGTTTTCCGCCGTTGTTTCGCCGTCCCGAGCCGTGCCGGTCCCAGATCTGAGATCCCCGTACCTCATCGCGTCGAACCCGTGAAGCAGTAGCAGTGTTTCGTCGCCGAAACGCTGTCACCGAGGTCATCGTCTCCGAGCCCGGCGAAGAAACACCGCCGTGCCACCATCGGCGCTTGGGAAAGCTCTCAGCCGTTCGATCTGTAGCGGAGGGGTAAGATTCTGCCGTGTGTCTTGTGCGTGGCGAGCGATGTGGACCATCGGATCCGATCGGAGGGTTCAGATCGAGCCGCGCGTGCGAACCAATCGGAGCCAGCCGCGTGTCGGGCGTGGGTACCGAGGCGGTATGGACCGGGTGCATCGTGGTCTCGTGCTGCGCCGTGGACCGGGTCCATACGTCGAGACACGAGTCGGCTTGTGATTGGCCGAGATCTCGCTGACGTCTTAAATCGCTTTTTCAGTTTAAAAATAAATCTGTTAATTCTGATTTTCTGATTTTAGCAATTTCAGTATTTATTCCAAACTTCAAAAGGCTATATCTTTTGCAGTTTAACTCGGATTTTAGTGATTCAAATTTCTAAAAAATTTTAAAATTGAGATCTATTTAATGGTGAATTTTATTTGATTTTTGGAGTTCAATTGCTCTCTGTTTTGGTATTTATTTGCTTTTCTTCTTGATGCAGCGTGAGACGTTGAATTGTGCGACGCTTTGGAGGAAGATCCAAAACTCAAGAGCAAGTTCCGAACCAGATCAAGACCTATTCCAAGGCAAGTTGTGCTTTGATCATGTTGAACCCATGTTTATAAAATTGCTATGTTTGTTTTACCCTATTGCATATATTTCAAATATACAATTGTTTCAATTTAAATTGGGCATAGCTAATATACCAGATTGATCTATACCCTACCTTGTCATTGTATGCCATGATCCATTGTCACCCTGGATTGGTTTAATATAGTTGGTTAATAATTATAATCAACATTGGAGCTTTAGACCGTATTAGTTGCTTAGCCATGCCACGTCATCACATGTGTCAGAATCATTGATAATTAATCTTGCTTAATGGGATATGGAACAATGTTATAAACTTGTGTGTCATGTGGGATCACACGATGAGATTGAGTTGTTGTGGCGAGTCATGTCACGCAACGATGTTGAATTGTTGATGGCACGTGGTGCTTGGTAATCAACTGGGTGATAATCTCTTAGATCAGGGCAAGTGACAAGGGGCGAGTATGCCAAGGTGGGCCCGATGGGCAGAGAGTATGTGGATGTCTTGCCTTGATCACACTAAGGACTTAACCTTGCAAGCCTTTGACCTGAGTTAATCATGCAACCACATGTCTGGTATGGGCCAGCCTAACTGAGTAATTTGCAATGTCTTAATTTGGGTACTATCGTGGACGGTGTGAGTTCCCGAGTTATGGAGTAATTCACATGGCGCAAGAGGGGGGCCCTGGATGTGATAACCAGTCCCACCAGTGTTGAAACCTTAGCGGGTAGTATCCGGTTAAGCCAGAGCATTGTAAAGGCTTTGTTATGATCACTCGCCTTGGTGGTGTTTGGTTGTATCGCGTGGGTAAAGTGCATAACCTCTGCAGAGTGTGAAACTATTCGGATAGCCGTGCTCGCGGTATTGAGCAATGCTCGGGAATTACAGTTAAGGGTTAGCTTAATTAAATGGACAACTTGGTTGGGATGGCGGAATGCCATATGGAAGATGGAATTTGACTTAGGATTGGAAAGTTGGTTTACTTGAGAAATACCGAATTTATTTACTTTTGATATTCATTTTACAGTCTTTACAATCTATATACTGTATTCGTTCATAAATGTTGCTTATTGCAAAATAGCCATGATAGCCTATCCATTGGAATAAGTCTTGCATATAGATACATAGAATTGCATTATGTGCACAACTTGTTGAGTGCTTAAGTACTCACCCTTGCCAAACAACAATAATCAACAGTTGAAGAATCTACACCTGTGTTGGAAGATGAAGTCCAAGAAGACACGAGTCATTAGGGTCCGAGCCTTGTCGGTTGCCTGTGGTGAACTAATGAGCTATCTACGTTTTTACTTTCCGCTGCTTAATTATTAGTTTATATTCTCAGTCTTGCCCTGTGTGGCTTAATAATGTAAGTTGGTCATAAGATCATACCTTTAGTTATATCAATGAATGAACTATTATTCTATTATCGTTGAGTATGATGTGATATGTACCAATGTTGAGCTGTGTGCACTAGCGTTGATCCTGGGACTAGTGCGGTAAACACAGTGGGTTCGAATCAGTGGATTCGGGTCCTTACAGAACGCGATACGATCCGATCCGCTCTTTCCAAAATCAACGGATGCGATCAGATCTTTCCAAAACGACGCAAGGAATCCTCACCGCGCGATCTTGATCCAACGGCCGAAGGCGCTAGGGTTCGCGAAAGGAGACGGTACCGTCGATCTGGATCCAATGGTCCATCTGCGGCGCGGCGGGAACGGCCGACAGGCCGCGACCGCGATGGGTCACAAGACGCATGCGATCTGAGGCTTGGCCCAAGATCGCTCACTCTGATTTTCCAACGCTTTTCGATTTAAAATAATTCCCGAAATTAGATTAATTCATTTAAGGCAATTAAAATATCAGGAAAAATCCCAAAAAAATTCTCATAAATACTTTGAGACATTCTGAGCTCAAATAAAATATTTTTGGGTAAAACTTTATATTAACTTTATCTATATATATTTAGTTTTCACCAAAGGTTCAATATACTTAATTAAAATAAATTCAAATAATTTCTGGAAAAATCCAATAAATTTAGAAAATCACCAAAATGCACATAAGTGAAATTATAGGCCAAATTTTGGGATGTTACATGAACCAAGATACTACACAAGATCCGGTCCAAACGGAGAAACTCACTAAGTGCAATAGTATGGTCATTATGGGTCAAGTATAGTTTTTGGGTGAGTTTCAAAATCGAATAACTTTCGCTAGGTTGGTCTTTTGAAAGTCTTTTGAACACAAGAATTGTTAAGAATGACCAACTCTAGGATTTTCGTTTTGGAATTACTTTCAAATTCATTTTACATTTAATTCTATGAAAATTATAAGTTTAAATCCAAAACAAGATACTAGTATAACTAGATTTTGATCATGAAACTCATTTTCTTTTCAAAATACATTTTGTGAAGCCAAAACCTTTGAAAAACGTTTCAAATACATTTGTATACATTTTGCAATTAGTTTTTCACAAGAATACTAATAGTATACAAAATTTTGACTTTTGGCTAAATGGCTTGATTTTGAAAATATATATTAGCACTTATATAAATATGGGCACATGTAGGGATGTGATATACATGGATATGAATTAGCACTCCCCCTTAATGTGCCACTATCCCAAACTTACTCAAGATTGCAATCAAAACAACTAATAAGCATGAGCAAGCATATAACAAGCAATCTAAATTGATTTTCATGAATAATGCAATATAACCTACACAAGGCTATAAGCTAAATAGTAATCAAATTAGATACTTGTTACCCGAGATGACATTGGCTCAAGATTGAAGTGATCATCCTCATGCTTGGCTCCATTTTGCAAATGATTAAGTCATTTTCTCCTTTTGAAGAAGCCAAACGTCCAATCCATCTCATATTGCCTAAAAATCTTTTAGGTGGTTTTTAGAACCCAATCCTTGTTGGGTCCAACAATGTTAGTCACAATAGATTTTGGAACCCAAATGGTCCTAATTTGGATATTATTGAATTGACTAACATAATTAGAAATAGGTTTGCAATAATTATTCTTCCTAGGCAAATGATTGGCATTTTTATGAAAAGGCTTAGGAGGGCAATGATATTTTGCAAAACCATTTCTAGTTTGATCTCTTCTAAGCATATGATAATTGAAATTATACATTGGTTTAGAGGATCTAGCAAATCTAGCAAATGGTTTGCTATTGTTATTTTTCTTAAGCACATGATCAACATGATTTTTCTTGGTCTTAGGAAGTCTAGCATTTTGAGCAAACACATTTCTAGATTCATTTCTCCTAAGTAATTGAATATCATAATTTTGCAAATACTTGGGAGAATCGACAAACTTGGCAAACACATTGCCATTTTTGTCCTTCCTAAGAAAATAATGATCATTGACAATAATAGGCTTAGGAGTAATACCTTTGGGACAATCCTTACCGATGTGTCCCTTTTTCCGACAATTGTAGCAAGTAGGCTTTGAGCGTCTCTTTTTCTTGACTTGCTCTTTGTCGGTTTGCCCCATTGTTGATGGTTGTGGCTTGATCTCCACTTTATTAGGGTACACGGAGGCGAAGTGTCCCTTCTTGTTCAAGCAAAGCACTTGATAGTCTTCGTATGACTTGCATTGTGCCTCATCTTGCTAGTCTCCCTCTTGGAGATGTAGCCGAGTCCTCGCTTATCTTGAGGCGCCCTTGGCTTGCTCAAGATCTCGTCGAGAACGGCTTTTCCCTTTACGCACTTCCTCAAATCATTTTCTAATCTAATGACTTTGGCCTTGAGCTCATTGTTTTCCTCTACAAGATTAGTCTCAATATGCATAGAGGAAGTGGAAACATTTGAATTTGAGCAACAAGGTAAATCATTGCAAGAGGTGGATATGTCAAATTTTGATGAAATATTAGGATTAACATTTAAGCAAGACATTTTATCAATTAAATCACATGAGATTCCTATGTCCACCTTAGGCTTATGAGTTTCTTTGAGAAGGAGGGATTCATGATTTTCTTGAAGCATATTATAATCATTTTGAAGTGATTCATGTTCAAGCTTCAAAATTTTATATTTGTTTTTCTCCTTTCCAAGACATTTATTGAGCTCCTCAAGCAAATTCATAAGTTCATTATAAGTGAGCTCATCATCGTCATCATCGTCACTTACCTCATTCTTACCTTTCGCCATGAAGTAACGGATTTGTGATGGAAGAGCATCTTCATCGTCACTTGAGGCGGAGGTTGAGGTTGATGGAGATGTCAGTTCTTCATCGCTTGAGCTTGAGGTGGAGCTTGATGTTTCATCTCCCGACATCTCTTCCTTAGTGCAATCCTCAATAGAAGTGGATGATTCAAATAGTTCTTGAAGCTTTATCCATATTTCATGAGCGCTCTTGAGATTGCATATTCTATCAAAAATTTCATCGCTCACAACACAAAATAAAACATTAGTAGCTTGAGCATCGAGATGTAGGCATTTCCTCTCTCCTTCAGTTGAAGCAACTTCATTCAATGGAGAGGAAAAGTCGACATCTATGATCCACCATATTTGGGGGCTCATGGATTTAAAATGAGAAGTCATAATTAATTTCCATGAAGCATAATTTGTGCCATCTAACACAAGTGGATCATGTGAGTGCACTAATCCTCTAGTCGACATCCTTTACTCTCTAGACGGTTAAGTCTAATAAAGGAGAGACCTTGCTCTGATACCAATTGAAAGGACAGGGGATGTCGCCTAGAGGGGGGGTGAATAGGTGAATTAAAAACTTTGTAACTAAATGCAGTGGAATAAAAAATTTGCAGCTAAATAAAATCTCAGAGGTCTAAGTCCGAGTGTCCGGATTTTTATCCGGATACTCAAATGTCCGGATCGTCGAGTTCGTGAATCGGATACTCGGATTAGGTCAGAGGACTCGGGCCAGAGTGTCCGGACTTATCTCGGATACTCGAAATGTCCGGACTATCCGGGTTGAAGTCGGATACTCGGATTTAAGACCTCGAAATGAGATTTTAAATCCCTGCAATTTTTCAACAATCTACTTGAATACAAAAGATCTAAATGCTATCAGGTACCTAGGGATGATGTAGATCTAGAGCCAAACACAACAAGAGAGTAGATCGGGCGATTTCCAAATTCAAAAACAAATACTAAAGCAAGAGTAAGAAGCAAACTTGGAGACGATGATTTTTCACCCGAAGTTCGGATCCTTGAGGGGATCCTACGTCTCCGTTGAGGCGGCTCGGTCACACTTGAGCCGGGTCTCTTTCAACCCTCTTCCTCGGTGTTGCACAAATGCACTCGCCGGTCTTCACTCCTTTGATTCCTTCCCTTACGGAGGCGGAACCGGCCTTCACAAACTTCCCACGGCCAACCACACAAAGCTCCGGTGGCTCGTAGGCGACCTCCTAGCCGTCTAGGAGTCCTCAACCTCCAAGAGTAACAAATGCTCACGAAGAACAAGCTTGGAGATGAAATCAAGTGCTCAAACAACTCAAAACTCACTCAATCGAGCACCTCACTCCTCAAACTCTTCCCAACCCTTCTCACCAAGGGGATCACTTAGATCTAAGGGTAAAGAGGTGTTTTGGGGGCTCAAGAACAAGGGTATAGCACCTCTAATCAACAGGGTAAAAGCCCTCTTTGAAGTGAGGAAGAAGGGGGCTTTAAATAGAGGTCCCAAAAAAACTAGCCGTTGGAAACGGCTGTACACAACCCGAAGACTCCAGAAAAAACCCCGGATACTCCGGACTATCTGAGAGCAGCCACCGAGGGTGTCAACTCGGAATGTCCGGACCAAATGTCCGGATACTCCGGATTACATTGAAGCGGCCAGCCAAAACGAGCATAACTTTTGACTCCGGACTCCGATTACATTGATTTTGGACTCTACCGAAAGCTAAGAACGAGGGCTTCACAACTAACAAGGTCTCACTACCCAAATCTCAAAGGATAAATACAGATTTCACAAAGAATCCAAGGGAGGCCTACAACCCTCACTTTCCGGCACCACCAACACCACTCTCTTTCTAAGATTCACAAGGATGGATCACTTGAGCACTTGACACATCTAAAAGTCATTCGACATCGCATCCCTCTTAATAGTACGGTAATCCTTAGACTCAAATTAAATCAAAGATAATATAAGTCTAGAAATAGTCACTTGTCGTCTTCTTTCTTAATGTCGATGCATGAAGACTTTCACCATATAATTGATGACATCTTCGCCTTGTCCAACTCGACTCGATTCACCTCATGAGACTCTCGTCCTATCAACCTTGACTTGATCATCCTCTCTGACGATCTCCACGCCAAGTCGATCTTGACTTAGTCCTCAACTCTTGATGACACCGCCGTCTTGTTGACCTCAGCTTAACGATCATCCTCCAAGATACCTTGGTCATCATACACATACGGGACCTAAGTCTTTCCAATCCACTTATGATAGACATTAGTCCCAAAAGCTCAATAGATATGAATAAATTGATATTTGTGAACAATTGATTACAACAAGTGTTTCATATAAAGAAGCACAACATAAATGGAAACACTTGACATAAGAAATGTTCTCTACTAAGTACATCATGATGAATATGTAATTGATCTATATGCACTTAGATAGATAATTGCCAATATGATGAATCAATTAAATCATGGCAAGGATCACAGTCTTTACTTAAATGAAGCACATGATAGAATGTACACGAATTGTACATGTGCAAATAATATTTGGAATAAAAGTAAATATGTGATCCAACACTAGATTAAACTTCATTAAGAGAATTGCATGAGAAGATATACAACTAAAACATGCATGCACCAAGTCAATCTATAGAAATATGAAGTTTAACTCTAGTTAATACATGCATACTAAAAACAAAGCACATAATGAACTCAAATGAATATATATGCACAAATAAATGTGACATGAACCAATGTTCATATATATAATCAACATGCTACTTGGAGTTCACTATGCATTTGCACGAAAGGAATGCAATAACAAATATAGAATAGATACCAAAATTGCATACCTTATCTTTGCTTAACCTTCCCACTTGATTTTCCTCTAAAAGATGAGACTGATACTTAACTAGGCAATAACATGTTAGTCTCATAGCAATATAATCATATTAGAGGTTTGTCATTTGTTAAGTACTAAGTTAAGCATTTACTTAATTACATAGATTGTCATTATGTGCGTTTGTCATTAATCACCAAAATAACATAAGTGCCTAGATGCACTTTCAGACGGTCAAAGTTCAAAATTTCAACGAGATTTTGAAATTTTGGTAAAAATCCGATCAAAATTCAAAAACTAAATTTCAAATACGGTATTTTTGAGGCTGGCAAAACCGAGATTTCGGCCATTTTCAACTCCATGTGAAATGGTCTCCTGAGGCTATAAAAAATTAGGGAAAAACATGAAAAAAATATCATGTAACTATTTACCTACATTTCCTATATGTTTGAATGCAAAATATTAAGTATTTGCATATAAAATACTAGTTGAAACCCTATTGCTATCGATTAATCAATCTTGTGTGCTATGGGAGGCTTGAGCTTGGGTGCAGGACGAATAGTAGTTAGGTGCTGTGATTACACTGTCGTTTTTCCTTGATATATTAATCAGTTAATGTCATGTATGTATTTGGATAGCACATAGCAGCAGCAGCATACTGTCCGATGTTCTTTTTTTCTTTTTTAAGGTTTATCTTCAGTTGAGGAATTGAGGGTATTACCCTTTTATTGACCCGTGATTTATTAATGATGAATTGATGATGGTTGCACTAGTTTTCATCTGATTTGGCTAGTTTTTATGAATCTTTTACATTGGAGACTGAATTAGTTGACGATCACAGCAGTCAACTGGTCTTGCTATGTTAGGCCTACAATTCTTGAAAGTCACTACCTTTTAGGGTTACATAATTTGTACATGTATTTTTTGCAAAATTTTGACATGTATTCCTCATAAAAGGCATTACAATTCGCGACAAAAAAAATTAGTGCGAAATCCATGCAAAAAAACATGAAAACCGGTCGAATTTGTGATCATCTTAGTCTAAAAAGCCAAAAACTCGGCGAAATTGATCTAAATCTCGCCGAAATTCGCCCAAATCACTGTAGCAATTTGATTTTCAACTGCTCTTTTAATCCTGCTGAAATTTTGGTTGAGATTTCAAAATCTTGCCCACTGTCGTGACACCTTTGGCTTCTTGGACCGAGTGGCCTTTTTTCAAAGCTGGTAAGAGAGCAAGTGAAACAGAATACAGCCCAAAGTAATCTAGCGTCCCAAATGCCCAAAAGGTCAAAACTAAATGAAATGTGTCATGCGGCGCAGTCTGGTTTTTTTCTTGTCCTGGATTGTGCAGATTATGTGTTCACTCGAAGCTCGATATTTTCAGTGACTGCAAACGCGATTTTTGAGATACACTGTCTGAAAATTGTTGAAACACACGTCGGTAGATGTACAAGTATTATTGCAACAACTCATACAACTGCGGGGATTATCACCTATATTCCCCGTATGAAGTATGAACACATCACAAGAACAACTCATAATACAACAGTGGGGATTATTATCTATATTCCCCTTATGCGAACACATCACAAGAACAAATGTGTTATAAGAATCACACTAATAGTAAATCGTGGTCAATAACCTCGCCTTTCTTGGATCAGCGTTCTATGTCGGCTCCCTCTGACTTCGGGGACGTTGGATTGGTGACCGTGTAGCCTCGGACGTCGTCGCCGCAGGAGAAGGCGATCTCCTGCAGCTTCATGGACGCGCTGGAGCTGAACACGAGCAGCGGCTTCTTGCGCGGCACGGGCACCGGCTCGGCCTCGCGGTTCAGTATCTGCACCACCCGACGCATCGCCGGCCGCTCCTCGCAGTTGGGGTTCGCGCAGCTCAGCCCGACGATCAGCAGCCGCAGCATCTCCTCCCGGTCGAACTCCCCGGCCAGCCGCGCGTCCGCGGCCTCGATGAGCCGGTCCTCGCCGTGCAGACGCCACACCCAGTCCACCAGGTTGACGTTCTTGCTCCCGTTCCCCTCCTTGGTATCCTCCTTGTCGATCGGCCGCCTCCCGCAGCACACCTCGAGAACCACCACGCCGTAGCTGAACACGTCGGTCTGCTCGGTGGCCTTGCCGGACTGCAGGTACTCCGGCGCGAGGTAGCCCATGGTCCCCGCGGTGAGCGTGGACACCGGGCTCTTGTTGTGGTCCATGAGGCGGGCGAGCCCGAAGTCACCGAGCCGGGGGCTGAGGTTGCCGTCGAGTAGGATGTTGCTGGTCTTGATGTCCCGGTGGATCACGCGCTGCTCGCACTCCTGGTGGAGGTAGGATAGCACGGACGCGATGCCGGCGGCGACGGTGTACCGCTGCGGCCAGGAGAGCGTGCAGGGCTCGCCGTAGAGCGCCTTGTCCAGGCTGCCGTTGGGCATGTACTCGTACACGAGCAGCAGCTCTCCCTTGTCGTCGCACCAACCCTCGAGCTGGACGAGGTTCTTGTGCCGGAGGCAGGCGATGACGGAGAGCTCGGCGACGAACTCGCTCCGGCTCTGGTGCGCTTGCGTCGACCGCTTAACGGCGTAGGTGGTGACCATGGCCGGCATGGTGGCCTTGTACACCGTGCCGAAGGCGCCTTTGCCGATGACCCTGCTCGCGTGGAATCCTCTGGTCGCGATGCTCAGCTCCTTGTAGCTGAACTTCCTCGGCCCCTTGAGGAGCTCCGGCAGGAAGGCGTCGTCCTTCCTCGAGGTAAGCTCTATCAGCTTCTTGATGGACACCCAGGCGAAGAACACGAACGCGACGGAGAGCGCGACGGGGCCGAGGATGCCGATGGCGAGGCCCCTTTTCTTGCGGGCTCCGCCGTTCGCGGCCGCGCCCGGCACCTCCTGCTCTGACACGTTGTTGGCGTTGGAGAAGGCGGAGGCATTGGTGGTGGACGGGACGCCGAAAGTCTGAAAGGCCCATTCTTTGATGGTGTGCTGCTGGGTGCTCCCCTCCGTCGACGCCGAGAAGCCGACGTACATGGCCTCCTTCAGGTACCCCGAGAGGTCGACAACCATGGAGAGGACGGGCCGCTTCGGCTTGACACCAGAGTAGCTCAGGGACACCTCGAGCAGGTGCTCGGCGCTGTGGTAATCGATCCACGCGGTGGTGAGGTTGCCGCTCTTAAGGACTATCCCGGTCGCGGCAAGGTCGACGGCGTTGACGGACACCGGCGAGCCGAAGTCCAGCCCGACGTGGTTGTCGCTGGGGTCGCCGAACTCAGCGTTGACCATGGTGTCGAACTCCACGGCGATGATGGCGGACCCGTTGCTCTTGGCGCCGGCGGCCGCTGCCGAGTAGTTGAAGAGGCCGAGGTAGCCGCCGGTGGCGCCGAGCGTGGCGTTGTCGGGGGAGATGAAGAAGGCGATGCCATCGCCTCCGGTGGAGCCCGCGTTCTGGTTGGCAATGACGAATGAGAACCTGGCCGCGAACGACGCGGTGGCGTTGCCGGCTGGGCCCCTGAACGCGACGGCGCGGCTGCAGAGAACGCTGCCGGCGCTGGACGACGGCACGCCAGTCTCGCGCGTCAGCCCCACGGAGCCGTTCCGCAGGAAGGAGTCCCCCAGCAGCGTCAGGTCCGAGAAGGACAGCGTGGCCGAGTCGATGCTGACATTCTTGGCCGCGGCCACCGTCACCGGAGCAGCAGCCGTAATCTGCGGCGCCGTTGCCGCTAGCAAGAGCGGCAGGAAGTGGAGGGCGGCGAGGAGAGCGGCCATTGATGGTGGGAAAGGATTCGGGTCATGAGATGTATGGGGCGCGTGATCTTGGTGGTATAATGCGTGGATAGTTCAGGGGAACACGAGGAGCAGGGTTCTCAGGGTGGAGGGATTCCCATCTGGGAGGAGGGAGTGTGTGTGTGGCTTTGGAGTGTTTTTTTATGGGTCTAACGGTCGGATTGACGCGTTTGAATGTAACGGTCAGGGAGGGACCAACGAGCAGCCGAGCAGGTGTTGGTGTTTCTTGACTGGAGGAATGTGGGTCAGGTGGGGACGGCTAAGTCGCTGGAACCTGGAGTGTACTTTTTTTTTCTTTTCTCTTAAGAATAAGTATTTCATCTAGTCATAAATAGTTATATTATTTTAGATATAATTAAGTTAAACTTTTAAAACTTTAATTGTTAATATATTTTTAAATATTTAAATTGGATACATGAAATTCATATGTGTAGATTTATCTGGAAAAGTATTTTTATAATATTATAATTTTATTGAATTTTATAAATATATTAAATAGAAATTAGTGGTTAAAGTTATGTTTTAAAGATTATGTTGATGTCAAAAACGATAACATGACTATTTGTAATCGAGGAGTATTTTGTTTGGCCACCAAAATTAAAGAACACGTGAATCCAATGGAACGGTGTGAGGAAATGATCGTAGCGTTTATGGTGTTAACGTCTTGGAAATAAATGTTGTGGGAGTGTTTAGTTATAAATGTTGAATAGAGAGAACTTTAAAGGAGGCAAAACTTATCAATATAACTCCGTACACACCTTATATTTCCAAATAAGATAGCAAAAAATTTTAAGTGTTACTCAGCTCCGCCGGTGGGGACCTGGCCATGTCTGAACTTTGAACTGTGAAGCATGATCACGGACTCAAGGTGTTGGTAAAGATTAGTACTTATGAGTCATGGCTTTGCTGCACAGTGTACTGACTTCTGAGTGACGAGCCATGTTGAGCTCGCCTTTCTTCTAGATCTCGTGTCCTGCTTCCACAGTTGAGGAATCTCTGTCTTTTCTAGTCTTATATGTTTTTTTAAAATCTAGTTTTTATATAAACGTTTTTACAAAAGTAACATTTATTCAAATATTTTTATAAAAATAGCTCTATCCCCTACCGCTACAGTCACGCTACGTGCATCCCGGCTTGGTGGGAGCCTTCACGATTGAAGCGCTTGGCGGGCACCTATCTCGCTACCTTACCTCAGAAGGTGGTTTGATGCCGACATTTAATTAGCGATTTAATTAATTAGCCATTAATTAGTTACTAATAAAGCATTTTAATTAATTAATCACTAACTAAATTGCTAATTAATCACTACTTAGTCACTTAATTAATTATTTCACTTAATTAAGTGACGGCAGAGGTAGCTTAGCTCGGGGGTGCTTGCAAAGCGTTTCGATCGTGGAAGCTTTTGCCGAGCCGGGGGTGCGCGGCAGTGCGGTTGCTTCCATCATCGGACACATTTCATGTTTCACGGACGAGGCAGGCAATACATGTCACCTGCCGCTTCTTCTATGGTCAAGAAGGGGACTATCTTTGTTAAAAAGTTCTGATGAAGATTAGATTTGCAAAACACATAAGTGGCAAGGCTAGAAAAGCCAAAGCTTCCTCTATTGCACTATGTATTATCCATACTAACAACCTGTATGCGGCGTGCCACGTCGTGGGCGTCGCTCTCCACACGAGAAAGTCGAGTTTTTTTTTCCGAAAAAAGAGCTTAAACGTAATGGGAAAGAACAAGAAAAAATGTATGTTTTTTTCGGGAAGAAGGATTCGAACGTTTTTTCCCTCGCGGAAAAGGACCTATACGTAATTTTGAATTTGTGGAAAAGGACCCGAGCGCAAGCCTTAAAAACGCATAAAAGACCTAATCGTAATATATATTCTTTTTTGGAAAAGGACCTATTCGTAACCTTTTTTCAAAAAGGACCTAAACGTATTTATTCTTTCTGAAAAAGGACCTATATGTAAATATTTTTTCGGCTCCGACTCGAGCGACACGTGGATGCGGTGGCCATCCAGGAAGTCTTCCAGGATTAGTAAGATTGATTATTCGAAACATTGAACTCTCCATCACAAAGGGTACGGTAGGAACACAAAATTCTACCGACGCAGTGCATTGAGCCATTGAGGGTGTAAACTAGCGTCCATGCATCCATGGATTGATGGACTAATTAATTTTTTGGCCTTTTCGAGTGTAGAATTTTTAGGGATTTTAGAGGAATCAAACCGCTTATTGCAAAGTTTTCGTGGAATTTTAGAAACGAGGCAATGATGCTGTTGGAAATGAAGGAATTCTTGAGGAATTATTATTCTCTTCCCATTTAAACCCTATAAAATCCTAGTGCTACAAACAAACACTTACTAGTCAATTAGCGCCGCTTTTAGGTTATAATTAAATGAAGTATTGAACTCATATTGAGTATTATAAAAAAAAACAAGTACCTGTTTTGGCTGCAAGGTTGCCAAAGTGTGAAGAGTATGAAGCCAAACTGAAAGGAAATAAAGAAAAGGAAATAGAGCCCCAGTCTTGCACTTCTCGTCGCAGGCCCAACAATAGTTCTAATAAGCAAATAGCCCGTATTACCTGATCTGGCTCAATAGCCTGTTACGTATGTCCCAGCAACTTAAACTAGCCAACCTGTGGGCTGGAAATATGCTCCCAACTCCTCATTCATGGCGTCTTCCACCAATGCTTGGGCCGATCAGCGAGCTCGACTTCCACCAATGCACTAGCCGGGGTCATGTGATCCCAATGATCCTATGTACAATTGATGGTAGCATATTATATATACAAGAGGATATTTTAAAAACTCAAAGTAAAATTAGTGTGTGATGACTCCATTAACTGCAGTAACTTATTTTTCTGGATCCACCCCATACACGGTGGCTTTGCTAAAATAGAGGTATACATGGTGGCATCCTCTAAAAAATGAAGACATACAAGTTAGCAATCGCACGTAAATACAGGCTTGTTTGGATGCGCGTGTATATGTATATATATATGGTGACTAGGTACCATAATCTAAAAAGGATATTTTCTCTATGTATTTTCATGCGAATGTTTTTGAAATTTTTATGATGCTGAGTTTAACAAGTTTACTATCTAGTTCAAACAAGTTTGAACTAAAATTCAAACTAAAGTTTTCCTTTTTTATGATAGTTTGGTTGTAGGTATGTGCTGATTTTATATATAAATCAACAAAACATGTGATCCAAACTGGTCCAAAATCTTTGAGTTCGAGTATATTTTTTCAAATGTATGTGTTTCATTTGAATTGTTAAAGATGGGTATATACCCTACAACTAAAATTTTTGAAAAAAAATACTTGAATATGGCTTGAAGTCACACATTTGAAATCATGGTGCCCAGCACTATGGTGCCAATTTATATATATATATATATATATATATATGCTCTATTCGTAATATTTTTTATGCATCATTAGTACCTAGTGTCGATGTTTAAGACCTAAGGTCTCTTAATCGAGCTTATGAAAATATGATTGTGGCCTCCTAGTACACAAAATGATAGAAATGATATATGGGGATTGCTTCTTTATTAGCCAAGCGGTCTAAGAGAGTACAGAGATTTACAGAATTTGAGAATTACGATTACAATTGCCTATCTCAATTACTTGTTCTGGTTGCGAATGCCACTAACAACATGGATTGGCTCCCTATTTATATCGGTTGAAAAGGCGATAGTTTGTGACGCCCCCACTTTGCCTGACCAGGCTAGGACCAGTGGTAGCACCACAGAGCAGAGTGCGCCAGGATCAGGCTAAGGAAAACACACATGCACGGATAGAAATTTCCACCGAATAGTACTCGGGGATTATTCTTAAAGTACATATAGTCTTGTCATATGTCAGCTACGATGATTTCTACACACCCGCCTAATATTACAATATTATTCTAGATGCCTCCTCACGAGGGTAGATTTATTCCATGAGTCTTGGTCGTCGACCCCTCATATTCATATCCCTCCACGGCAACATCGGTATCATCATAAAGATTCACATCATCATGAAATTCACCTTCTATCTCATCCGGTTGGGTGTACTCAATATGTTACGAAAAACAACGAGAGAAAGCAAGGCTGAGTACACGATTACTCGACAAAGCATGAAACTTTATGCATGGGTATAAAATATACTTTTGACCATGAGCCGCTTCTCCAAAGTAGTACTTTATCCAAGGTACCCTTTTACCCATTTGTTAGAAAGTGTCAAGTTTTAACTTTTAAATCTAATGGCGACAAAACAACGTGGGGTCTTACATCTGTGTTAGAGGAAAACCCACACGCGCACTTCCAAACCGGAAGCTAGGGTGATATCACATTTGACTCTATCGAGAGGTGTCTTGCTTGCCCATAGCATCACTTTGGCTTATTGTCACGGTCGCTTCCTTAGGCACACTAATAAACCAAGGAAGCAGAATATTTGGCCAGCCGTACAGCGACCTCGCCATCGCCTCGCCTCACCAAAGGCACGCGGTCGAGACTCCTCCCGACGTCTCGCCCTAGGGTGTTGCCCTCATCTAACACGATCTCCTTTCTCACCTTGGCGAGTCGGCTACTTGTCGGTTACTTTGTTCGATCCGTCCCATCCGGGTCTATGGTCGGCCACGGCTTGCGCCGATTTTGAGGTAAGTGCGGTTTGGTTTGTCCTTAAATGATACCCTATGTGGAGGAGCCCTGACTTCCATAACAACCCAACCGGGGTTGTTCATACCCTGAACTCCTCCACCCGCCATTTACTCCGTAACCTCACCAAGGTTATGGTTCTAACACTGGATCTAGCCGATCCAGTTAGTGTGATTTAAATTTCTTTTAGAAATTAGCTTTTGAGATGAATGCAAGAGTTTCAAACAACCCAAGCCACAAAATCAATTCACAAGACATGGTGAAGGCGACTTGCACTTGTGTGATCACGAGTTGTCCACTTGCAAGGAGTGGCTCTAGCTGCCTTAGATTGTTATTGAGGGGATTTCCTAATAAGAGCACCAAATTTTATTAAATATCTTTTCTCAGGTTGGGTTTAATTTGCTTATACAGAGATATGTTCGTGTGGAAATTGGATCATAATTTGATTCAGAGAGAAGAAAAGAGAAAAACAAGAAATAAATTTTGGATTTGCTTTCCATTGCTATTTTTGATCTATTTTCTTATTCTGGTAATTTATTCATGTAAAACATTTTATATTTAAGTTACCTGCTTATTTATTTATTTTCTTATCTTTTTATATATATATATATATATTTAATTTTTTTATTATTATTTTTTTTTTTCGGTCCAGCTGGCCCAAAAGTCCGGCCCACCCGGCCCGGCTACATAACCTATCCCTCCTCACTTTCTCTCTCTTCCCACTCTTGCCGATACAGCCGCCGCCCCCCTCTTTTCTTTTCTTCTCCTCTCCCTCGCCGGCTCGCCCCTCTCAGCTCACGCCACCCCTCTTGGATCACCCTCCCGAGCCTCTGCCGACCACAGTTCCCCCCGGCTCCCCCCTCGCCTCGCGCCACCATGCCCGAGCCCCCTTCTGCATGCCGCCAAGCCCTCCTCCGACCCCTCGCTTCCACTTATGCGCCACCGAGTCGAACTATGGGCTCTCCCTCGCGGTGGCTCCTTGGCCCTCCCCCCCTGCGTCGCCGCCCTCAGCTTCCTCCGCTCGGACTTCCCCCTGCGGCAGGCTAAGTGCCGAACCCCTCCTTTCTCTCTCTCACTCTACCTCCACATTTCGCTATTTTCTTACTCTCTTCTCCCTGCCTAGGCTATGGCCACTCGGCCAGCGACTTGACCGGCCGGCCACCACCGCTCGAGCGGCGCCGACGACAAAGAGGTGGGGACCCGGCGACCGCTGCGCTGCCTCCCCTTGCCGATCATGCTCAGCCACAACAATTCCCCCACTATGGCCGAACAACGACCGCACCTCGACCCCCCTGCACAAGCTAAGAACTACTTCCCTTAATCTCCTATATTTACTGCTAAAAGATGTTTTTGTTTCCCTCTTAGACTAATTTATCCGAAGTCAAAACGTATGATGATGACTTGCTTTAAAATACTAGTGTGATTCTAGAGTCATTGAGCAGTGGTTTTGTGATGCTTTGAGTTCTTAATTATTGTGACTAAGATGCGGATGGATAGTTTTTAGTATGAACGCTATGTATGAAAATTTTCTTTGTGGCTAAGTGAGTGAAGGAAACCTGTCTAAGACTTTGATTATGAGGTTTATGGCATAGCTGATTTCTGAGTGAGCAATTATGAGCATCTCTGCTGTTCTATATATATATATATATTCTTGCCCATGACAGGTAGTCTTTAGGTCACTGATTTATAAGCAATTGAACAGATGGTTTGTAAATTTAGTAGCTTCTTGGTGTTCTCTTTTATCTCAGTCTCAACTAAATAATTCTTGTTATGAAATAGATTTACTTTAGGGTTGACAGATTAACACGCATGCTATTTTGCTTAAGGAAATGCAGGTGTATACTTGATTTAGGCATTCTCATTTAGTACTGCTTGAACCTTTAAATGTGCTCTGAGTGATATTGTCTTATTATGGCATATTAAATCAAACACATGAATAAACAGAGATTTACAGAGGAAGGTTAACTTAGATAGTATTGCTAAAAGATGCTCTAGTTAATCCTTCTTTTCTGCCCAACCGAGGTACACAAATAAGCATGAGCTACTTTGTATTGATCTTTTAATAATTACTTTCTTGATGTTGTTATGCATGTTCTGATTGATTAAAATGTACAAGTCAGAATGATGCAGTCCTGCCTTAAGCCCCTTTTTCTTATTAATCTTGCAACTACTATTAAGATAAGAGCATGCTTACAAAGCAAGACTGGACATTACTGCTATTGAATGCTTACTGCTAAGGTAGATAGAACATTCGAACTAAAGGTGGGCACTTGATTTTCTTTGCAGAGGAAAGGACTGTAGAGAAGATGGGTAAAAGGGATCAGGTGCTTGCCTCCTACCTTCCCTTCCTCCTTGGCTGGCTTGGACTTTACTTTGCAATAAAGGCTAGGCAAGGACGGCTGCTTCTAGTAGGTGAGTGTAGGTGAAGGCAGTAAAACTTTTTGGGCTGCATTACTTTGCCTCCTTATATAGAGCTACTTTCCCTTTTTGGGCAGGGTGGAACCAGGCACAGAGTAGAAACCATGGGCTGGTTTCGAAAGGTGGCATGCATGCAGGATCGGTTTCCACCACTTGGCCAACCAAAATGGGCAAAAGCTACTGGCGTCCTGCTGGCAGAATGGGCAGAAAGAGGAATGAAGCAACGGGCTGGGTGAATTGGGGTGAAGGTCGGTTCAAAGAACCGACGACACGATCTGAACTCCCTAAGAGGTTACTAACCAGCCGGTTGGACTAGAATGGATGCCATAAAATCTGTAATTTTGATGCAGCTTTGATGTGAGTGCAAAATTTTGTAATACTTCTGGATTGTATTGAATGAATATGCGTGAGTTTATAAACCTGAGTGTTGGTTGGTCTAGAGTAAAAACTGTACTTGGAGGAGATGACCTGAGTTTTAATGAATATACTTGTGTGGAAAAGATATGCAGTAGCTAGAGTGTGAATTGAGCTAAGATGTTCCTGCACATGCACGAATAAATCTGAGACTTTGAGAGTTGAGAGGATTGATGATAGAAGGCATATTGCTTGGGGTTGTGGTTACAGTATTTGGGAAATAAAATTTTAGGTAGGTTTTTACAGCCTTCCCTCCTTAAAGAAAATTTCGCCCTCGAAATTTCTTGAATTATACCTCGAACAGATATGGATATTTGATCTTTAGGTCATCCTCTTTCTCCCATGTCGCTTCTCGGATTGGATGATCTTCCCATTGCACCTTGCAGTACTTAATTGTTTTACTTCTTAATTTCTTCTCATCTGTATTGAGAATTCGACTTGGACGTTCCTCGTATGTTAGATTTTCTTGAAGTGGAAGTTTATATTCTTCAACTCTGTCCGTTGGCTCTCTTAGACTCTTTCTGAGTTGGGAAACATGAAACACATTGTGGACACCTTGAAGGTGTGCTGGTAAGTCCAATTGGTATGCTACTGGCCCCCTTTTTCTCAGGATCCGAAAAGGTCCAATATATCGAGGACTTAATTTTCCATGTATCCCAAAACGTTTTATTCCCTTCATTGGTGATACCTTGAGATATACGGAATCACCAATTTCAAAATTTATATCCAGCGTCTTTGGTCGCGTAGCTCTTTTATCCTTTCTGAGCTATTTTTAGCCTTTCTTTAATTACAGAATTTTCTCTTGTTTCTTGAATCAGTCGGGGCTAGGAGCTTTTTCTCCTAGTTTACATCCAACATCTTGGGTTCGGCATCTTCTGTATATAAGGCTTCAAAGGGTGACATACCAATGGTTGCACGATAACTATTATTATAGGCGAACTCGCCAATGGTAAAACTTGCTCCATGTATTGCGAAATCCAACACACGGGCTCTTAGCATGTCTTCTACGATCTGGTTAACTCGTTCAACTTGACCACTGGTCTGCGGATGGTATGCTGTACTGAAATCTAGTTTTGTTCCAAGTGCTTCTTGCAACTTCCCCCGAAATTTGGAGGTGAAAATTGAGCCTCGGTCAGAAACAATCCTAGAAGGTGTTCCATGCAAGACTACTATTCTTTGGAGGTATATTTCTGCTAGTTTTCTCTGGAGCATCCTTGGGGTAATGGAATAAAGTGTGCTTGAGCTTGGTGAGTCGGTCTACCACAACCCATATAATTTCTTCTTTCTTGTTGGTTCAGGTAGGCTGTGATAAAATCCATGTGGATTTCATCCCACTTCCATTGAGGAATTGGAAGAGGTTGCGATAGCTTTGAAGTCGGTGTGTTCACCTTAACCCTCTTGCAGTGTCACATTCATCCACATATTGGGCAATTTCCTCTTCATATTATTCCACGAATGTCCCTTGACATCATGATACATTTTGTACTTCCGGGTGTATGGTATATGGGGTGGAGTGTGCCGTTAAGTATCAATTGTTTAATATCAGTGATGTTTGGCACACATATTCGGTCTTTATACCAAAGGACTCATCCTCTGCTAATCCCAGATTACGGTTCTCCTTTGAGTATTCTAACTTTTCCTCCATAATGAACTTGTCCTTACTCTGCTCCTCTTTAATTTTCTCCATCAACGTAGGTTTTATTGTCAAGGCTGCTAAGATATGAGTTGGTGGTTCAGTTGTAAATTCTATTCCCGATCTTGCTAAATCTTCTATCAATTTTTGTTTGAAACTCTGAAGCTGGAGATGATTGCAAGATGCTTTCCTACTGAGGGCATCTGCTACCACATTAGCTTTGCCAGGGTGGTAGTTAATACCCAAATCATAATCCTTGATCAGTTCTAACCATCGTCTTTGCCTCAAATTTAATTCTTTTTGGGTGAAAATATATTTGAGGCTCTTATGGTCTGTGAATAGCTCACATCTCTGCCCATAAAGGTAATGGCGCCATAATTTCAAGGCGAACACTACTGCTGCTAACTCCAAATCATGAGTGGGGTAGTTTTGCTCATGTGGCTTTAGTTGACGGGATGCATAAGCTATGACTCTGCCATCTTGCATCAGCACACACCCACCCTATTAGAAGCATCACAATAGACAGTAAAGTCTTTGCCCATCTCGGGTAGTGCTAGGATTGGTGCAGAAGTGAGCCGTTTCTTTAATTCCTGAAAACTGCGCTCACAAGCTTCATTCCAGTGGAATGGGTTATCTTTTCTGAGGAGCTTGGTCATGGGAGCTGCTATTCGAGAGAATCCCTCTATGAATCTTCGGTAGTATTCGGCTAAGCCAAGGAAACTACGGATCTCAGTAATATTCGTTGGAGCTTGCCAAGCCAGTAGTGCCTCAACCTTGGTTGGATCTACAGATATCCCTTTTCCTGATATAATGTGCCCCAGGAAGGAGACTTTTTCTAATCAAAATTCACATTTCTTGAACTTGGCATAAAGTTCCTTTTCCCTTAAGGTTTGTAGAATTGTCCTAAGGTGATTTGCATGTTCTTCCATGCTTTGGGAATATATCAGGATATCGTCAATGAATACTACCACGAACTTATCCAGATATGCCATTAGCACCAGATTCATTAGATTCATGAATGTATTTGGTGCATTTGTAAGCAAAGGTACCACTGTGAATTCATGGTGTCCATACGGGTTACAAATGCGGTTTTGATATATCTCCTTCTTTTACTTTCATCGGTGATAACGGATCGGAGATCTATCTTAGAGAATACTCGTGCCTTTCTTAAGCTGGTCGAGCGGTCATCTATCCTTGGCAACGGGTATTTATTCTTAATTGTCACTTCATTAAGTTCACGATAGTCCACACATAATCTCAAACTCCCGTCCTTCTTTTTAACAAAGAGAACTGGAGCTGCCCAGGGAGACACACTTGGCCGAATAAAACCTTTTTGTTCTAGCTCATCCAACTGTTGTCTTAACTCCTCTAATTCTCCTGCGGCCATACGATAGGCTCTTTTGGATATGGGTGCTGTCCCAGGCTTAAGGTCAATTGTGAACTCTACCTCTCTATCAGGAGGCATTCCAGGTAACTCTTCAGGGAACACGTCTAAAAATTCTTGGACTACTGGGACATTTTCAGCTCCCTCAGAGTGCAATGCGGCTATTATCTTTTGGCCTAGGGGTAAGTTGGTTTTCCTGCCCCTAAATATGACTCTTTCATTATTGGGTCCCTTTGGTGATCTTGTCTTTGTTTCACGATTGACAATGGCTCCATGCCGTGTCAACCAATCCATTCAAGAATAACATCTAGTCCACTTAAGTTGATAGAATAAAGATTTGCCTTAAAGGGGGTCTTTAGAATGATGAGAGGGTGGTTATAGCAGATGTGCTGTGCTAGGATTGGACCACCTGGTGATTGAACATTTATTTGGTTGAACAAGGGAGTGGACTGTATATCATGTTTCTTGACAAAATGCTCAGATATAAAGGAATGCGTGGCACCAGGGTCAAATAAGACCAGCCACGATCTTTGGAGGAATTTGGATGTTACCCGTGATTACGTCTGTAGCGGATTCCGTTTGAGCGGCGTCCACATGATTTAAGCGGACGGGTCCACGAGCAAGTCCTCCATGTCCAGGTCCACGGTTGGCTGGTGCATTCCCGCGCACAGGCGCCCCATTCTGAGGATGAGGTGCAGACCGTTGCATAGGAGTTGTTCCAGTTTGGGTTGGCGCCTTTTGCTTTCCTTTATCTGGACATTGACTCTTGTAGTGGCCTTTTTGTCCACACTCAAAGCAATAGACATTGGACCTTGGGCAGTCACGGGCCAAGTGAGGTCCACTGCAATAATAGCATCGTATTGGAGCTCTTGCCTGAGCTACTGCTGGTCTGGTTGCTTGGTGAGAAGTGGGTTGGAATGACCCAGATACTGGGGCTCGGGCTTGGATAGAGGGTCTATTGCCACTCCTTATGAAATTTCTAGGGTCCATTCTAGCTCTCTTCCTTCGATCTTCCTCTAGAGCAGCTTGCCGGTGTTCAATGAGTATGACTCGGTCCACCAAGTCATGGAATTCAATGACCTTAATGACAGCCAACTGAACTTGGATTGATGGTCTTAACCCCTCTGTGAACAGATACCACTACAAGAAATAGAGAAAAATTCGTGGGCCCAAAAGAAACCCACGAATTTATTTATTTAAATTTCGTCGGTTTGTATAAAAGCACGTTTTTAATTAAATTCGTGGGCCAAAATGACCCACGAATTTAATCATTTAAATTCGTACACCAGAAGTAACCCACGAATTTAAAAATTTAAATTCATGTGCCAAAAAATTACCCACGAATTTAAAAATTTAAATTGTGAGCCTAATCCCACGAACTTAAAATTTTAAATTCATGGGCCCACCTTCCCACAATTTAGCCCGGCAAAAAACCCTCACAGACGCATACGGCCCAGACCGCTACCTCATCCCCACGCCCACGCCGCGCCGCCGCGCCCGCCCGCCCCGCCTGCTTCGCGCCCCGCCGCCCCGCGCCGTCGGCCGCCCCGCGCCGCTTTGCTCGCCGCGCCGCCCTGCGCCGCGCTCCACTCGGCGCCCGAGCCACCCTCGGCCGCCCTCCACAGCGCGGCCGCCGCTCAGCCGCCCGAGACTCGCCCGGCCGGCGCCCGCCGCGCCCCGCCGCGCCGCCCCTCGCCCGTCGGCCGCGTGCGCCGGCCGCCGCCGCCGACTCACACCGCCGCCGCCGCCCGCCGGCCGGCCGCCCTCCGCCCGCCAGCCGTAGCCCGCCGAACCGCCCGGCCGCCCCCCTGCCAACGCCGCCACGCCGCGCCGCCCGCCACGCCGCCGCCGCGCCTTGCGCCCGGCAGTCGCCGGCCGCCGCCCCTCGCCCGACCGCCGCTTTGCGTGGTGCCGCCCGGCCGCCCGCCACCGCGCCGTCGCCTCGTCGCCCGCCATGCTCGCGCCGCCCGCCGCCGCGGCGCCCTCCCGCCCAGCCGCCCGCCGCCGCCGCCGCCGCGCCACGCCGCCGCCGCGATCCGCCACAGCGGCCCGCCCGCCGCGCGCCCGCCGCCCCGCCCCTCGCCGTGCCACCGCCCGCTCGTCGCTGAGACGCCGCCCGCCGCCGCCGTGCCGCGCCACCCCGCCCGCTGCTTCGCCGCCGCGCCACCGCCTCCACCCGCCGCTGTCGCGCGCCGCCGCCACCGCCGCGCCATTGCCGCGCCGCCCGCCGATCTTGCCTCGCCGTCGGCGCTCCACCCGCCCTCCCGGACCCTCGCGCGCCCACCGGCGTTGGAGATGGTATATTCGTCTCTTTTTATATTCGTTTAAAGTTATTTCATCTCATTTTATATTATTGCATATGATATATATATTTTTATTTTCTGTGCCGTTGTATATAACGTTAGAGTTTAGGGTTTGTGTCGAGCGATAGAAACATAAGGCGTCACCCATTGAGAACAGGCGCATCTCACATTTGCTTGTGAGTGCGCGATTCGATTATCGGCGTATTTTGGACGGCGAGAATGTTGGTTGTTGCATAGGGCTGTGGCGTGCGGCGATCGAGCGTGATTTCACCACATAACCTGTTGTTCTCCGGCGCTTGACATCGGCGTGCGTTTGGAGAACAAATGAGTTATCTTTGCCGAAATTCGTTCGGTTAAGAGCGCACGCGTCACAGTCGCATGCAATAGCCTCCATTCTTGGCGGGTTTAGGACAAATCTTTCCTAATAGGGTTGTCTTTGTCACCTAAGCCACGATCGAATGCGTTGACATTGTTTCATTTGTTTAGCTTTGATAATGGGTGACGATCGAAGGCGATGTATGGCGGATGGAGGAGTGATGGGGGCACTCAAGGAATGAGGGCGGATCACGGATGCTTTCTTGAAGCAAGCATTATTGGAGGAGCTGAATATGTGTATTGCCGTGTACCCTCTGCGAGAATAACGGCTACTACAGCAAGGATATAGTGCGATATCACATTTGCAAAAGCGGGTTCATGCCTAACTATTTGGTGTGGCACCGTCATGGAGAGGCCGCGAGGCGAGCCATCGAGGCGAAGAGATCTTTGGACCATGTGGAGGATCACGGCCGGATGGAAGACATCTTTGGATGATCTTGGCGGGGGTGAATTTAACTCGGGAGGGTCACAGGTAGGAGGAGGTTAAGGAATTCTATAGGCTACTTGGCGCCTCGGACGAGAAGGCAGATGACTTGACCAATGTGGCCGTCTGCGGCGATTACGGCTTATGTCGATGAAGTCGAAGTTCAACTTTTGAACAAATGCTTCAGCGCTTTGCTTGAACTAATGAATGATGTCCTTCCGCCTAACCACAAGATGCCAAAGGATTTGTACCAATCGAAAAAGTTGATGGCGGCCTCGGGATGAATTACGGAAGATTGATGTGTGCGAGAATAATTGCATCTTTGTTCGGAAGGATCATGACAACGATACCCATTGTATGCATTGCGGTAAGTGCGGTTCGTTGAGGTGGTAGATGAGGAAGGGGTATCGGTGACTACAAAGGTCGCGACTAAACGGCTTGTACATGCCGATCACGGATAGGCTTAAGCGGTGTACATGTCAAAAGCAATGAAACATATGCGGTGGCACAAAGAAGGTAAGCGTGAGGACCAAGACCGGATATGATGGTGCATCCGTCGATGGCGAGGCATGGCGGGCATTGGACGATTCGATCCTGCATTTGCAAGCGACCTAGGAGTGTCCGTCTTGGTTTGTCCACGGACGGTTTCACACCTTCGGCCTGGCGCTAGCCCTTCTCTTGTTGGCGGTCTTCATCATGCCATACAATCTTCCACGAGATTTGCTTGAAAGAGGGTTCATATTCCTTGCACTTGTCATTCGGGTCCTAAGCATCGGGGAAGGATCTCAATGTGTTCATCGGCCCTTAATTGATGGTGAAGAAGTTGTGGCGAGGAAAAGGCATACGACAGCGTTGGTGGCGAGAGAGTTTACCTTACGAGCCGCATACGTGGTCGGTCCATGATTTGTTGGCATATGGCATTTGGGCCGGCTGGTGTGTTCATGGTCGCCTATGTTGTCCAATTTGTATGGCTGACTCTGATGCATTGAGGCTCACGCACGGTAAAAGATCACATTCTTCGATTGCCATCGGCGATGGCTTCGTGAGCACCCTTTTAGGAGCGGCGCCAAAGCATTTGAAAAGGACGAGAAAGTTAAAAAGGGCGTGGGCGACTCACGGGAGAGGAGATAGGTGAGTGGCATAGTCGGCTTGTGCGATCTACTAAGTGGGTTTCAGGCTATGGAAAGGAGCACAAGCGGACTCATATTTCTTTTCTTTGGTGGTGCCTTACAAAGCTTTGATTCTGCCGCATAACATAGATTTGATGCACCAAGGCGCAATGTGGCGAAAGCATCATAAGCATGGTGTTTGATGTAACCGACAAAACAAAGGATAACGTGAGTGCTAGGAAAGACATGGGTGATCATTGTGCTAGGCCGTGGCTCGAGGTTAAAGTTGGTTTAAATAGGAATGAGAGCCGGCCACGAGCTCCATCTTGTGAAGCCGTAAGACCGTAAGCAGATTTTGAGGTGGTTGAAAACTCTAAAGTTTCTGACCGCTATGCATCTAACATAAAGCGAGTGTGAATGTCAAGACGGTAAGCTAAGCGGGCTAAAGAGTCATGATTACCATATTATCATGGAAAGACTTGTTCGGTAATGTTTAGTGGCTATTTTGATAATGAGTTGTGGAGGATGTTGGCGAGCTCGATTACTTCTATAGGCGGATATGCGGTAAGAAATCTCTAAGATGTTGATGCGAAGTTAGAGAAGGGAATTCCATTGCTTGTATGCAAGTTGGAAAAAACTTTCCCACCTAGTTTTATGAATGTGATGCAACACTGCTGGTGCATCTACCTTAGGAAGCGAAGGTTGGAGGTCTGCTTGATTCGGATGGATGTATAGTCGGGAAAGGGAGTTGAAAAAGCTTAGAGCTACGATGCGCAACAAGGCAAGGGTAGAGGGTGTATCGCAGAGGCTTATGCAAGTAAAGAGATCACAAACTTCTCAACAAAGTATTTCGCACTCAAGCACAACGTGAATGTCCGTAAGAATCGATGCAGTGCGCGGAAGAAGAACCGTTGAGCGAACTTAAGCTTTTTCAATGCAAGGTCAACTTTGTTGGGTCGTACATGCACACCATGTTGAGTATGAGGAGTGGAACATGGCCATGCTTTACATGTTCACTAACATGGTAGAAGTTGAAAAATATTTTGAGTAAGTGACTTTACGAATTATGTTTTCAACATTTCGATGTAGTGTCCTTTTAACCGAGAATAAATGATGCAGAGTATTTGACAAAGAAAATTGGAAGTCAACTCGACAACCCACAACTAAGCAATTGGATAACCTACGTCGTGATGGGTTGAAAAGCGGCCCAAGCTTCGTGCAATGGTTCCACGACATGTAATTTGACTATTTATTCATTTTCTAAAATGAATTGTTGTAATAACTTAATATTAGACTAACGATGATGAATGTTGCTATATAGTGTATGCGTGATGCCTCAGTCCATGAGGATCTCCGCGGCTCTCACATGGTGATGTGACGGCAGGAGCTATAGTCGATGTGATGTGAGCGGGTTCCGTTTTGAGCGATGAAATTAGAAGCTAGCCGTCCACTTGCGGCCACTTCAAGCAGCGGAGTAGTCACAGCGTCATCCGATTCGGTAGCGATATATTAGACTACTACGGTGTTGTACAAAACATAATTGAGTATACCTTTGGGGTGGCAAAGATCTGAAGGTCGTGTTTTTTTATTGCCATTGGTTCGATCCACACAACGGCACACGTGTCGATGACTTTGGGATGGTGGAGGTGAAGCACAGTTCGCGGCTTCAGGGCCATATCAATAACATCGTGCTTGCACATCGAGTTGGCGGTGTACTACGAGCTATCCTCACCGTAGCATGAAGGCTTGGTGGGTTGTATTTAAAGTTAACCCAAGTATACCCTCACGGGGATGTTTCGTATGTGGCAAATAACGTAGAGGATGATGTGGGTGATGTATATCAAGAAGAAGCTATAGGGATTCTTTCCTTGTCTCCGACAGGCGGGACTCGATCAATTACCTACTGATGCCACGGACGTAATAACAGATGAACCCGGCCCGTCACGGAAACGCCCTCAAAAGTCGATAAGGATTGCGTCTTCAAGCACGTCTCAATGAAATCTGAGTCGCGATGCGATTAAGCGCCGACGACTTTTGATATGTATATTTTGTAAGATTATTGTTGCCTCGTTCATTTCTACAAGTCATTGTTGTCTCCTTCATTTTTACATGTTATAGTTGTCTCATTCTTTTTGCAAGTTATTGAAAATTATTTGTAAACTCAGTATACTAACTCTTGTCAAATTTGAGCAGATGAGTATGTTCGGGCATCAGTTGACAAGCTTAAAGGCAAGTTCGGTGGTGCGTCCTCGGAAGGTCGAGAGCAAGGGTTACGATGGTCGGACTCGGCGGCCGCGGCATATATTTCTTTGGGCGGCGCAGATTAGGCAATGCAGGAGCGGCTCGAGAGGTGCTTCGATGGCGAGCACGAGAACAGCGCGGGAGCGACCACGGGAGGGCGAGGCGGTAGGGGTTGCGAGAGGAGGCGGTTGGGATGTGAGCATGGCGACATGGCGAGGCGGGCGACGAGGAGGTCGTTGGGGTGGTGGCGGTGGGACAGCGGTCTGATCTGACGCCGAGGCCGAGGCAGCGTGGCGGATCTGAGTTGGAGGTGACCTTAGAGCCGATTGAAGAGGGCGGTCTTCTTGGGTACCATCGGTATATGTGTAGTATTGGATTATCATTTAATCTCCATATTTACATTGTAATGTCTATGAACTAATTATTTGCATTTGAGTTTAGTAAAACCGTCTCGATTAATCAGAGATGCAACCCGGCCGATAGGAGGTTGATAAGTACAGGAGCAGAATATGATTATATCTTCTCTTTTAGCATTAGCTAGGTGACAACTTATTGTTTTGATGCATCTTTGTCTTGTATTTTGTTGTAGGCGGGGAAAGAGCCGGGTTGGATGGGGCGGGCCACATTACAAAGGTTAACGCCGTCTTTGGAGCCCTTGGCGGTACTACTACCCGGCATGGTTGAGTCGGTGGGAAAGATTCGCGACCCTGGCTGGAAGTACTAGGCGTTGAAGGAGAATGTGGAAGGAGGCGAAGACAACCAAACATGTCGAAGCGCGATGTGGGTGGCTTACGGGTGAGTTTGCGTTATGTATTTACTCTATTTGAGTATTGCTTTAAATGTAAGTACAATTTGACAAAGGTGTGATTATATGCGGAGAGGTTCGCCTTGAGAACGAAGATGATTACAACGCTTTGAAGAAGGCCAAAAGCGTCTTCAACAGTATGCACAAAAGGTTGTCGGAGATTCATTGACAATGCACGCATTCAAGTGTCATCAATTTTACAAGAGGGTGAAGAAGGTGAACATGAGAAGAGGACCGGAGGCGAGGAGGATACACACGCCAGAACAAGAGTATCTCGAGCTCGGTCGATTGGATAATGAAGGACATGGAGGCTTGGAGGTGGATGTGCAGTATTAGGGGTGGAGGATTTTCAAGAAAAATCAAATAGAAATCGAGGGAATGTAAGAAGTAGATTGGGAAGCACAAATGCAGTGCAGACGGACACATTGGCCTAGAGCAATGCATGGTAAGTATCGGTATTATAATTGTTAGTGAATTTGTCACTATGTTTATAACTTTGCATCGTAGGAGGTGAAAGTGGGAGTACTCCCACTTTTGTGGAAGTTTACATCCGGGGCACCAAGGCGAGGATCCACAGAACCGGATGTGTTGTGCGGCAGCGGGGCTAGTGAGAGGATGGTAAGTATAAATGACACAATATGTTTTGTGCAAATTTACATCCGGGAGCACCAAAATCTTTGTTTTGTAGGCGTCATATGCGAACAAATGACACAACGTCATGGGCCGGAGGTTGATTGGAGGGCCGCACCGGTCGATGTGGAAGCATTGTACCACGTTGGAGGGCCTAAAGCATGGGAGGTTCGTTAATAAAGCTGATTTTATTTGTTTTCGCTCTACTAAGGAAAAAAATTGCATGGTCACATTTCAAGATATATCGTTTGTAGGTGGGCCATGGGGATGGAGTTGTGGAATGCGATCGTCCTCCACGAGGCTCGGTTTCCTCACGAGTGCTCGCTCGTCGAGGTCCGCAGGAAGCACAAGCGCACGAGGAGGCTCGTGAAGCGCGAGAGGAGGCTCGTCAAGCGCGAGAAGAGTCTCGTCAAGCACGAGAGGAAGCTCGCGAGGCCGAGAAGACTCGAATACATGAAAATGTATCTGCGGTACAATCTCAACTTTGAACAAAGCGCTCAAGTTTACATTTGTGATTAAAATCTAACAAACAATATATATCGACAATTGTCACAATCTCTTGGACCTAACGTGCGGTGTTTAGCCCTCTGTTCATAGTAAAGATACTTGAGTTCATTATGCTTTAATTCACTTAGCTCGTAAAATCACGAATTCACAAGCTGGACTATTATGTCATAGGGCTCCCGACCACATCCCTTCTACATGTTTTCTCCGCACATGCAGCCACCACCACAAGGAGAAGCATCACAGGTGCTCAGCCTCCCGGCGTCCTTCATAAACCCTCTTGGGATCGAGGCACCACCCTAGGAGATGCACCTCGGGTTATATGATATTCTCATGCATTCTTTATTTTCAAAAACTCTATTATGTGTACTTCATATCACAAACTATGATCCACAGAGCTCCCAGCCTCCTCCTCCTTTCTACATGTTCAATCCACGGATCGACCACCTTCTACGGAGAGGCACCACGGTAAAGACGGATCGGTTCAATTCGTTATTTAAAATTTGAATGAATGATTTATATGTGGCATGATGTACTGTCTATGCCTTACAAGGCTCCCACCTCCAAACCCGTTCTACATGTACCCACCACCTATGCCAAGCCAAGGAATGCCTATGTACTTCAACCCGTGGGCCTGCGGCCACCTCAGACGACACCACATGTATGGATGTCAAAATATTATAAGTTTGCGACACGAACTAAGTTTGTCAATTCTTGTACAAATTGCCGTTTTGGATGTGTGATTGATTATCTAAGGATCTGCTAGAATGTCTCCTTCGGTTTGAGAGATTGGTATATATATTATAGCGCAAATGTTTCTTTGTCTGTTTGAGTGGATGTCCTATTTACTAGAGAGGTCATGCGAAATTTTGTACATTTCAATGACTTAGTTTTAAGCCGGTTTTAAAGAGTTGAAAGGTTGGTTTCGGTCTTTTAGTAGAGGTAGTAGGTTTGGTGTCTCGTTTGTTAATTTTTCGTTAGCTTGAACTTTGTTGTGGAGTTTGATGACTTGGTGAGCTACCTGCCCCATCCCTTCCTTTCTCTTGCTCAAATTTAGGAACATATGCTTCAGTAGAACTTTAGTTCATTCTTTGAATATGAGATTACATATGCTTCATTGAATATGAGATTACGTGTGCGTGGATGGACATATACTTAGTAGGAAATCTAGTTCATTCTTTTAGTATATATCAATCTTAGTAATCTGTTGCAAAAGTGATAATTTTGTTGAAATGCACAACTGAGTCGATTTTAGGATATTTAGGCAACTCTTTCTTAAACCTTGCACAAATCATCTCAATGTTCATACTTGAAAAGGTTAACTTGTGTGCTTATGAAAGTTCATTCTTTGTGCTCCTGTAGATAAGTGATGGTTTACCAAATTATTAACCCATTCGTGCTATTTGATTTTTCTTTACATCAATAACTTTTGATTTGAACCTTATATTGTGTTGACTTCTTGGAATTGAAAAGTTATCTTAAGACAACTTGTTCAATTGTGAACTTATGTTTTAAATGCTTTATATGGCATCCTTGTAGAATGTTGTTTGCCCATGTACAATCGATTGTTTATCCTTGTAGAATGCTTTATATTTGTACTTTGTATATTGAACTCTTAAAATGACTACCAAAACTCTTATTGCTTCTTTGAACTATTTTCACTGTTTGTTATCTTTTGAATACTCGGTGATGCAATTGGGGTCTTTGGAAGTTGAATTAAATAATTTTAGTTGTAATCTTGGCCTTATGTTAATACTAGAGTATTACTTTGATACTTCATTGAATATGAGATTGATGTTCATATGATTATTGCAACATATCTTGACTAGCTCGTGCGTGTAGTTCTTATATATAGTATCTATTCTTGTTTAGCTTGACTGTCATATTGATATTCTCATATTGTGTCTTGGTTGAATAGTACTATTGATATTCTCATATTGATATTCATGTGAATCGAAGATAATGTTACTTGTAGCACAACCTAAGTTAATCTTGAACTTGCGGTTTCTAGGTCACGCCCTCCGGCGCGTACTAACGATTTACATCATAGAAGACATCTTCAACAATACGAAGCGGTGGTGGTAGCGCCCACAACTCCAACAACCCCGAGGCATGAATTCCATTGTGAGCTCGATTGGTGTATAAGCTGTTGTACTTTATAACTTGTTGTGATGGATCGTTGTGATCGACTTATTATGATGGACTTATTTTAATGGACTGTGGATTGTATCTATTGTGGTTGTAATGTGTTGTGCGTCATTGCGTAGTTTACAAATTGCCGTTGGATGTGTGATTGGATTATCTAAGGATCTGCTAGAATGTCTCCTTCGGTTTGAGAGATTGATATATATATTATAACTGCAAATGTTTTTTTGTCTGTTTGAGTGGATGTCCTATTTACAAGAGAGGTCATGCGAAATTTTGTACATTCGGAGACTTAGTTTTAAGCGGTTTTGAAGAGTTAAAAGGTTGGTTTGATATTTTAAATCTTGGTAATAGGTTTGGTGTCTCGTTTGTTAATTATTCGTTCGCTTCAACTTCATTGTGGAGTTTGTCTTTTGTGTTACTGATTTACGATCGATTTGAACAAAATAGATGATCCTTCTTATTTATTCTTAAACTTAGCAATTTTTAGTTTCAATTTTCTTTTTGCCTTTTCTTTTCTTCTTTAGTTGTTATATGTATTGAGTGCGATACATATATATATAAAAATACATACATTTGGATATATATACATATATGTATTGAGTGTGATACATATATATATATAAATACATACATTTGGATATATATACATTTTTTTGTAAAAATTACAGTTAAATTCGTGGGTTTAATAAACCCACGAATTTAAACAGATTAAATTCGTGGGTTTATTAAACCCACGAATTTAATCTGTTTAAATTCGTGGGCTAAAAAACCCACGGCTTCAGACGCTCTGGCCGAGCGACAAGAAGATCGTCCCCCACAGAAGAGCAAGGGCGATAAGCCCAAGTCCTCTAAGCACAAAGACAAAAAGCGCAAGGGCGAGGAGCTGGTCGCGGTAGCCGAGCACAACTGGCCCCGAGCCGCTCGGAGAGAGGCACCCGACTACAGCACAGTCATGGAAGCAATCTGTCCTTTCCACCCCAAGGGAAAGCACGCCGCCAAGGACTGCTTCAGTCTGAAGCGTTTTGCGCACGAGAGTCAACGGCAACCAGGAGCCCCAGCCAAGGGCGAAGTTGCTCCAGCAAAGAAGAAAGAACTCCCGGAGGAAGAAGATTTCTAGGAGCCTGAGCAGGAACTGAACTACATCTACGGGGGTTCAACTGGATACGAGTCCAAGCGGAAGCAAAAACTTACCGCTCAGGAGATCAACGCAGTGGAACCGGCAACTCCTCAATATCTAAGATGGTCGGAGGTCCCGATCACCTTTGACAGAAGGGATCACCCCAGTCGGGTCCCACATCCGGGTAAGTTTCCTCTTGTACTTGACCCGGTCGTACGCAGCGTAAAGCTCAAGAGAGTCCTGATCGACGGCGGAAGTGGACTCAATGTCCTCTTCGCCAGGACTTTCGACGATATGAACATCCTCCGCTTGGAGCTGAGGCTAAGCACTCAGCCCTTCCATGGAGTGATCCCCGGGGCTTCCTGCTCACCCCCCGACTGCTGTCACAGATGCAGAGGACATCGTCCGGACATGCGAAGGATGTCAGTTTTTTGCACGTCAGATGAACAAGCCAGCACAGGAATTGCAGACTATCCTGATTACATGGCCATTTGCCGTCTGGGGGCTCGACATGGTGGGACCTTTAAAGAAAGCACAAGGAGGTTACACCCATGTTTTCGTTGCTGTTGATAAATTCACCAAATGGATTGAGACCAAACCAGTCGCCACCATCACGACGGCAAAAGCCAGAGAGTTCTTTCAAGAGATCGTGGTTAGATTTGGCGTACCCAACCGAATCATCACAGATAATGGCACTCAGTTCAGAGGCGAAGTATTTCAAGATTGGTGTGAGGAAATGGGCATAAAGATTTGCTTCGCGTCAGTCGCGCACCCCCGAAGTAACGGACAAGTTGAGCGAGCTAATGGCATGGTGCTCCAAGGCATAAAAGCGAGAATTTTCGATCGGCTCCAACCATACGCTACTCGGTGGGTCAAAGAACTGCCGTCAGTACTTTGGGGGCTGCGAACCACCCCCAGCAGAGCAACTGGGCAATCACCTTTCTTTCTAGTATACGGCACAGAAGCGGTCTTACCAATTGAGTTGGAATTCGGATCCCCGCGGGTTCGGAGTTATGACGAGATCGCTTCGGAAGATAGCCGGCTAGAAGATCTCGACAGATTGGAAGAAGCCAGGGACATCGCAACAATTCGATCGGCGAAATACCTCCAAGGATTACGACGTTATCATGGGCGCAACGTAAAGAGCCGAGCGTTCTCCAAAGGAGATCTAGTCCTAAGGAAGAATCAAAGGTGCGAGCATAAACTCTCCCCAAGTTGGGAGGGCCCGTACATCATCGATGAAATAGTTCGCCCCGGAGCTTATAAACTTAAGCGAGAAGATGGATCAGCAGTCGGCAATACTTGGAATATAGAACAACTCAGGGACAAGATTCACGAATCATGCCCCAGAGCCTGGGGGCTGGAATCAGGGAACTAGTCGAAGGCACGCACATTCATTCTCAAAATTCCAACTCACATGAAGGAAAAACAGGGAACAACCTGTACACTTTTAAAGGTCGAGAGTATCTACAATTGACAAAGAGGTATCCCTGACTTCCTCCCAGAGCTCGGCAGCCCGGTCTTCGTCAACATTGCGAGCGTAGCCTTCCCTAAGAGCCTCAAGATCCACTCGGGGATAGAGAGACTTGGTGATTGCCAGAGTCTGACTGGCACCATTGGCCGCCGTCTCCTTTAGCAGATTCTTGAACGCCCCCAGAGCTTCCTTCAGCCGGTTGATGACTTCGCTCCTGCTGAGTGGCCTCTCGCCGTCCGGATGAAGCGAACTCAGCAGGGGCTAGAAGCTTCCTGGAGCTCAGCGCAGGAAGCTTCGAGTGCTTTAGCCCTCTCCCCGAAGACAGCGTACTGCGCCTGAGTTTTGACCTTATAAGCTGTAAGACAAAGCGTTAGAGAGGATAATAAAGGATCAAGCAAAGATTAGTAGCTACACCTTCAAACTCCTTCTCCAGCTTCGCTCGGGAATCCTCCGAAGTTTTAAGTTTCCCTTCAAGACTCGCGAACGCCGAATCCCGGGCTGGCGCAGAACACAGAAGGTCGGCAAGATAGTCAACTAAACAAAAGACACGAAACAACCTAAGAAATAGCTACCTCAGAGGGAGCCAGTGATATCCAGTTTCTCCTGGCGCAGAGCGCTCTATTCCCTCCACGACGTCTGAAGCTCAGACCGAAGGGATCGCAGCTCAGCTGCATGCTCGGCTTTGACGCGTTCTAAATCAGCCAGATATTCCTGTCGCGTCCGGATTTCAGGGAGCATCCTTTGGAGGTACTCGGATTTTCGTTCGAAGCGCTCCCCTATTTTCTATAATCATCATGGCAGAGGGTAAACGCGTGGCAAAAGGCGGGAGCAAGGACACAATAATCTTGGAGAAATGCTCACCTGGGCTGCATGCGCACAAGCCCTGGCATGAATGTAAAAGTCGTTCCTTTCCTTTTGCTCCTCCTCCAGGTCGTCCAAGAGCTTCAAACCCTCATCATCGGCGAAGGCTGTATCCGTTATCAGCCGGGAGCGAGCAGGGGCCGGCGAGATTCTATGAATCTCTTCGACCTCGAGGGGTGAGCAGGAAGTTGGCTCTGGAGCTATGGGACTCGGCGCGGAAGCAGAAGGAGTAGAAGATGGCGCCGGAGGATTGAGCGGGGCTTCGATACCCCCACGAGCGGCTTCCCCATCGGGGGCGTGAACTTCCTGGGTTCGGGCTTCAGCAGGACCAACAGTCGGAGGCCCGACAGGAACATCGAGCAAAGGTTCCCTGAGGAAGAGAGTCGTCAACAAGTCTGCAGAATAAGATAGGAGTCAGCAGAGTAGCATACCTGTTGGACTTCCTCATTTTCATCGGGGGCTTTCTCCGAATAGCCCGATCACCCTCCGAAGAACCACTCGGCCCATCACCGACCGATGCCCCGACTTTATCTTGACAAACCGAGGTCTTCGGCCCAGGGTGCGCCAGGGTCACGGGCTCACTGGCGATAGGGGCCGAAGGCGCCGGAGCTTGAGTAAATGGATCCCGAATCTTAGGACCGCCGACCGGTCGTTGGGGGGCCACGGGGTCATCGGATATTATCTTTTTTCCCTTCTTCGCAGCAGGCTCCTGCTTTGGAGACCGCGCCGGCCGGAGAACGACACAGGCGGGAGGCATCTCCGAAGGAGGAACATCAAGAACGCAATGCGATCCTGAAATTGAAGATCAAGAGTCAGAAAAAATATTCAGAGTGCAAGGGAACGTAAAAACTCACAGGTAAAACTCGCCTACCTCAGGAGGAGGGTTTGAGAGGGTGAAGGACCTCGGGCACTTGACAGATAGCGTGTCAACGCTGGAGATGAAGAATTCCCCGGCCCGAGCACATACCTCCTCCCTCGACAATTCGTCGGGTCGCTCCTGGGTCGGGTCGTCTTTTCCCCGGAAAGCGAATCCCGGATGGACTCGCTCCTTCAAGGGCTGAACTCGGCGGACGATGAAATGAAGAGCCAAACCCACTCCTGTGAGACCACTCTCCTTCAGCCTTTTGATCAACGCTAGGAGTTCGGACACTTGATCCATGTCGGCGGTATAGTCAATAGATCCCCAGGAATTAGAAACGCGGGGACGGCGCCCAGTGAAAGGAGGCAAAGATGACTCGAGGTTGGCACAGTAAAACCATTCCCGATGCCAGCCCTTGTTGTAGGTCTTGACAGGAATGGCGAGATAATCCTTCTTGACCCTTCCGCGCACTGAATCCGCGCCCCGATAACCTTGGGGTCATTTTTGGAGGGATAAGGTTTCAGGAGATAAAGGTGACGAAAGAGATCGAAATGGGGGCTAATGCCCAGGAAAGCTTCACAAAGGTGGACGAAGAGAGAAATTTGAAGGATAGAATTGGGGTTTAGATTCACCAACTCGATCTCATAGAAGAAAAGAAGGCCGCGAAGGAAAGAACTGATCGGAAGACCAAGACCGCGATGGAAAAAGGATTCAAAAACCACCACCTCTTCGGAGCGAGGGGTCGGGACAGATTCGTCGGCGGCCGGACGTGCGGAGATCAGGGCTAAATCTGGCAATATCCCGTCATCTACCATGGAAATTAGCTTCTCCTCGGTTGTTGTCGAGGTCGTCCAGTCTTGTGGCGAAGCCGGGGAAGAAGTAGAGGAAGACATTCTCGCAGAAAGATTGACGGCGACGTGAGAAGACAAGAACAGCGAAGGTTAACCTTGGTGGCGGAGTATTCAGGGAGACGAGAAGGTGAAAGGAGAGAAAAGCACGGCGCAAAGATGAAATGCCGGATATCGTACGACCTTGGTTTTTTAAAGAAAGGACAATAGGGTCTCTGCGGAATCGGCGGGAAAAGGCTGCGAAACGTCTCACCCTTTCAGATTCTTCATAAATGATTTGCAAGCCTGTCACCTCGACTTACAGAGTTTGACAGGGTTTGACCAGATCGTGTAGAAGCCACGTCGTCCCCCCACGATGGGGCTTGTTTCCCACTTACCGTATTTAACGGGATGTGGATGATTTCCAATTTGGATAAAGATATATCTTCTTGAGGTACGCCTCCCGTTGGGCTTTTGGGTGGTTACCGCATGACGGAATCATGTACCGTAAGATTGAGCCCAAACAGGGCGCAGATTCAAGATTGTGTCCCACGAGGGCCGAGAGTACTGTGCGACGTATTTTAACAGGTACAGACTCCCTTTGGATCTAAAAGTGATACGCTCCATGAGAGCCTAAGCCGTATCCGACACCAGTCGGGAAAAGGGTATCACTCGGTCAAGAGCCACGTAAATGATACGCTCCATGAGAGTCTAAGCCGTATCCGACACCAGTCGGGAAAAGGGTATCACTCGGCCAAGAGCCACGTAAATGATACGCTCCAAGAGAGCCAAAGCCGTATCCGACATCAGTCGGGAAAGGGTATCACCTGGCCAAGAGCCACGTAAATGATACGCTCCAAGAGGGCTTAAGTCGTATCCGAGATTAGTCGAGAAAGGGTATCACTCGGCCAAGAGCCATGTAAGTGATACGCACCAAGAGAGCCTGAGCCGCGTCGTAAGGGCGTAGGTATCGATCGGCTACGAGCTAGGGTGACCTTGTTACGTCCCAAGTGAGATTAAAAGCTATATTTCATAACAGTCAGATATTGGATCGCTCGGCCAAGGGCCACGAAGCGCTCCGAGTCAAGCCTAAGCTATGTTTGCGGCAGATGGACGCCTTCTTTCGGGATCAAGTAACGCACGAGGTCTAAAACACCCTGGAACGGGACTAATACATGATCAAGAGATAGACAAGAGACTTTTCTACAGAAGGTATTTCTTTATTATGTACAATCATTTCCCAGGCATTATGCCTGAAAAACTTTATGCAGAAGAAAGACTACACCTCCCCGCGGCGCGCTCGGCCAAGCGCCTCAATGATAGGATTCCTAGCCCTGCTAAGGGCAGGGACGACCCCGATGAGCGCATTGACGGCCTCACGATCGCGCTCCTTCGCTGATTCCTCCAACTGTTCTTCAAAGGCTCGATCAAAATCCTCCCAGCGCTTGACCAACCTAGGATCCACCTCTGCGTAATGATACCACCGAGGCATGATGGAGATAGAAGCTTGAAGTAAAAAAAAAGGAGAGTAGAGGGCAAAGAAATACATTTTGAAGCGTTGGTACGCCGTTTATAGGCAATTTGGTGAGATTGAAATGAGTGCCAAGATATTAAGCGTCGGAAGCTGAAGAGATTTAAAGTTAATATGATTTCAGAAGACGAAGGGTTTCTTTCAGCAAAACAAGTTGGCGCAGGAAAACAAGATGACCTCGAAGGCCGCCCGATGATTGTCACGATGTTCATTAAAAACTTCGGGCGGGAAAAGTATCAAATCTGCATTTTTGTGACACAAAAAGAGATTCGCGAAGCTGCTTGCAGTAAAGACTGCCCGATAAAGGGTTGTACTTGAGAAAAGCAAAGGTCAGGATCTATAATCGAGTTCTTCATAATTCGCCTGTGGTAGAAGAAAGATTTTCGATTGGATAGGGAGACCAGTCGGGATTTTAGGCAGAGAGTTCGAGGCAAAGCAGTCGGATCATGAAGCACTCGGGGGCTGCTGTGGAATATAGGAACCAAGGGGTCCTCAGGGCAGGCCCAGGAGGAAGGCCCAGAAGATATTTCTTACGTCAGGCTTCATCTACCGTACGGAAAGGGGGATACCCTAAAAGAAGTTGAACATGTATTTGGATATATTAGAAACAGTTGTAATCCGAGTCGTTACAGGATAGTTAAAGATGTAAACTCTATCTTGTAACCGACTAGAATTTCTTAGCCAATTAGGATTCTGTAAGTCGTCCCCCCTCCCACTATATAAGGGGTAAGGCTGGCGACGATAGGGAATCAAGCCGTAGAGCATAGCACAACACATATTGCCCAGAGCGCATTACGCTTCGAGCAACCTCTGATCCAAGAGATCAATACAATCCCAGCACACAGGATTAGGGTATTACCTCCATCGCTGAGGGCCTGAACCTGTCTAAAACCCTTGTCTTGTGTGACCTTCGAGTTTGAGATTAAGTGCCTACCCCATAAATCCATTGCCGACTACAAAAGTCGACAGTTTTGTTAGTTAAACATCCTTAAGTGCTTTAGCTTCTAGTGCTCAATTGTGAGTCTGAGAGAGAGAGAGCAAAGAGTGCTGAGTTAATTTTGCTCATGTGTATCTTTCCAGTGCAGTAGTAATGAGCTAATGTCTTGGTGATCTAAGTAATCTTTGCATCTTAAATTTGAAATTTAACTAACAATAATTCATTTAAAACAACCCTTGTCTTGATTTGAACTAGCTTTTATCTAGCCATTTGTTTTCTTTCCGCCTTTGGAATTTTGCTGATTCTATTTTATTATTCTTTTCACGACGAGTAGACACCGACGTCCCCGAGGAAGAAGATGATCCAGTTGCAGATCTAGACTTTGAGCCAGACAGCGAGCTGCAAGGCAAGCACCCCCTTGAACATGTCGAACCTGATAATTTACCTACAGTATGTTGTTTTTGCCAATGTATTATGCATTCCGGTAATTCCCCATAGAAATGCTATTTTGGGTAGAAGTTGTAGTTACCCCTGTACATTATAGTTTTCCCTCAATCTGTATGGACATGTGAACCTTGTAAACCTAAGTATGAACTAGACATGCTTAATGTCTTTTTGGGTATATCAACTAGCATATTCACACTTAAGCTATTCGTTATGTGTTTTCGGTCTTTTCAACAAATAAATGGTCCTTTTGGGAAATGGTTGCTGGTAATTTGTTAAAAACCCCAAAATAAAACTATGGTTTGACGCGGGTGATTATTGGCAATAGCCGGTTGTACAAAAGGGAAATGCACATAGTGTAGGGTGGAGTATCGCCCGTGTCAAATTAAGGACCGAGCAATGGGACGGTAGATTCAAGATTTCGTACAACCACGAGGGCTGGTATGGGATAGTATTAGCCTATTAAGTTATTTGGATGTGGCTTTGCATCTAAGGAAGGCGGGAGATTGCACAGGCATTCCAGTCAGGTCTGCCTGTAGGGGTTTCTACATACCAATGCAACGGTGTACGCCTTGCCATAAACAGAAACGTGGTGTTGGGTGTGATGAAAGTGGATCCACGGCTTGGGTAAGTGTTTCTGTTTCTATGGCGAGGGTCAAACGTCCCAGGCTGGTTCAAAGCCACGTCTAAGTAATGTAACGGCTCTGTATAATCTCCTTGCCGACACACCAAAGGAAGTGTGTTAACTGGTCTGGCAAAAGAGGTTGATCATTCCTTGTGGGTAAAATGTGCACCTCTGTAGAGTGTAAGATCTAATCGATTAGCCGCGCCCGCGGTCATGGGCACTTGGAGAAGTCATTCCAATGTTAGTGTCTTTTGGTACTTTCTGAAAAAATGGGTTTGGTTTGAAAACTGTTTTGCAACCATCTTTTGTGTCAAAGGATAGACACCGGGGACCTTTGCAGTCAGGTAGACTGGGTTGAAAGACTTGGGTATTTGCTTATCGCTTTATGTCTCTCAATTGCTTATTTAAAAATGCGATGTTGAAATCTATTATATTCATACATTTAAATGTTTATGCAACTGCAAAATAACACATGCTTTGCCTTTTGCTTAGCACGCATATTTATTTAATTGCATTTGTCAAACACTATAAGTCTTCTTTGAGTACCAATGTACTCAATCTTGCATCTATTTGTCTCGGAGGAGGACTGAGGTCTGCGATGTGCCAGATGATTCGTATTTCCAAGCAGGGCACGGGGTTTTTGACGACGATTTCCTCTAGGTTTCGCCTAGTCAGTTGCCTGGGGGTTAGTTGGCAAACCGCGAGGCTTTTGGAGTTCTTTTGACTCTTTATTTCCGCTGTTCAGTTTTTGTAATATACTAAACCTTGTATAATTATTCTCTCATCAAGTATGTAGTTGATTGTCTATCGAGTGTGGTTGTGATATGAATGTTGTAAACATGTGAGTGCTAGCCACTGATCATGGGACTAGCACAGTGATCACATGGAGGTTCCTGTTCGCAAGAATAGGGTCTCACATCAATGACATAATGTAAGATCATGTGCTGAAAAATTGGCTTAGTGATGAAATTGGCATTGCAAAGTGGTTGTGCTCATGGCATGTGTGGTGCTTTTGCATATCTTTGTTTGGATGTTTACTTGATATGCTTGTGATAGCATGGTAATGGTTTTGCTTTATGCAATGCGCTCGTGTGAGTGGTTGCATGGATTGATGTTGAGTCAAGTCGTGGACTTGTGCTCGGAGTTGTTTCTTGTTTACTCATGTGCGGTGTTGCTTGAGGCGAGCGTGGTCGATGTGGGACCGGAACTAGGTTCATGGAGGCGAGGTTCGGGACTAGGTTCGGGAGGCGAGGTCTTAGTGGTCAAGGATGTCATGCGGGACGTTCGGGCTGAAAGCGGTGCACATAGAGGCTGGTTAGTCACGCGAGTCGGCGGTGGAGCCGTCCGCGTGCGATTATAATTGATTAGGGCGGTTGCATGTATTGGGCTATGTTGGGCGGATGGATATGCATGCTGACTGTTGCTCATTATAAATAGGAGAGGGTGTCTCTGTTTAGATGAGAGAGCTAGGTTTTAGGGTTTGTACTCTTTTGTTTGGAGTACTCTAACCAAATTAGACAAAAAGAAATAAAATCAATTTCTTCTTGCTGGAGTTCCTTGCGTGACGGAGCGAAGCGAAGGAAAATCGCGAGGCTCGATAAACATCCACGCTACTGTGATTCGCTATTTGCTCTGTTCATGCGAGGTTACTGTTCATCTGACCGCTCGGTTTACGGTTTGTTCGTGCGTGGTTTGCTACGATTCGAATTTTTAGTTTGGTACTCGGTTTGATTTAGTAGATTGATTCATTGTCTCTCTTGATTTAACGTGTTTAATCTTGATTTGATCCATCCAAAACTTTCTAGAGTATCAACTTAGAGTTCCTGAAAGTTTCGTTGGTTAATCTTTTGTAGATTGTGATTAATCACGAAATTAGGGTTTAGTCAATTCTCGTCATAATCTATCACAGCATGCTTGCGAGTTTAATAACTTTTGATCTGTATGTCCGATCGAGCTGATTCTTTTTTTGTTAGATTCGTATTGGAATCTAGTTTCTACAGTTCAAATTTCAGGTCAATCCGACGGTTGGATCTCCGGGTATTAGCGATTTACCGAATGCATCTACTCTGTTTTGTTGAATACGAAGCAATTATTTGAGTCGAATTGGGGTGAATTTTAGTAGATCAAAATTTTAGTTTTAGCTTCCGCGCAATCATTCACCCCCTCTGATTGCTAGTTTAGTGTATATCGATCCTACAAGTGGTATCGAACCGCGGTTTTCTAATTTATCTTAGCGGTGATTAGATTCATGGATCGTTATTCGACAAAACCGTGTGTGTTCGATGGTGTTGATTTTCAGTTTTGGAAGGCCAAGATGGGCGTACATCCAAGCGCGGGGCTTCGCAATTTGGGAGAAGGTTTACAAGCCGTCGAAGTTCACGAGAACGACAACGTCAACGGCATGTCGTGCACATGTTGAAGCAAATAGCAAGGCCCGCAACTTGATCATCGGGGTTTGGGGCCTTGCGACTTGATCGAGTAGTTCATCTTCGATCCGCATATGAGGTATGGAAATCTCTTTGTGACTATCATGAGGATCAAACAACATCAAAGAGGTTCGTCAAGATATTTACAAAAAAGAATATATGCGTTTGAGATGAAACACGGTGAGTCTGTAGATGACTTCTTTGCGCTTTAATAAAATTCTTAGCAATTTACGTCTTTGTTGGGGTTAGCTATGGCGATCTTGCTAATGCTAGACAAATGCTTAGTGCTTTGGACATGTCGGTGTGGGAGATGAAGGTAACATCTATACAGAATCTACTATCATGAGCACACTCACATTAGATGTTCTTTATTCTAAGTTGAAGACTCATGAATTAGATGTTCTTGCTAGGAAAGGTAATTCTAAATCAATTGCTTTGATCTCTAACCTAACATGTCAAATGGTAATTCTTCTTCTAGCTTTGCTTTGTCTTCCTTATCGTCTTTAACGGATGAACAAATTGAAGAATTTCTGAAGAAGATTTGGCACTCTCTCTTCTCGCTTTAATAAAGCTTTGCAGAATGTCGAATGAGAAGAGAGTAGGCGGTGGTCCTCCTAGGTGCTACGAGTGTGGCGATCTCAATCACATTCGTCCGAATTGTCCAAAAATTTCGGTAAAAATTCAAAGAAGAAAAGGACAGGAGGAGCGACAAAGAAAGCTTCTCAAGCGTGCAATAAGAAAAGAAGCTTTACGAACCGCAAAGTTGTCCACGAGTTCTTTCGGCTCTTGAACAAGTCAATTTGAGCGATGTGGACTCGGGAAGTAGCGAAGAAGACACAACAACGCCAACCAAGCGTGAACTTACGGTTTGTGTCTTATGGCAAGAAGTGATGAAAGCCTTCTTGAAGATGACCACGACGACTTCAATGAGGTAGAACCTTCTTATGATGAATTAGCCATAGCTGTTGCTCGTCTTGGTAAATTGCTTGATAAGCGCGACAAGAAAATCAAGAAACATGATTTTATTGTTGAATCATTGAATCTGAAATTGCTAGACTTAAATCTTTGATTCTGATGATGATGCTTGCAAAACATGTGACTTAATTTATTACGAGCTTACTTCACTAAGAAATGTTCATGCTTCAACTCTTGATAAGCTTAGAGATGAAATTGAGAAGAATGAGAAACTTGTCGCTTTGAATTGCAAACATATTAAAGATGCTAGTTGCTCTACTTGATTTGGATGAATCAACTTCTTGTTCTAAATGTTCAATTCTTGAATTGAAGTTGCATGATCTTGATACTAAAGTTTCTCAAATGACAAATGATTTGCTCACGCGTGAGTTCTTTCATGCTCAACTTGTCATGCAAGCAAAAGGAAAAGTGGGCGTTCCTGTAATAATTGTTTAACTCTTTCTCGAAAGGTTGATTATTTGGAAAAATCTTTAGAACGTTTCACTAGAGGAAAGAAAAACCTAAACATGATTTTGGATCAATCAAGGGTTAGCATTCATAACAAAGGTTTAGGTTTTGATTCTTATGCTCATCATGAATCACATGCTCCCACATTGTTAAGGCACTTGAAAGTGAAAAATTTGAAATTGTCAATGAGCCTAAGAAAATTGTTTTTAAGTCTGTTTGGAGTTTTATCTTCTACTATAATGAATGCAAATGTTGCTTCTACTTCTAAAGCTAAACATCGTGTTAAGTACACTTGCACTCATTGTGGTAGAGATGGACATAGTAGATTTTGCTTTAGACTAGCCAAACAACAAAAGAAAGAAAAGGCTAAGGCTAGGTCTAATTTGAGACAGGCACGCTTTACTCCTCATTATGTGCCTAGGGTGATCGAACACCTTTTGTTGCTAGAAACACGGGAAAGGGCAAATCGATTTTGTGTATAAGAATACTCGTGTTGTGCCTACTCTTTGTGTGTCGTGTGTCTCGATCTTTGGATTCCTAAATGCTTTATTTCTAACCCTAGTCACAGAGGCCTCGACATCTTCTAGTGCTATGTAGGTTTTTGGATGCGGGTTGGAGAACAGAAGCTTAGTGGGTCTTGGTCTTTTGCAAGATGTGATCAAGACTTGGATGGTTCTCACCCTTGAAATGTCCTTCAAGAGGCATGTGCGATAATTCTTCACCTACTTTGTGAGCTATTTTATACACTCATATTGTTTACATTCACAGATATCTAATTGTGGTATGAGATGAGATGTTTGCTTATATGCTCATATGTATCCCCTGGCATGTTCCATTATGTTATATCTTATATCATGCCTTTTCATGCTCAGTATTTATTTATCATGATTCATACTTATGCTTAACTGAACATACCGTGATAACTCAAACAAATGTATATCATCACCTCTCTTTTGATTTCATTGGTTATTTGTTTGAGGGGGAGTTAATGGACTTTTGGTGAAAATTTCTTTCGTTTGCCTATTGGGAAGATTGTTCTTTTAGACTTTTGTTTATAAAATTAATCCCATTGGGTGACAATTTTGAAGAAAGTTTTAAGATGTTGTTTTGAGGGAGTTTGTGAAAACTTTGTAATTTTTGTTAACATACTTTTATTTTGTGTGTTTAGTAAATGAAAAACAAAAAAATGAAAAACAATGAAAAAGTAATGAGCATTATATTTCATACATATATGTCATTTGAAGCCATGTTTATGCTACAAGGTCTTTGCAACTTCATATTTATGCATATATGGTGTAGTTTATGTCATGACTATTTAATTGGAATGACAACTTGAATTAAATCTTGTCATGGTTGAACCTTCTTGGCTATCTTGATTACTGCTCAAAAAGTGCTAAATATGAAATTTATCAAAATTAAGTGCTAAAGCTCAAAGAGTGATTGTTGGTAAATGCAAGATCAAGGTTATGTACTATCGCACTTCTTCTTTACTGAGGCCTTATCATTGCACTTTGATATGAACTTGGAAGAGGTTGTGTATGGCCGAAACTATGAAACCTTAAGCTTATGAAATGAGGCTTGGCATAGTTGAAAAGTAAGGTGATGGTGCATATAATTCCTTGTAATTGTTATTGTTGCAATCAATCAATGAATCAGTTTTCAAGTATCAATAAAGTGCACAAAATTCAATGTTTTGAGGTTTTGAGATTGTTGAGAAAGGAGATCATGCCATGCAATAAATTATTAATAATACTTAATTTCTAGTTATGCTTATTCTACATTGTCTATGTGTAGATTTGAGGTGCAAGTATTTTTGATAGCATGACTTGGTGATGAATTTGCAACATTTGTGGATGACTTAGAATGCTCATTACATAAAAAATTGTCAAATTTAAAAAAACAAAAAGATTTTGTTTTCTCTCTTTTGTGTTCTTGATGAATCCATTGTCAAAGGGGAGAACTTTGCCACTTTGGAGAACTTTTACATGCACTTTACACATGCACATGTTCTTGTATAAGTGATATTCAATCATTCACTCACATTATTCTTCTTAGGGAGATTTTCTTATTTTCACCTAGGGAGTTTTTCACTTTGCGTATTTGTCAAAGGGAGATTTTGTGTTTTCACTTTGGCTTTTGATTTTGAAACCTTTTGATTTCAAAACTTTTCTTGAGTGAATGCCAATGTTCAATTCTAATTGGTGTTGCCAATGTTTTCATCAAGGGGGAGATTGTAAGATCATGTGCTGAAAAATTGGCTTAGTGATGAAATTGGCATTGCAAAGTGGTTGTGCTCATGGCATGTGTGGTGCTTTTGCATATCTTTGTTTGAGATGTTTACTTGATATGCTTGTGATAGCATGGTAATGGTTTTGCTTTATGCAATGCGCTCGTGTGAGTGGTTGCATGGATTGATGTTGAGTCAAGTCGTGGACTTGTGCTCGGAGTTGTTTCTTGTTTACTCATGTGCAGGTGTTGCTTGAGGGCGAGCGTGGTCGATGTGGGACGGAACTAGGTTCATGGAGGCGAGGTTGGGACTAGGTTCGAGGAGGAACCGAGGTCTTAGTGGTCAAGGATGTCATGCGGGGCGTTCGGGCTGAAACGGTGCACATAGAGGTGGTTAGTCACGCGAGTCGGCGGTGGGCCGTCCGTGCGATTATAATTGATTGGGGCGGTTTGCATGTATTGGGCTATGTTGGGCGGATGGATATGCATGCGAACTGTTGCTCATTATAAATAGGAGAGGTCTGTCTCTGTTTAGATGAGAGACTAGGTTTTAGGGTTTGTACTCTTTTGTTTGGAGTACTCTAACCAAATTAGACAAAAAGAAATAAAATCAATTTCTTCTTGCGCTGGAGTTCCTTGCAGTGAGCGAGACGAAAGCGAAGGAAAATCGCGAGGCTACGATAAACATCCACGCTACTGATGATTCGCTATTTGCTACTGTTCATGCGGGATTCTTACTGTTCATCTGACCGCCGGTTTACGGTTTGTTCGTGCGTGGTTTGCTCTGATTATTACGAATTTTAGTTTGGTTGCTCGGTTTGATTTAGTAGATTGATTCATTGTCTCTCTTGATTTAACGTGTTTAATCTTGATTTGATCCATCCAAAAACTTTCTAGAGTATCAACTTAGAGTTCCTGAAAGTTTCGTTGGTTAATCTTTTGTAGATTGTGATTAATCACGAAATTAGGGTTTAGTCAATTCTCGTCATAATCTATCACAGCATGCTTGCGAGTTTAATAACTTTTGATCTGTATGTCCGATCGAGCTGATTCTTTTTGTTAGATTCGTATTGGAATCTAGTTTCTACAGTTCAAATTTCAGGTCAATCCGACGGTTGGATCTCCGGGTATTAGCGATTTACCGAATGCATCTACTCTGTTTTGTTGAATACGAAGCAATTATTTGAGTCCGAATTGGGGTGAATTTTTAGTAGATCAAAATTTTAGTTTTAGCTTCCGCGCAATCATTCACCCCCTCTGATTGCTAGTTTAGTGTATATCGATCCTACAAGTGGTATCGAGCACGGTTTTCTAATTTATCTTAACCGTGATTAGATTCATGGATCGTTATTCGACAAAACCGTGTGTGTTCGATGGTGTTGATTTTCAGTTTTGGAAGGCCAAGATGGAGGCGTACATCCAAGCGCGAGGCTTCGCAATTTGGGAGAAGGTTTACAAGCGTCGAAGTTCTGAGAACGACAACGTCAACGACGCCAATCGTGCACATGTTGAAGCAAATAGCAAGGCCCGCAACTTGATCATCCGGGGTTTGGGGCCGGCGACTTCGATCGAGTAGTTCATCTTCGATCCGCATATGAGGTATGGAAATCTCTTTGTGACTATCATGAGGATCAAACAACATCAAAGAGGTTCGTCAAGATATTTACAAAAAGAATATATGCGTTTGAGATGAAACACGGTGAGTCTGTAGATGACTTCTTTGCGCTTTAATAAAATTCTTAGCAATTTACGTCTTTGTTGGGGTCAGCTATGGCGATCTTTGCTAATGCTAGACAAATGCTTAGTGCTTTGGACATGTCGGTGTGGGAGATGAAGGTAACATCTATACAAGAATCTACTATCATGAGCACACTCACATTAGATGTTCTTTATTCTAAGTTGAAGACTCATGAATTAGATGTTCTTGCTAGGAAAGGTAATTCTAAATCAATTGCTTTGATCTCTAACCTAACATGTCAAATGGTAATTCTTCTTCTAGCTTTGCTTTGTCTTCCTTGTCGTCTTTAACGGATGAACAAATTGAAGAATTTCTGAAGAAGATTTGCACTACTCTCTTCTCGCTTTAATAAAGCTTTGCGGAATGTCGAATGAGAAGAGAGTAGGCGGTGGTCCTCCTAGGTGCTACGAGTGTGGCGATCTCAATCACATTCGTCCAAATTGTCCAAAATTTCGTAAAAATTCAAAGAAGAAAAGGACAGGAGGAGCGACAAAAAGAAAGCTTCTCCAAGCAAAGCAATAAGAAAAGAAGCTTCGAACCGCAAAGTTGTCCATCGAGTTCTTTCCGCTCTTGAACAAGTCAATTTGAGCGATGTGGACTCGGAAGTAGCGAAGAAGACACAACAACGCCAACCAAGCGTGAACTTCTTGGTTTGTGTCTTATGGCAAGAAGTGATGAAAGCCTTCTTGAAGATGACCACGACGGTGACTTCAATGAGGTAGAACCTTCTTATGATGAATTAGCCATAGCTGTTGCTCGTCTTGGTAAATTGCTTGATAAACGCGACAAGAAAATCAAGAAACATGATTTTATTGTTGAATCATTGAATCTTGAAATTGCTAGACTTAAATCTTTGATTCTGATGATGATGCTTGCAAAACATGTGACTTAATTTATTACGAGCTTACTTCACTAAGAAATGTTCATGCTTCAACTCTTGATAAGCTTAGAGATGAAATTGAGAAGAATGAGAAACTTGTCGCTTTGAATTGCAAACATATTAAAGATGCTAGTTGCTCTACTTCTGATTTGGATGAATCAACTTCTTGTTCTAAATGTTCAATTCTTGAATTGAAGTTGCATGATGCTGATACTAAAGTTTCTCAAATGACAAATGATTTGCTCACGCGTGAGGTTCTTTCATGCTCAACTTATGCATAAGCAAAAGGAAAAGTGGGCGTTCCTGTAATAATTGTTTAACTCTTTCTCGAAAGGTTGATTATTTGGAAAAATCTTTAGAACGTTTCACTAGAGGAAAGAAAAACCTAAACATGATTTTGGATCAATCAAGGGTTAGCATTCATAACAAAGGTTTAGGTTTTGATTCTTATGCTCATCATGAATCACATGCTCCCACTGTTGTTAAGGCACTTGAAAGTGAAAAATTTGAAATTGTCAATGAGCCTAAGAAAATTGTTTTTAAGTCTGCTGGAGTTTTATCTTCTACTATAATGAATGCAAATGTTGCTTCTACTTCTAAAGCTAAACATCGTGTTAAGTACACTTGCACTCATTGTGGTAGAGATGGACACTTAGTAGATTTTTGCTTTAGACTAGCCAAACAACAAAAGAAAGAAAAGGCTAAGGCTAGGTCTAATTTCAGACAGGCACGCTTTACTCCTCATTATGTGCCTAGGGTGATGCGAACACCTTTTGTTGCTAGAAACACGGGAAAGGGCAAATCTGATTTTGTGTATAAGAATACTCGTGTTGTGCCTACTATCGTGTGTGTCGTGTGTCTCGATCTTTGGATTCCTAAATGCTTTATTTCTAACCCTAGTACCGAGGCCTCGACATCTTCTAGTGCTATGTAGGTTTTTCAGATGCGGGTTGGAGAACAGAAGCTTAGTGGGTCTTGGTCTTTTGCAAGATGTGATCAAGACTTGGATGGTTCTCACCCTTGAAATGTCCTTCAAGAGGCATGTGCGATAATTCTTCACCTACTTTGTGAGCTATTTTATACACTCATATTGTTTACATTCACGGATATCTAATTGTGGTATGAGATGAGATGTTTGCTTATATGCTCATATGTATCCTGGCATGTTCCATTATGTTATATCTTATATCATGCCTTTTCATGCTCAGTATTTATTTATCATGATTCATACTTATGCTTAACTGAACATCACAGTGATAACTCAAACAAATGTATATCATCACCTCTCTTTTGATTTCATTGGTTATTTGTTTGAGGGGGAGTTAATGGACTTTTGGTGAAAATTTCTTTCGTTTGCCTATTGGGAAGATTGTTCTTTTAGACTTTTGTTTATAAAATTAATCCCATTGGGTGACAATTTTGAAGAAAGTTTTTAAGATGTTGTTTTGAGGGGGAGTTTGTGAAAACTTTGTAATTTTTTGTTAACATACTTTTATTTTGTGTGTTTCGTAAATGAAAAACAAAAAAATGAAAAACAATGAAAAAGTAATGAGCATTATATTTCATACATATATGTCATTTGAAGCCATGTTTATGCTACAAGGTCTTTGCAACTTCATATTTATGCATATATGGTGTAGTTTATGTCATGACTATTTAATTGGAATGACAACTTGAATTAAATCTTGTCATGGTTGAACCTTCTTGGCTATCTTGATTCTGCTCAAAAAGTGCTAAATATGAAATTTATCAAAATTAAGTGCTAAAGCTCAAAGAGTGATTGTTGGTAAATGCAAGATCAAGGTTATGTACTATCGCACTTCTTCTTTACGAGGCCTTATCATTGCACTTTGATATGAACTTGGAAGAGGTTGTGTATGACCGAAACTATGAAACCTTAAGCTTATGAAATGAGGCTTGGCATAGTTGAAAAGTAAGGTGATGGTGCATATAATTCCTTGTAATTGTTATTGTTGCAATCAATCAATGAATCGATTTTTCAAGTATCAATAAAGTGCACAAAATTCAATGTTTTCAGGTTTTGAGATTGTTGAGAAAGGAGATCATGCCATGCAATAAATTGTTAATAATACTTAATTTCTAGTTATGCTTATTCTACATTGTCTATGTGTAGATTTGAGGGTGCAAGTATTTTTGATAGCATGACTTGGTGATGAATTTGCAACATTTGTGGATGACTTAGAATGCTCATTACATAAAAAAATTGTCAAATTTAAAAAAAAACAAAAAGATTTTGTTTTCTCTCTTTTGTGTTCTTGATGAATCCATTGTCAAAGGGGGAGAACTTTGCCACTTTGGAGAACTTTTACATGCACTTTACACATGCACATGTTCTTGTATAAGTGATATTCAATCATTCACTCACATTATTCTTCTTAGGGAGATTTTCTTATTTTCACCTAGGGAGTTTTTCACTTTGCGTATTTGTCAAAGGGAGATTTTGTGTTTTCACTTTGGCTTTTGATTTTGAAACCTTTTGATTTCAAAACTTTTCTTCTGAGGTGAATGCCAATGTTCAATTCTAATTGGTGTTGCCAATGTTTTCATCAAGGGGAGATTGTAAGATCATGTCTTTGAAAAATTGGCTTAGTGATGAAATTGGCATTGCAAAGTGGTTGTGCTCATGGCATGTGTGGTGCTTTTGCATATCTTTGTTTGGATGTTTACTTGATATGCTTGTGATAGCATGGTAATGGTTTTGCTTTATGCAATGCGCTCGTGTGAGTGGTTGCATGGATTGATGTTGAGTCAAGTCGTGGACTTGTGCTCGGAGTTGTTTCTTGTTTACTCATGTGCGGTGTGTTGCTTGAGGCGAACGTGGTCGATGACGGGACCGGAACTAGGTTCATGGAGGAACGAGGTTCGGGACTAGGTTCAGGAGGAACCGAGGTCTTAGTGGTCAAGGATGTCATGCGGGACGTTCGGGCTGAAAGCGGTGCACATAGAGGCTGGTTAGTCACGCGAGCGCGGCGGTGGGCGTCGCGTGCGATTATAATTGATTAGGGGCGGTTGCATGTATTGGGCTATGTTGGGCGGATGGATATGCATGCGAACTGTTGCTCATTATAAATAGGAGAGGGCTCTCTGTTTAGATGAGAGAGCTAGGTTTTAGGGTTTGTACTCTTTTGTTTGGAGTACTCTAACCAAATTAGACAAAAGAAATAAAATCAATTTCTTCTTGCGCTGGAGTTCCTTGCAGCGCGAGACGAAGCGAAGGAAAATCGCGAGGCTACAGATAAACATCCACGCTACAGATGATTCGCTATTTGCTACTGTTCATGCGAGGTTACTGTTCATACGACCGCTCGGTTTCGGTTTGTTCGTGCGTGGTTTGCTCTGATTCGAATTTTTAGTTTGGTCGCTCGGTTTGATTTAGTAGATTGATTCATTGTCTCTCTTGATTTAACGTGTTTAATCTTGATTTGATCCATCCAAAACTTTCTAGAGTATCAACTTAGAGTTCCTGAAAGTTTCGTTGGTTAATCTTTTGTAGATTGTGATTAATCACGAAATTAGGGTTTGGTCAATTCTCGTCATAATCTATCACAGCATGCTTGCGAGTTTAATAACTTTTGATCTGTATGTCCGATCGAGCTGATTCTTTTTGTTAGATTCGTATTGGAATCTAGTTTCTACAGTTCAAATTTCAGGTCAATCCGACGGTTAGATCTCCGGTATTAGCGATTTACCGAATGCATCTACTCTGTTTTGTTGAATACGAAGCAATTATTTGAGTCCGAATTGGGGTGAATTTTTAGTAGATCAAAATTTTAGTTTTAGCTTCCGCGCAATCATTCACCCCCCCTCTGATTGCTAGTTTAGTGTATATCGATCCTACACATAAAATACTTGAATGACCTGCTTGGCAAGTATAAATGGCTCGTCTTTGTAGCGACTCTTTCAAGGTCCACAAAAGTGATACCATACCTATCAACCTTCACACTCTGTGGAATTTGAACAGGTAGGCATCGAAACAATGGGATTTTATATGTTGTGAGTTGAGCTCCTAAATTTCTTATATGAATCTACAGTATAAACTCAATCCTTGTACCATCCCCTCCCCAAGTCGTACTAAACTCCTTGTGAAATGCATCTATGCTTGCTCTACTATTTTGCACGGTGCTTTTTTCCATCTTGCCGTTTCGTGTAAAATGTGTACCAACTGATATCATATTCTTGTCATGTCTCAACAGTAAATTTTGGTCCTTTTGCCAACCATTTAACAACACCTGCTGACTTCCTGTTCAAGCGTACTTTCATCCACACGTTGAATCAGCGATTATGTTCCCTCATGATCCAAACCTCGGACTATCCCGGATTCTCTTTCCATAACATGTCCTTGTGCTCGTCGATGTACAAGAACACCTCTGCCATGTGTTGCAAGACCATAAAGTGTGCTTTGGAGTATGTATCAAAATCCGGGGTGATTGTTTTCCAGTCGATAGTTCCAACACCGTCGAGCCTCCCCTCATGACAAGATACAGGTACGACTATTGGTTCTACCTTAGTCATTTAATCAACGTAGAACTCAATAACCTCCTCGTCTGCATAACCTTCGATGATGCTGCTCTCAAGTCGAGAGCTATTCCTCACATAGGCCTTTAGAATTCCCATTACCTCTCAAATAGATACATATAACGTAGAAACATGGACCCACATATATTGATCTGTTTAACAAGGTAAACAATGAGATGGACCATAACATCAAAGAACAACGAAGGAAAATACATCTCAAGCTGATAGATATTCCAAACACCTCCTTCTGTAGGGTGTCGAGTACCTCAGGATCGATAACCTTTTTGAGAGATTGCATTAAAGAAATAACATAACCTTGTGGGTCTGAATACTTCTAATAGCAGCGGGAAAGCATCTGTGTCATCATTATGTGACAGTCGTGAAACTTCATAATAAGCAATTTCAAATCATCCACTGACACGAGCTTCTTCATATTTGTAGAGCAGCTAGATGGAAATTTCACATCATGCAAACACTTATAAAATTATATTCTCTCTTCCTTCGATAGAGCATAGCCCCAACTATGAAAGGTTTACGCATTAGAGACAGTTAGGGAAAAACCCGTCTTTGATGCAAAACAGACGGTCGGACAATATAACCGTTTATGAGAAGTTGAATAATCACATACGGCAACGAGATATAAACGGTCTGTGTCATATATCACAAGCGGTTCATAAAAATAAGCCATCTATGATTAATTTGTACATCACAGACGGCTTGTTAACTATTGTTCCACATATTGTTGTTCTCTACAAACATTCATTAAAATTATATAGGCACAGATAGTACATGATTAACATAAATGACTACTTTGTAGTAACCGTCTATGATAGTTTGAGCGGAATTTTTTTAGCCTTTGCCAAGGACTTTTTAGTCGAAGTTAAGAACCAGCTGAGATGAGGTGTGAATGATGCCTCTTTATGTGGTAGTGGCTGACTGAGAGATGAAAAACTGCTAGCCCAATTACAGGGCTAGCACCAAAGTACGGTCTCAATTTTTCATAGTCAATCCGGCTCTAAAAGAGTTGTCCAATGCCATTTCCGCGATGTAACTTCACTGTCAGGCCGTCTTAAGAGGTTTGTAAGAAGTTAAAACTATCATACTTAAGGCTGGTTTTCACTATATATGCCCCTTTACTGTGGACTTTTGATTTCTTACGAAAACCAAATTGGCATTCAAGTTTTCAAAATGACGATGGTTTAGTCCATATATCCTCGGTATGTATAGATAAAGACAGATCAGATATGCATGTTCTTCTCAATTAATTCCTAAAACTTTCACAAATATTAACTGACTGCACTGGTCAACACCGACATTTCGAGCTTGATCGACCGTTATGGGAAAAGCAATTGATGTGGTTAGGTTTGCAGTCCTAGCAGCAGACTGATATGAACGTCGTCTTGATTTAGAAATTTCATGGACTACTTTGAAATATGACACTTCTTGCTTCCGAAATGTATGATCAATTCTTTTCCGTGCTGGTCGTTCGGCCAGTTTCAATTTAGTTGCTGCATACTTCTACCAGGGTTTCAAATTTCATCGAAATTTCACCAAAATTTGGCAAAATTCGGTCCTTTTGGTCGATCACAAAATACATTTATCCCAGTTACATTTTGGTGGGTTCATTTTAATTTTATCCAAAAATTCAAATTTTTGTCAAAATTTGTCAACAAATTCAAATTTTTGTACAACCATTTCGTCATGAAATTACACTTAAATTGCCAAATTTTGTTGGGTGATGAAAAAAAAATTAAACGAAATTCAAAACCTTGCCTTCTACTAAGTTTTGCATTGCACTTGCAAAGTAGATGAGAGTATGAGACTTCAATTTGTCTCGATAGATGAGCTTGCAAAATGGATTTTGTTCCTTCTTTGAAATGGATTTTGTCCATTCCGAAAATAAGAAGGATTTGCAGGGCTCAAAATTCTTCTGTGAATGCAGTGAATTAGATACTCTTAAGTCGTAACTGTTGGAAGGCAAGGCGTGCGAGAATTCAGGGTACGAAATGATCTAATGGGAAAGTCTGAACTTTTTTTTCGACCTGAATCTATTGCATGGTTTGCTGATTAATTAGATGGATCACGCATCCAGATTTCACTGATGTCTCTTCCACGGCGCCTTGGATATACGAAACACGGAATCTATACCCCTTTATAATGCACCTAAGCAATTTTTTCTACGTCCACCCTAAATAATGCACCTCATTAGAGATGGTCCAATGCTTGTGCACCCAGCAAAACGCCCCCAGAAACTTGCATTCATCAAAATGAACGTCTCAGATCTTTCCTCGGTTTTACTCACCCACATCCGATGGCCATTATTTAGTGTGTCTAATCATCCCTATGGCCCACAACAGACCTCCCACACTACATATTTGGAAGGAGAGCGAATCAAACAAGAAAATAAATAAGAAGGATCCGCATGCAAGGAAACCAGATTTGAATTTTTTACTGGCCAAAATTGTACGTACTACATATTTGGAAAGAGGGTGAATCAAACAAGGAAATAAACAGGGAGGATCCGCATACAAGGAAACAAGACTTGAATTTTTTATTGTCCTGGCATTGTGATCGTATTTTTTTCCGAATATGACCCTTCTCGAGACTTTTTTACGGATCTAGCCTCATAGAGCCTAATTTCAGCGCACGGAGAGCGCTGAATTTTTGTTTTTATTTTTTATCTAAGGAACCAATGGTCTGGGAGTGCTGCTTAATTTTTTCCAATTTTTTCTCGCGGAACCAGCAACCGGCGAGCACTGTTTAATTTTTATCTTTTTTTCCTTGCGGATCCAGCGGTCGGCGAGCGCAGTTTATTTTTCCATATTTTTCCGAAATCATCCCTGTGGCCCACAACAGACCTTCCCTCACCTCCAGCATCAACAAGGAAAAGGAAACAAACGTCTTGGAATCAAGGAAAAGGAAACGAACGTCCTGGAAAAGGAAAGGACCATACATTACGTGTTGGGAAAATGAAACCGGGAGATGGGGCAGCGCGACCGGGAGAACGTAGGTCTGTAATGGCTCCACGGTCGCCATCGGTGGCTTTGCCGACGCCGCGCGAGGTTCTTGGTCACGACCTCATGACACATTCTCGGCAAATTTATAATTTAATTTTTTTTAGAAAATAATTTTATTAAGTACAAAATAATCGAAAGTTTTTTTGAGAATTTTTCTAGAATTTTTTAACCTAATGTGCTATCTTTTCAAAAATCCTTCTATATTTAAAAAAAATGAAGGCAACTCACCGTAGCTTCTTCTAGTCATGACCAGACTGAGAAGCTTCTTCTCTTCCCTCCTCTATTAAAGCAAGAAAGAAGCTCCAAAGCTCCATCAATCCCGCACCAAATCTTCTCTTTCCATCTATGGTGTTAATTCACCAAATTTCGTGCTCTATTGCCAAAATTTCCTCCCAATCTGATTTGATCCCAAATTATGGTTTCCATAAATATGCTTGTTTCGGGGCTATAAAAGCCGGCGAGCTCTCCTCCACCCCATCGCATTGCGTAAATCCCCAAGTGCTCCCTCTTGTAAAGATCGTCGGATTTTGGAGGTAACCCAAGCCATCACCGTCATCTTTCCCAGCGAAATTCACCGCAACCGTGACTCCTCCCCCGCAGGCGCCGGTGCCGGCGATCTCGCTGCACCAGTGCCGACCCACTGCGACCGGCCGGCCACCCCTGGCCTTCCCTCCCCCTTGCGCTGGCCAAGCCCAGAGAGCACGCTGTGCTCTCTGTGGAAGCTGCAAAAAAAATAATCTAAAATCAGAAAAAAAAAAATTCTTTCTCTTTCTTGGTTTAAAATCTTTTGGGAGCCCGTTTTCGCCCATTCGACCTCCACTTAGTTCCGTTTTTCTTTTTAAATTCATTTAAAATTCTAAATTTCTCTTTTATTATTAAGTGTTGTATTCATACTTATCTTCTCATTTAATTGATAAGCGAGTGTACTGCCGTCGTAGAGTTAGCACAGGCACTATACTAGTACTACTAATAATCCATGAGTACAAGAGTGCCCAAAAGATGACTGAAGAAAGCAAATTAACAAAATTTAACATCTATTTTGGAAATCTTGATGTAAACAAAGGGAAAAATTAGCTAGATAGTTCTCTTGTCTTCTCATGTACTGGCACAAAATGTTTCAGACGTCAAGGTATCACATGGAATCTTTAGAAATATGTTCCACTGATAGATGAAACGAGGCGTGCGAGTACGTCCTAAGAAAATTCTGAAAGTTGAGTAACTTGAGTTTGGTCCACGCAATGCATAAACAAATCAGCAAAAAACACAACTAGAATTAAGCGAGCGCAAGCATCATATTATTCTGCTAAATTTAAGATAGCTGCCAGCGAAAACCACGCCATTAACCATTGTTTTCATTGGGTACGTAAGCGAGAGCATTGATCATAGGAGCCCCAAACAACGGCATTCTAACCACAGATTGCTCACCACAGCACTAACACAACGGCCAGCACGGCGGCCGCCACCGCGAGGCTCCACGATGCCTTGCCGCTGGCGCCATTCTTCCCCTGACCACCCCCATCTGCAGGTGGTCTGTCCGCATATGGGGTCGGAGCGGGGGCGTCCGCCCGCTTTGGCGGTGGCGCGGGGTGGTGCGTTGGCGAAGGAGCCCGCCCCGGCGCCGGAGCAGGTACAGGCACGGGTGCAGGCGCCGAGACCGGCGCGGGTGACGGCGCTGTTCCCGAGCCGTTGAGCAGCTCCCTGGGGATCAACACGGCGTCAATGATGTAGATGGCGAGGGGGGCCTTGTCCACTACGGTCTTGTTCACCCTGGCCTCGCTCTGGGACGACGACAACAGTTTCACCGTGTCTCCATCGTCACGGATGGTGAGGTTGTAGCTCTTGGCCCCGTCGGTGGCCAGCGTGTTCACACCTCCGTTGATCGTCCTGAGCGCCTTCTCGGAGTAGTGTGTCGCCACGCCGTGGTATAGAAGAAGCGAGAGCTGGCCGTCGGCGGTGAGGTTCTTGAACTTCGGGTTGAACGCCGCCACCGCATTGTCGGCCGGGCAAAAGATGGTGAGCCCGCCGCGGACGCTCCTCTGGTACTTGTCGGCCGCGTCGGCCGTCGCCTTGACGAGGCTGGCGAAGCCCCCGCACCCGTTCTTGGACATGAGATCCGTCAATCCCTGAGACGCCTCGGGCGGCGGGGCAGGCGCCTGCGCCTCGGCCGGCGGGAACGAGATCAGGGCATTCACCTGCAGGACGGCTATGTCGTACGGTGATTCATGGATGGACTTCTGGTAGAACACGGTGGGGGCCGCGTCCGCTGTGCCGTACTGGGCGAACGCCACGCGCCCGCCGCTGCGCGCCGTGATATTCACGAGGCCGGCGCTTCCCGGCGCGCGGCCGGAGGACTGGTAGACGCTGGTGGCGAGCGCAAAGCCGCCGGAGATGCTATGGAGCTTGGCGTCGTCGTAGTAGTCGAGGAGGACGTTCAGGGAGAGCGCGTCAAGGAGGTTAGTCAGCGGGAGGCGCCGCGCAAGGAGCGGCACCATCACGGCGTTGTCGACGGCGAGGACCGTGATGGTGTTGCGGCGGTCGATCTCGGCCGCGAGGCCGGTGCTGTTCAGGGCGCCGTTGAACTCGGTGAAGTCCGGGTTCGCGGCGAGGATGGCTGTGATGTTTTGATTCCCGGCGCCATGGCACAACGCTGACGCCCAGAGGATGAGGACGAAGAGGAGGATGGAGGAGGCGGTAACGACTCCGGCGAACGGCATCGTGTTCAGGGATTTCTTCCCTTCTTGGTGTGTTTGGTTTGGCTATGTTCAAGGGGAAAGGAAGGGTTTAGCTCCCACACATATGTAACTGACGCGTGCTAGATTAATGCACATCGTCTACCGTGTGCCATTCAAATGGTGTCAGAGTCACAAGGTCCTAGCTCCTCAAATAGAAATTAGACGATAAAACCGTGTAATTAAAATCTCTGGGTTTTTTCTTTTCTTTTCGGCCTTGATCCCAACCATCCAATAACGATCCAATGGTCGGACCGAACTACATGACATGACATGACATATACAGTAGATAATCCCACCCCTAGGTAGATAAACATGCCTGTCGTAAATACACCAATAAGTGCTACATTTTTGTGCTCCTCCTGGTGCTTAGCTGGTGGCCGTTTCTTCTTTTCCACTCATTGACAGTGGAGCTAACAACTGGAACACTGGGTGAATACATGGTAGGATGAAAAATGGGAGATGTTGGGTTTGTTTCTATATCAGATCTGTGTCCTGCATGCTATCGGTGAGTGAGACAGGGTCATCTGTACTTTCTGGTAGTATGACAAAAATGGTTTCCTTTATGACATTGTTGCACAGATGTATATGGCTGACAGAATAATACACTGCTGGAAAGGTTGGACGACCCCAGATTGACTAGTAACGTATACACGACCTCCATTCTTGATACTTCGAGTGGTAACTTTGGTTCTTTCTTAACTTGAGGGACCCTGCCTGCCTGGTTCAATCACTCTTAATTAACTCAACCCATTTCAGCTCTTTTTCTTTTGACCATTGTGTAGGGGTGCGCGCAATCGGCTCGGATTCAGTCAGATATCGCTCTTCTGTATTTTAAACTATATTTTTTGTCAGATTCATAGTAGGATACGGATAATACCAGATACGAATACGGCGTGAATAATATTGGTCACGAATTCGAAGCAAATATAGAGCGGAATCGATACAGTACCGAATATTATTTATCGGATATCGTGTGAAAACAGATACTGCATATAGCAGACATATAACAATGATCGATCAATCATATAAGTTCAACATGCAACAGGATTATCGAAATTTAACAAGTCATTTTATCAGGTAGTCCAACAAAATTACAGAAGTATCAAACATTTCTTTATGTTTTGCAAAAGAATACTAGGTATTCACGTAGGCAACTGGAAGCATACTCTTGCATGTTAAGCTCTGATGGCGTGTGTGACATCCTAGAATTTTGTCTTTAAAAATAATAAAAAAATAATTTTAAAAATATTATTGTCTATTGTGAATTTTAAGAAAATAATTTAATTTTTTGGATTTTCTAATAATTATTTGATTTCCTGATATTTTCTATGAATAGTTTGGTTTTAAAAAGGCTTTTCCTATTTTCAGAAATTTAAAAGAAATTTCTGTGTAAAAATAAAAACTAATTTTTTAGTTGGAAATAATTTTATTAAATACAAAATGCCTTAGGGAATTTCTATGAATTTCCCAAATTTGTTAATTCTATTTTCTGAAAAGCCTTTTCAGATTTTAGCAATTATATAAAAGTAAACATATTATTGTATTAGAAATAATTTTAGTAAGTCCCAAATGCCCTATTTCAATTCTTTGAATTTGTTTTAGAATTTTTGGGGTTGTTCTAGTATTTTTCTATATTAAAAAGAATTTTCAACATTTAAAAACTATTTATTGCATAAAAATAAAAATATTATGTTATTTTCTTGGGCTATTTGGTTGAGCCCAATTGAAGCTGCTAGAATATGGGTTGTAAATATCTGAATCCGAATAAAGTTATGCAGAATTATCCGAGAATATAATCAAAATATTCTAATCCGACGAATAGTGATCTCCTGAATGCAATGTCGAATTTGAAACCAACTATCCGAAACCGATGCCAAATTCGACAATTATTCGAATCGATACGAACAGATCTGGTTGATCGGTCGGTCGGCACCTATTCGATCCGATTGCACCCTTAATTGTGTGTGCGTGTGCGTGTGCGTCTCCTTCGTCTCTTTCTCTGTTACCTTTGCTATATCCAAACAAGGGTTATCATTATGTGAGCAACTGCTCAACCATTTAGATCAGTGCAATAAATAACATTATATGATTGAGGAATCGGGACAGATGTCAGGTGCAGTCCCGTGGGGACTGTAACTTAAGCAGTCTTCGCGGGAACTTTCGATCTAAAATCGACGGCCCGGATCTCTCTGGAGCATTGTGCGAAACACTGTGCCAAAATTTTGTCTGTAGCAACGCACAAGGGCTCATCTGGGTTGTCCGATGCTTTGATCAGATGGTCTACACCTACAGGGACTGCTTAAGTTGGAGTCTCCGTTGGGACTTCACCTAATCTCCGTCCAAGGAATGGGCACGTGTTGCAGGGGCTGCCTTTGCACAAGAGGCTTCCTCTGTACCAAGTTGGTCGGCTGTGTGACCCATGTCATAATTTTAAAGATTCTTCTACATTTTTTTTGGAATTGCTATATATCATGTGCAAGATTTTTTTGTGAAAAACGTTCGAATTTCTAAACTTGCTCATAATTCATGTGCCTATCCACCTTCTTCTTTGTCTTTGGCAAGGCTCCAGCGGGTTCATCTTCTCTGATGACAGCGGCAAGTTAGGGCTTGGCTTCATCGGATTAGGGTTTGAGGCTCACTGGGACCGACTATAGAGGGAGGCCAAGGTGGTAGGAGGAGCGATTAGCAATTAGGAGACGGTGGGCAGCGATTGTGGATCTAACGGTTGTAGCCGTCTGGAGAAGGAGGGTGATGGTGGCGGCGACAAAAGGAGGAGGAGGAGGTGGGGATGATGATGTGGGGGGTAGAAGCGACCTGGGAGGGGCCTCACCTGTGCCCGTGAGGTGGCATGGCGGAGGCGGGACGTGGGACTTGGGAGGCGACTGTTTTGCTGGGAGCTTAGGATTTGAGAGGTTAAAAGGCTTGAGTGATGGGGTGGTAGCGTGGGCCATTGCATCTACGTCCAACAACCCAAATAATGACTAATTGCAATGAAAAAACCATGTGTAGGATGCATAGAGTATTTTTTTTCTTCTAAGAAATGGATATATTTTTGCTTTTAGCATGTTTAGGTCGAGTTGATGGGTAAAGTTAAGAATAAGTAATGCGACAAGACATTAGGATCCATGACTGAAAATATTTATGAATTAATCAAATCCATTGAATTGAAAATGATCGACCCCATAATGTTGCACAAGCAAATGAGATGAGCAAAACCAAGAAACATGCACTTGGTCCCTCCCTGACGAGACAAGAGACAAGCAAGAACACAGCCAAGATTTTCCTTCCTCCGGACGTACGTGTCCACCCTAATGGCTCACCACGACACGTCACATATTCAGCTCCACGTCACCTTAGTAGAAGATGACGGTAGCAACGGCAGCAGCCAAGCCCGCAATGGCAGCACCGCTCCCAATAGCTGCAGCACCGGAATGCTCAGCATCAGCTGGCCCCTCCGCAGGTCCATCGACTGCGGAGGACGCCGAGGCGGTAGATGGCTCCGGGGGGCTGGAGCTGGACACCTCGTTGGAAGTAGTAGGAGTACTTGCATCTGGTGCAGAGATGGCCTCAGAGCTCTCGGTGGTCGGTGCGGCAGCCGGACCAGACTTCCTCGATGCGGCGGCGGCGGCGGCCTCAGGGGCCTTAGCCGGGGCAGCCTTCTTGGCAACCTCGGGTGCCTTAGCGGGAGTGGCGGCTCCGGTGTCCTTAGACGCCTTTGGCGACTCCGCGGGAGCCTCGGCCGCACTGAGGGCGGCGAAGGCAAGGATGTAGAAGAGGATTGCAACCGTGGCGCGCGACATCTTTATTGATTTGGGAAGGATCGATGGCTTTGTGGGGTGAGGAGGGATGGGATGTGTAGTGTTTATTTCTGGCTTTGTGGGGTGGATTGGAAAGGAGAAGTGGGGAGAAATTTGTAGGGTGCGAGCGTGTTGGTTGCAACGTAGAGGGCTCGAGAAGTTGGGAGGAACTCGCGGGAGAGTTTGTGGTGGAGATGGGCGTCCGGGGATCGGTGGTTGCCCGGCAGTTGCGCGCCAAATTTTCGAACGGCCATGGAACCACTGACTTGTGGGGCCATAGGATTGGTGCGCCTTTAGAGCTTATAGCCAGGTCCACGCACTACGCTGCGGCGTGTGAAATTTCGTTGTGCGACGCTGCGTCGCGCGAAATTTGGTTCAACGGATATTTCTGAAAAAATTGCGTAATTTCGGTTTTTTGTTTTTTTTAAAAAAAAAATGGGCTGCTAGGAGCCGTCGACGAATCTGTGTTTGTTTTGGGAGAAAAACACGGAGGGATCTAAACGTATTTTCGTTTTTTGTGTAATTCCAGTTTTCTTGTTTTTCTCTAAAAAAATGGGTTGCTATGACCCTCTCGTGAATCTGTGGAATGCTATAAACCGTCGGCAAATTTGTGATTTTTTGTTTTTTTAGGAAAAAATGTATTTTTGTTTTTTTTGCGTAACTCCGATTTTCTTGTTTTTTTTAAAAAAAGGTCGCTAGGACCCATCAACAAATCCGTGAACTGCTATAAACCGTCGGTGAACCTGTAGTTTTTTTTTTAGAAAACCGTGGAGGGACCTAAACGTATTTTCGACTTCGGGACCAATATGCTAAAAACCGATTTCTTGGGACCAAACGTAATTTGTTTCTTTTCGGGTCCCTTCTGCAAAAAAACTGCGGGGAGGACCTGAACGTAAACCGCAGAGGAGCCTAAACGTAATTTCGGTATTTTCGGATCCTTTCTGTTAAAAACTGACCGAATGACCTAAATACGATTTCGAATTTTCCGGAGAACCTCATCGTGGAAAAGGTGACGTGACATAGCTGAGAGGGCGCCAATCCTCCCTGCTATAATATAAGGTATACATTAATTGGGACGATACTATTGCGTTTAGTACCAGCTATATATCAAGACTATTGCAGTTCACAAAACACAACTCACAACACAGTTACATCACCGCTAGGGCTCAGACCTCATATGCAGCATTAAGCACCGGGACGACTAGCAATCGAACGTCCAATGAAAATCTTTTCGTCGTACATGTCGGCGTAACATCCTTAAACAATACGTGCATAATCACCTCGTGCAACAAAATGCACAATAACAACGAGAATGTTGACAAAAAACTAAATTGGATGAAACCATGAGTATAGAACGTAACCAGATTTTAAAATAGTTTAGACATTGTAGACAAAAGAAAGTTACAGTAACAAAACACACTTCAACATTTAAAAAGAATAGTTACAACATTTTACAGTTACTCATGCAATAATATAGAGAAAATATTTACAAAAAAATGAAATATCAAAATTAGAAAAGAGATGTGAAACAATTGGCAATCCTACTGCAACAATAAATCACTGCAATGCAACAATTAAACAAACTATTGCAGCAAATACCTCTTGCTGCAATATTTTTGGTAAGACCAAGTGCAACATAATAAATTGTTTCTTGCAACAATAAAAAAAATTGCCACAACAATTTTTAAAACATATGCGCCAGCCATCGAAGAGGAAGGAAGCACGATGATGACAAGGAGCCGATCTCGAAGTGGGAGGACTAATACCATTAGTTGAGATGGTATACCTGCGAGTGAAGGAAGGAGCAAGCAGCTTTGAACACGACCTCTGGGTCATCAAGGGCGCCGACTGCTGCACGACGACGTCAAGAAGTGGTCAGAGCAGAACACCGACGCTGATGGTGTCGCGGAAAGCCAGTGCCTTGCAATGCATGGCTGGGCGCCACAGGGTGCCATCCTGTCGCACCTAGCCATCGGAGGCTTCATGACGCACTGTGGGGTGGGACTCCATGCTAGATAGCATTGCCGTAGGCGTGCCCATGGACACAGGTGAAAAGGACCTTGGAAAGGCTCATGGGAGGAGCTGAAGGAGAAAGCGAAGGCTGCCTTGGAGAATGGGGCTAGTCGAGTGGTGGGAGGAAGGCCCTAGAAAAAGTATTGGTGGGCTGAGCAAATTAAAAGAAGCAGCATCAACAGCAGAAGAAGCACCACTTCTCAAGTTTCCACATCCTGATAGGAACAATTTGTACATGTACATGTACATTCAACCATGGCTATAGACCTTAACATAGCAAGTACCATAGCTATGGGAAGAAGATAGTAAGATTGCTCATCAACAGAAGTACAGGGAAGTTTGCTGATCAACAAAGGAGAACCCATAACCAAATAAATATGATTTCCAAATTAAATAACTGTCCAGTTTCCAGTGCTTGATCGCCAAGACGGTTTCACACACGAATCAACTCAAGCCCACACTTATAATTACATCAGCGATTCAACATTATCATACATACACTAGAATATGCACTTTGGGCATCATAGGACAAGGACCTGCAGTCTTAACCGTGCCTCCGCAGCTATATTCAAGTGCTCCTCTTTCGGGTTCTCTCTTGCAGCAGCAAGAGCTTCAGCATATGAAACTCTTTCCTGCTCTATCTTCTCAACCTCAATCTTGTCAATGTCGCTCTGACAGATAAATGCGTAATGGTTAGCTCAAGAGTGTCAATTTCCAATCAGAGCACCATCTCAGTTTTCATTGAGTTAAAAGTTTTCATGGTAGCCTTCATAATAATCTTGCAAGAACAAATCATATAATTTACATATTTTCACCGAGGGCATTACTCCAATTATATTGTCTAAAGTTTCAAGCCAAAATTGTTGCTTGTTACTGAAATTCCTTGGTAGAATTCAAATTTTACTCCTGTATGACATGACTTTGAGGTGACTCGTACTAAATTTCCGCTTTGTTTCCTCAATCCCTTGCCCAAAAATTTTAAAGAACTTATAAATGATAGAGGATATGTCAGAGCTAACAAACAGAGAAATTAGTAATTTTTTCTACAAAAAAGTTGAGTACATAGAAAAACATCATAACATCAATTTTGAATACACTTGTATTGGTTCAAGAAGGTTAACCTCGAAAGGTAAAGGTTTAAGAATCATAGAGTACTCACCACTGATTGAAGTTCTTCTAATTCATATGATGATGGTATGCTACCATCATAACAATCACCTGAAACATTCTCTGAAATTTTTTCGAATAATGCTATCAATGAACTTATTTCAAATTCCATATTGGACACATCCCCTTGAAGATCTTCAACTTTCTTATTTGACATCTTTACCTCCCATTCCAATTTCTCTAAAGATGCTTGCTTGTCTGCAAGCATAATCTACAGAAGGAAATAGGAAACACAAATGTCACATGAAAATAATATAGGCTTTTAGCCATGAATCAAACATTTAACACAAGAAAAGAAGAGAAATCTCACTATATCAAATTTTACCAAGCTTGAGCAATACTATTATCAGATAGCAAGGGAAGAAGTAAACTGACAAGTCAATTCGTGCATAATTGTATATGAATAAAGCATATTGATTCAATAAACTGCAAAGGCTGGTATTGTGCAAAAGAACGTGCAATCCTGTGTATGAGAACAGGCCACAGTAATTTGCAGTATGATCGAAATGAGGATAAAAAGCATTGGCCAAACTGCGCAGCATAGACTACATAGTAGTAAAAAAAACCGAAGGTACAAAGATAAGGGACTCGCTAATAAAGCTCAGAACCAGAATAAGAGATGAGTAAATGTTAGTGCAATACAAATTACTACTGGCTGCGAGCAGCTGCTTTTGTCTTCTATTTGTGTTTAATTTCCTCAATTTTTAAATCAAGGTGACATGATGCAAAATTTGATGGCACAGTGTTATTTTTTGTAATTACAGAGACAATATTAACTTTCTACAGATTTTATGAGAATCATCATGTTTTGTATGACAAGGATGTGTGACAGTCCAAATGTAGCAACAAATACTAAATACATAAAGCAAAATTGCAAGAAAAATCGTAAATAAGCATTCGGAAAAAGAGGAAACTCGGCTTGTTGATCCAGAACATAACACAACATAGTTACAGGTGGGCAACAATTTACCTTTGCATTGTGCAACTGGGAATTGGTAGATTTTATCAAAGCTTCTTTCTCAGCAACCTGGCGTCTCAGCTCATCAATGGTCGAATACGTTGTATTCATCTCACTCACTGAGCTCTCCGCAGATTTCAGCGCCTCCTCTTTTTCAAGTAGATTCTTCTGCAGCTCATCGATCTGCTCATGTAGCAAAGCCAACTCATCCTTGGGTTTATTTTCAGCTCCCGAAAGACCCATTGGCGCGACCGAACCATTCTCACCATTGGAATCAGGGGTACTCTTCTTGACCGTATCTCCAGGATTACGCTTTTTCACCGACACACATTGTGGTGTCTTCCCACTTTTCAAATCACCAGCCTGCAGACTCATTCATCCTTAAGGGTCATCACCATGGAAACTAAAGAGAAATGCTCGTCACAATTTTTTATGCGTAGCGAACGAAATAGACTGTGCCATTCTTTCTCAACAAAGCTGCAAAGTTTCACCAAAACTAATGAAATTGCAAGATCTAACTCTGTAAATCATGCTGTGACCGTGAAAGTGTCTTAATATGAATAAGAAAATAAATCCCACATTTGACCGCATTTTCTTGAAAATCCTTACCACCGAACCCCGACACTTGAACCACTCGCAAGCCACAACTCAAAAAATGAAGTACAGAAAATTGAAACATAAGCAATTAGCACCACGATAAAATTAACTAATCCACACTACCCAAGAAACCAAGGGCTAAAATAAAGAAATCAGCGCGCCACCTTCTTGGCCGGAGCCGGCGTGTACACCAGCGGCGCACGCCGCGAGTACGACGGGTTCGTCCTCCGATCCTGCAGCCAAAAATCCAAGAAGCCCCACCAGGTCAGACAGCAAACAAGCGCCGCGAGAGCCTAAAATCACCTCGAACCCCGGCGAGATCTGCGCCGCCGCACCACCCACCGACGCACGCACGCACTCACCATGAGGGACTCCACGAGCGGCACCATCTCGACCAGGTTCTTAAACAGCACCCGATCCACGTTCCCGCCTCCCTCGCCGGCGCCGGCGCCGCCCTCCGCCGGCTGCTGCAGCTGCGGCTTGTGGGATCGGTCGAGCATTCTCTTTTCTTTTCCTTTTTCAAATCGAATCGAAATCGAAACCAGTGGAATGGAATTGTGGTAGGGATTTTGCGAATGGGAAACAGCTGGGAATGGAACGTTGTGGAGAGTGGAGACTAGACTACTAGAGTGGTCGCTGGTCGGTTGGGTCGGGGTTTAAGGCTGCGGCTTTTCCGGGTCGTTGGATTCGGTCGGGATTTGGATTCCGACCGGACCGCTTTAATGAGGCTTGCAGGGGAAGCCTAACTGCCTTAGGTATGGGAAAACAGAGGAAAGATGGCAATTCCCAGTGGGAAAAAAATTCTATGGCATAAGATGCTATATAACATCTATAACATCTCTCGTATAATATATATATATTGAAGGAGAAAAAGATTTAACTAAATTGAGATCTATGTTTTGCCATATATCTAGTTTTTAGAAGAAATACTATATAGCACCTGATGCCAAAATGCTATATGGCAACTGGTGCCACAAAATTTTCTTGCTAATGCCGAGCCACTGGTTTTGTAATGAAAGTGCAAACTCGAATATAACTTCTCGTATGGACACTCACTGTCAAGCTTTTATTCGTGGTCTTGTTGATTTTGAATTATTTTTTATTCAATTATACACAATCAAAGCTGTTGTAGTATGTAATTTTGTTAGGTCGAACCCACTTTAGTCCGTTGTTTAGTCCATTGTTACTTATGTGATGGAGCCATGTACATGCTGTTATCACGGTAGAGCCTCCGTGACACTCTATATAATACTAGTTGATTTTTGTTATCATGTGATGAAATATGAAGGAGACACGACCACCGTAGAAGAAAGAAGAGAGGAGTAACAGCCTATGTATTTGGAGACAGATTTATGTGTGATATGGGTACTTCTATGCTAGGGATAGTGTTATCCATAACCTTGAAAAAAACGTGACACCCTTAGAAACGTAACTTAGGGGGTGGTTAGGATAGCTCCAGCCCCACCAAAATCCGTGGAGTTGGTGGAGTAGGGTATTCCTAGCTCCAGAAATTTATGGAGCTGGAGCTATGGGTACATTAAGAGTGTTTAGATGGGTCATCTTGTTTACATTTTAGACTAAAAATATAAACTTAATTCACTTTATTTTAGCCTACAAGCTTCAGCTCTGAGGTGGAGCTGGAATCTGAAGCTATACCAAACAGAGCCTTAATGAATACCGTGCCAACTTTTACATGTTAGCACAAAAACTACTCTCTATTTCTGGATGTATGTCGTTCTAGCTTTCAAATTTTATTTCTAAACATATATTATTTTGTAATTTCAAGATAACCATGTCATAAAAATTCATCAAGTACAATCGAGGACTAGCCAGGAACCAGTAGTAGGCTGCCACAGTAGCTAATGCGCAGTACGTCCGTGCGTCACTGCATGATTCTAAGGGAGTTAGCGAGGTTGAGGAGTAGAGCTGAAAAAAACAAGCTGGGTTTGTTGGATTAGTTCAAAATTGTTTCAATTACATTCGTTCATTGATTAAATATTGAAATAAGTCAATTTCGAATGAAATTAGATTTTGATCTGACTCGGCTCGGCTCAGCTCGTTGGCCCAATTCTAAAAATATTTTCAAACTATAAATAAAATGATATTAAATCAAACTGTGTTAATTTTGAAAAAAACTTGAAAAAAATGAGAATTTGGCTTGATTCCACCCCTACTGAGGAGACACACTGCGAGACTGTGATCAGCGTTTTTTTTTTCTTTTTCTTGCGAGCTAGCAATTGCATTTTTCTTCTTAGCATTTTTCTTACCTCTGTTTGTTTAAGCTTAGGGTTTCTGAGGGCTTAAATCCAGATTTTTCTTAAGTAGCTTAAAAATAATCTATTTTTATATATAATAGAGGTAGATAATTTTACCTAACTTCAGTGGTATTGCTCTAAAACTAACTCTCAATTAGAAAAAAAAAGCACACAATAGTGACTTTTGTCTTTTACTTACATGAAAGTTTATGGTTTTTCTTTAAAAAAAATTAGTTAAAAAGACACTCATTCATTTATTTAGACTTCAGATTTTTTTCTTAAACTAAAAAAATATCCAAACAAACTTGGTCTTAATTTTCTTGCAAATGGCAGCTACACCGGGCAGATGACCTGGACAAGTACAAATACACAAACGAACCAAACAAAATTCGGCGAGCCGGACGAGGTGGTTGCCGTATCGTCCCAGGCCACCATTTGTAGTCCGCGAAAGACGCCGCCCATTACTTGTGCCTTGCTCGGGCAAATTAACCTATATGCGTTATGTTTGGACCGCTTGGACGCTCCAAACATACTGTAACCATTACAACATTATTAATCAGTTGTGGGACTGGGAAATTTGTAATAGGTATGCACATTTGACACCGTATAGTAACATACACAATTTTATAGCATAAATTCACCACATAAGTTCGAAATTTACCAATAATACAATACATATAGTTGAAGTAAGGTCTTATATGAATAGAATATTATAGAATATGTAATGAAAATTAGAATTATACTTTACACGTTTTCATGGCTTGAAAACGCTCGGTTACATCGTCTTCACTAATCTTCGAGAAAACATCTCGCTCAATAAATATGACTAAACAATCATTTAAGAATTGATTGCTCATACTATTTCTTAACTTGTTCTTCACAACATTCATAGCAGAAAATACTCTTTCAACACTCGCCGTTGCCACAGGTGGGAGCAATACCAATTTGATAAGTAAGTACACTAACTTGTAAAATTCATGCTTCTTGATTTGAACAAGTTTAACAGAAAGCTCACCAAGATTGAGGTCTTTAAACCTATCATCTTTTCGCATATCATACATAAAGTTATCAACATGAAAAGAAAGTCTCATCGAATCTGTACTTGAGAACTCATTAGGATTAAATTTGGCAACCCTAATTACTTTATCCTTAACAAAGGCTTCAAATGAGTTGAGAGGATTCAAGGCAGCCATACATACAAGCAATTCCGTATTAACTTTGTCCAACCATCGCATCCCATAAATCCTAAATCAAATTCATAAATTTCCTAAACAGATTCAAACAGGGCAATGAATGTTTCTTTCAAACAGGGCAATGAACCCAAAACACATTATCCATGCGAATTTGTCAAGCTACTTTGTGCTTGCGGCTTGCCTTTTCTCTACAGGGCAATAAATGTTTCTTTCATAAAAAAGTGCCTCTTATTTAATGAACATTTTTGTGCAGATCTTCTGATACTTTGTTTTGTGCTTGCCTTTTTTCTACAGGATGGAGGAAACACTTATAGATGTTAGTATTGAAAGAATGAAAGTTCACTGGTAGACTTGCAAACAATGAAACAAATGGTTATGGTTGCTATGAATTTTACATTTTTACTACCTTCTTGCTCTTGCAGCCTTGCAGGTGAGGGGCGAGAAGAGGGAGTAATGCAGTCGCTGGTCCCGATCAGTGTTGCTCCTCACTTCTCAGTCCTCAGCATCTTAGCGCGCCGACGTCTCCTCCTCGGATCCTTCGACGTTAGCGCCTCAAGCCCTCAACGGCCTCGCGGCTCGAAGCTCGTGCCGCCCGCGGCCCAGCACCGCCTCCCACTGGCCGTCACCCGCCGCCCGCGTCGCCTTCCCGCAACTCGATTGGGGATTTAGGGTTAGAGTCAGTGTCTCAGTGAGTGAGAAAACAGGGAATTACAAGTGCAGTGGTGTTGATGGCTGAATGAGTTCTAAGCCTTTGACTATTTAACAAATACCTGTACTGGGCCTTTCAAAAATTTTGTGGGTGCCGGTGCATACCCGGCACCCATCAATTGCGCCCCTGTTATTAATGACGAGTTGACGACTCAAGGGTTAGTACTAATAGCTACCATTACAACATTAATAATAGATGTTTAAGAGTTAAGGGTGGTTTGATATAATTTAGTTGCACTTGCGTGGGTTCCTCTCGATTCGTATGGATTCAAGATTGTTGGCACCATTTGTACTCTGAAGTCAGATTTGTTATGTCCTATTTTTTTTTTCCTCGAAACTTTTAGGATGACTGAATAAGCACCAATTTTGGTCCATTCCTCCGTTCAAGTGCAAATCTATTAAGCCTAGGAGTCATTGACAAGCTCGTTTCGCTAAAACTAACACTTGACGATAAGAGAATATTTTCACAAACATCAACAAAACTTGATATCCAAACATCCTTCGTCTTTTAACCTAAACGACTACACCAGAGCATCCTATAGCACACTGTCACTGTTTCATAATATTTGTCCATAGCCTACGTACGCACTGATTAAAAAACATTAAATCTAAAATATAGTTAATAAAAAATGAGCATGTATACTACAACAACTTAACTTCTATGAATGCATTTAAGAAGGGGTAAGAGAGTGAAACATATTACAATAACTATATTTTTGATTCTCTTAATAGACAAATATTTTGAAAAAGAGGCTAATGTCGTACTGTGAAAAAGAGGGGAATTTTTTAAAATATAATTTTTTAACATAATTTTACAAAAATAATACATTGATTTTTTTTACAAAAATATACCTCTATCGCTAATTGAAATAGTGATATAGCTCTGTTTTGTCGTAGATTGAATTGGCCGACAAATTATTTTATCGTGGATTCATAAGGTCGACAAGACTGAGGCTTCTATCGAATTGGCGATAGATCTTCTGTCGTCAGTTCATGTAGCAATAGATCTTCTGTTGCCAATTCAATTGGCGATAGAGCTTCTGTCACCAATTAAAATAGCGACAAAGATATATTTTTTAAAAAAAATTTGACATATTATTTTTATTTTTTTTAAATATATTATTTCAAAAAGATAAAATAGAGGGAGTAATTATCAGGCTAGAACCTACCAGCCGAAAATACTCCTTGACTGGTTCAAAGCCGGGCAAAACTAGGTTGGACAGCCCAAATTTTTATTTCAAACCGGTCATATTAACCTGGGTCTACCCATATCTAGAGGTGGGTGTCGTGCTAGGCCGGGCCGGCCCAGCACGGGCCCATCGTGCTTCGTGGCTGAACCGTGTTGGACCACGACGACCCGTCGTGCCCGCTGTGCCATGCCATGCTAGCCCGACTCGCTTTCGGCGAGTCCAGACATGGTCCATTTGCACTTCATGACTGTTTCGTGCTGTGCCGGTCCAGACCCGCCCTATTTGCACTATTGTGATGAGAGGAAAGGAGTCAGAGCTGTATGGAGTTAAGACAATGGACACAAATATTACGAAAAACTAGTCATGTGCCCGTGTGTTGCAACGAAAACTCAATTTGCGACAAAAAATTTATTTGCAAAGAACACTAACTTTAGTTATGTTTCAATAGTAGGAAAAGTTTGTTCCTCCGAAGAGATTTGACTATCGGGTTAAATCCTCTTCCATCTCAACCGTTCATGTTAGATTCAACGAATCAAGTACTCTGAAGGAGAACAGACGATCACCACCAACTTTTAATTAGAATTAGTAGAGAGATATCAATCTTTACCATTGAAGAAGGAGAAAGTTATTGCCTTCCTCTTGCAGGAAATCTTCTTGCTTCTTGCACGCAGCCTTTCTCTTCTCTTCTCTTCCTGCGTGTGTCTCCACTACCGATCGGCCTGTCCTCCTGGAGATGAGAGTGGGTGCCCTCTAATAGGGAGTAGATGAAAGCAGAAGGCAGCGTACACAGGCGGATGGAAGCTAGGTCTCCCCGACATCTTCGTGATTGATACGTGATTTGGTTGCGTGATTCTTTCCTTTTAATCTATGCATTTCCAGATATAATGAGATAGAATTCCCGTATTATGGGATATGGTGAGTATATCCTTCTATCCATGCAGGATATGATGAGAAAATCCTTCCATTTATAAGATATATGAATAACATCCTTCCATAGTAAGAATATGTGAATAGAGATATGCTAAAATAATATTTCCATTCAAAAAAGATATGATAAAATCCTTCCATCTAAGATATGATTAAATCCTCTTCTATCTCAGTCGTTCATGTCAGATCCAACGAATAAGATATTTTAGAAGATAACGAACCACTACCACCAACTCCTAATTAGAAGTAGTAGGATGAACTAAAATTTGTTTATTCTTGAACAGTTACAGAGAGCGAAGGGATGTGCTGAATACGAGCGAGAGAGGGTGCAATGGATGAGAAAGAGAGATTGAGAGAAACGGGCGAGAGAGGGAGGGATCGAGAGAGACGGGTGACAGAGAGCTGAGAGAGATTGAGAGAGATGGACAAGAGAGTAGCTTCTTGCACCATCTCTCAATCTCTTTCAGCTCTCTCTACCCTCTTGCCCATCTCTCTGAGGTGTCGATAACGAGGGTGGTGTCCATGCTACTGGGTACATCCATCGCTTTTGGCGTTCCTTCATAGATCTACGGAGCGACTTCTCACGCGATCTATAATGCTATGTTGATAGATAGAATATTTGTTCATGCTCTGTGAGTCGGTGACCTTCATGTTGAGCTTCTTCCTCTTGCTCAGTACGACCCGTTCTACAGTGTCGTGCGGGGCTATACCGTCCATTGTGCCCAGTTCTCAGGCCCGACACGGCCCGTGCTACAGTGTCTTGCCGCATAGTATGATCCACTCTGTGCCAGACCGGACTTTGAACTGAGCCATGCCTACTGTGCCTCAAGTTGGAAAAAAAAAAACTCGGCCCGAGTGCCCACCTCTACCCATATCCCTCCTCACACCTTGCAGAAATGGGGCAAAGTGCTCCCTGAAATGAAAGCTCTTTTAAGAGAAATAATTGTATACAATTATGTATTTTTACGGCAATGCGCATATACATTTCATGTCATATATACTAAATATATTTTACTTAAACCTGCGATCAACCACACATCTAACCAGTGTACCGACACCTCGATCTGGTCAACGGGCCAGATCGGATAACATTGTAATGGGCTATACTGGCGGCCCACAATTACACCCAGTCTGTCCGTGCTAAAAAAATTATTTGCCTGACGAAGCTCAGAGTTCTGCCAGGCAAGTTTTTACACAGCCATGCTAAGAAACCAGGACCGGGCCGGGTTCAACATAGGCTTTCAAATCTTTTAGGTACATGGTACTTAGGTCCTTCTTTAGCCAACATGGATCAAACATTGAAGCAAGATTCATGAAAATGTTACAGGAATTACTTTGGAAATGGGATCCATGAATTTTCATCACAAGGGGCTCATAAAATCTAATGGATCACTTTGCCTGACTAAATTTCAAGGTACATGGGTTTTAGGCCTTTGACAAACCAACTGTGATCATACATTGAACCAAAAATTCATGAAATGTAACAGGAATCTTCCGGAGGGGAGTAGTGAATCAGGGATCACTTTGAAAATGATGTCAGAACAACACTATATATCTAGCCCTGTATATATTATTTTTTTACAAATTTAGACCCCTAAAGTAAATTTTTTTTTGCAAAAATGGCCCTTCCCTACCGTGAAAGGCACGACAGACGACACGTGTCCCCTGCCGTGCCCAGGGAGCACCATGAGCGCGGCGACGTAGCTGGCACTGTGCGACTTTGCGAAACAGTTCAGCACTGTGCATTGTGTAGCGTGACTGTGCAGTAGAGCGCACTATGCAGCGCCTGTGCAAAAGCCGTTTTGCTTTCGCGCTAGGGTAGCGTGGGAGAACGCTTTCGAGCTCCCCATCTGCGGTAGCATGTTCTCCCGCTCTTGCACCTGCAGCCGTGGAACCAGGTAGATTCCGCACTCTCGAGCGCGGGTCCCTTGCCTCACCTTGTGCAGTTGGGGAGGGAGCTATTTTTGTAGAAACATGCATTGGAGGGCTAGAGTTGCAAAAAACGAAATACATGAGGCTAGATATGCACAGTGTTCGTCACATAACATGATGGTGACCCAGGGTTCGCCCCCACCACCGTCGATCGCCCGCTTCGGCACCAGCGTCCATCCCCGTCGCCGGCTGACACTCCAGCGTCGGTGTCTACCCTCTCCGTCGCTGCCTTCTCCCACACTGCCCTGCTCAGCAGCCGCCTCTCCTCTTCTCAGCAGCAAACACCGCCGCCGCCCTGTTCAACCCCCGTTGCCAGCACCCTCCTCCTCCACCTCCCCTCCGCCGTCCCTTGCCACAGACCCTCTAGAGCCATCGCCTCCCCCAGATCTGGCCACCAACCATCCTCTGCGTCTGTGGAACCGCCCTCCCTACCGCTGCTCCTCCCCCCACCTCGCGCCGCACCGCCGACACGCTCCTCGTTTCCCCTTCCATCACCTCCCAAAATTCCCACCAAGCCGTCCATGTCTCGCTATTGGCAGCCCATCTGGCACCTTTTGCAGCTCCAATCTTGCCGACAGGTCTTGTCCTGTTGGCTCCCCTGCAACTCAAGGTTTATTTTTAAAAAAATTGGCCATAAGCACTGTCATTTCATTAAAGAAGGACAACAACCGAGCTACAAATGCATACCCGCACACACCCATGCACGCATGCACGCACGTGCCCTCAACTCGTGAGCACCTGTGTCGAGCAACGCTCGAACGTGGACGGACTGAGCGCGCTCCAACCAACTGAGCATCGCTGGACTCTCACAGCTCAAGGTTTATGAGAGGTGCTCCAAAGTGGCTGTCACTAGCTCGGACAAGCCTGTAGCTCAAGGATTCCAGATGAAAGGAAGAAATTGCTCCCAGTCTAATGGATTGGATAGGAAATGTTTCTTCTGCCTTGACTTATGCCTTGGCACTGACCACTGAGTGGCATCTTGTCACAACCCTCCCCGTCGTTTGTGCTGCAGTGGGGCAGGTCACTTCACTCGGTGGTGTCATCTGTTGGTTGTGATCGTGGCTAATTGCCAGATCCAAAGATTATGGAGTTAAGCCCACAATTTTTGCGCTTTGATCGGGAGCACAACAACCAGTTGGTTGCGGTCCCATCAGCCGGCGCTAGATAAATAAGGGAGAGGCTGGCACTCGTGGAGATAAGATTTTTCTCTCGAGTTTAACTCTACCCCGATAATACCCGATCTACTGAGCTAGCGCTAAGGCTATCGAAGCCCGCTTCCATCACCGAGAGCATCTCGGTGTTCTTCATCTTCTTCATCGACTTTTCAACCGACCAAAAGAACATCAATGGCGTCTTCATCACTGGGTTAGTTTCTAATGTTTAATTTCCGCATTTTATTTTGGTGATCATGATTTAGACTAGATAATGATTATGTTTAAGCCTCAGTTTAGCCCTTAGATTCTAACATTTGGTATCAGAGTAACCTAATCTAATTTTGATCCCTTTTTAGCCCGGTTTAGATCTTGTGTTTGTCGGTTTAGCGTTCTTTCTAGCTCGGGTTAGCATTTAGAAGAAAGGGATGAGAGTAGATCCGAAACCCTAATCCCGCTTTTGTCCCTAAATCCAAGCAAATCCTAATGTCTAAAGGGGACTTCAGGGTTTACCTCTTCCCGTCATTGTGCGCCGCCGCTTTCCCGTCGCACCTTAGTCGCCGTCGTCTCCTTCGCGGGCCTTAGCTTCACCCGCGGCCGAGTCTTCGCGCGAGTGCGTCGGCCTTAGTCGTGGTCGCCTCACTAGAGCCCCTCCTCGCCAAAGTCGCGCGTAGCATCAGTCCGCTGCGCGCGTGCGCCTCCTTGGCCGCCGCTCTGCTCGTGCTCTCCCTCTCGCGCCGCTGTCGCGTTTTTCCCAGGGCGGAGAAGATGAGATGGCATTAGGGTTCGGCTGTGCGTTTTGTTTCGATTGTGCGCGATCTAGGCCGTCCGTCCCGATCAGCGGCTGTAATTGCGTGTGCGCGGGTGTGGCCGGCCATGGGCCACGCATTGCTCGTGGCTGGGCCACTTCGCCCGTGTGTTGATCGCGCCACGGCAATGCGATTGGGCTGTGTGTTTTTGGGCTGAGTCCTTTCAAATTTTTTTTGTCCTTTTATTGTATTTACATTCAGTCTTATTTAATTTCAGTAATAAGTACTGTTTAATATTTATTTCCTGGGCATTAATATTATGATTATTTTTCTGGGCATATTATTTAATGTGAAAATTAATTTTTACATAATGATTATTTATGAGTATTATCTCTAATTAAAATGGAACCAACGGGAAGTTTTGATTAGAGATTAATTGTTTATTGTTTAAATTGGGATTATGTTATGACCATGATCATATTCTGACTAATGTTGTTTATGAACATGTGTCACCCATAAGAAAATTTTAATTCTTTTTCGATTATGCCCAACGGTGATTTGAATTAGAATTAGCATGTTATAAATCAGACCAACGTAGGGTTAATTTCATGCATAAAATGATATGTTTTTTCTAATATGAATTGTACTTTTTCCTCAGCGGCCAATGCCTCTAATTGCCAATTATATCAGCGGCATTGAGCATTTGACGGGAACTAATTTTCCTGCCTGGAAGGAAAAGCTTGAGATCGTCCTTGGTGTTTTTGAGCTTGATTATGCCTTATGTCACCTGCTCCTATCGCTCCTTCCTCAATTAGGAAAATTATGCTGAATTAAAGAAGACTTATGATATTAACTGTGAGCGATGGGAGCGATCCAATCGTATGTCACTTATGATTATGAAGAGCACCATCTCGGTGGGGATTAGAGGAGCAATCCCCGAATCTGATAAAGCTAGAGTTTACTTGGCTGCCATTGAGGAGCAATTTAAGGGCTCCCCAAAGGCTTATGCAAGTACTCTTATTATGAAGATCCTCACCACTAAATTTGATGGCTTTTGCAGCATAAGGGAGCACGTCATGATAATGAATAACATGGCGGCTAAGCTTAAAGGACTTGACATGGCAATTTATGACGGTTTTCTGGTTCACTTCATAATGACATCTCTGCCTTCTGCGTACACTCCCTTTAAGATTAATTACAACACGCAGAAGGAGAAGTGGTCTATGAGCGAGCTCATTGGTCAACTAGTCCAGGAGGAGGAAAGGATTAAGACTGAAGAAAGGGATTAGGCTTTTATGGTCAATAATGGAAATGGCAAAAGGAAGTACTCTCATGGGGACTATAAGGCCAAGAAGAAGCTGCATTTCTCCCCCCAATCCTAAGGCAAAAACAAACAAATCCGCGCCTTAAGGGGTGAAATCTCCTACTGCCATCACTGTCCGCTCAGAAAAGGAGAGACATGTGCGGAAGAGTCTTGGGCTCCGTCGATGGCTCGCAAAGAAGGGTAACGATACAATTACTTTTGTTGATGAATCACTTTATGCAAATTTTCCACATTATTCTTGGTGGATTGATTCTGGAGCCACTGTGCATGTTACTAATTCGATGCAGGGATTCAATTCATTAAGGATCATAAAAGGGGACCGAAGGCTTAGAGTCGCCAATGGACAGGAGGCTGAAGTTGAGGTCATTGGGGCCTTCCATTAGTTTTGAGGAGCAGCTTCACCCTCCTCCTAAAAGATGTCCTTTATGTCCCCTCCATGAGGAGGAATTTAATTTCTGTTTCCCTGTTAGACAATGATGGTTATTATTGTGTGATTGAAGACAATAAATATTTGATCAATCTGAATGTAATAATGTTGGTCTTGCTTCCAAGCATGACATGCTTTATATGTTGTCTATACAACAGTCTCCTTTATTGCTAAATGTGTATGATGCTCCTATTAAATACAAGCGTAATATGAATAATGAGACCTCGTCGAAACTATGGCACCGTCGCTTGGGCCATATTTCGAAGGGGAGGATGGAGCGTCTCATTAAGGAAGAGATACTCCACCCATTGAATCTTTCTAACTCTGGCGCTTGTATTGATTGTATTAAAGGAAAATACGCTAAACAAATTAAGAAAGGAGCAACACGCAGCTCATATCCCCTAGAAATAATTCATACTAACATTTGTGGTCCCTTCCCTATTATGTCAGTAGATGGTTATGATTCCTTTATAATCTTTACTGATGATTTTTCACGGTATGATTATATTTACCCTATTAAGGAACGGTCTGATTCACTAAATAAATTTAAGATATTTAAGACTGAGGCTAAAAATTAGCATAACTCAAAAATTAAAGTAGTGAGGTTAGACAGGGGAGGAGAATATTATGAAAAACATGCACCTTATTGACAAATTCCTGGCCCTTTCGCTAAATACCTTAAAGAAAATGGAATAGTAGCTCAATATTCCATGCCTGGTGAACCTCAACAGAATGTAGTGGCTGAAAGGCGTAACCGTACACTTATGGATATGGTACGGAGTATGTTGTCTCACTCTAGTTTACAACTTAAATTATGGATGGAGGCCTTAAAGACAGCTGCACACATATTAAACCGGGTTCACAGTAAATCAGTGTCATCGACGCCTTATGAATTATGGACTGGGAAAAAACCAAGTTTAAATTATTTACGCGTGTGGGGTTGTACAGCTGAAGCCAAACTGTTTAACCCACATATTAGGAAATTAGATACTAAGACAATAAGTTGCCACTTTATTAGGTACCCAGAAAGGTCAAAGGGGTACCGCTTTTACTGTCCTGATCGAACTACTAAATTTGTAGAAACCAGGCACGCTGTGTTTCTTGAGAATGATGAAATCAGTGGGAGTTCTGAGGGGAGGAAAATAGATCTTGAGGAAAATTGGGTTTATGTATCTCTACCAATAATCCGAGAGGCTGCACCTCAAATTAATGCATCTCCAGTTGAAAGTCTTGAAGAAGAAACTAACACTAAGGACTCAGGAAATAATGAAGTGGCTGATAATGAAGGAAATAATGCAGCGCCTGATAATGAACCTCAGGAACCGGCTGTGACCTCTAATAAACTCTTAAGAAGGTCACAACGTGAAAGAAGATCCGCCATTCTAAATGACTATATTGTGTACATGCATGAAGATGTGCATGATATTGGGAAGGTAGATGACCCCATTTCATTTAGTAAGAATTCATCTGAATGGCTTGATGCCATGAAGATGAAATGAAATCTATGAGCCTGAATGACGTTTGGGACCTAGTAGAGATCCCTGAAGAAGTTAAAAAGGTAGGCTGTAAGTGGGTCTACAAAAATAAGCATGACTCCAAGGGGAACGTCGAAAGGTTCAAGGCAAGGCTTGTGGCTAAAGGATTTTCACAAAGAGAAGGGATTGATTATGTTGACACTTTCTCTCCCGTTTCTAAAAAGGACTCTCTAAGAAACTATAGCACTTGTGGCCTATTATGATTTAGAGCTACATCAAATGGACGTCAAAACGGCATTTTTTAATGGCGATCGCAAGAGGATGTCTACATGGCACAGCCCGAGAGTTTTGTCATAGAAGGCATAGAGCATATGGGATGTCGTCTCAAGAAATTAATTTATGGCACAGCCCGAGGGTTTTGTCATAGAAGGCATGGAACATCAATGACGTCTTCATCACCGGGTTAGTTTCTAATGTTTAATTTTCGTATTTTATTTTGGTGATCATGATTTAGACTAGATAATGATTATGTTTAAGCCTCAGTTTAGCCCTTAGATTCTAACATCATCTTCGTCGGCCTAGTATTTCCTTGGACCCCAAGGCCTCATGCAAGTCTCAGGCCCGCAATGGCTCCGGCGCCTCGATGCAATATTCCCTCAAGGTTTCATTCCGTAGCTTGCCAATCACAGCTGCAGAGGTGGTTCACGTATATTGCGACAAGTTCCAGATTACTCATGACAAGTTACTGGTGGAGGTGTTGTCAATGGTGATTGCTAGAGTGATGGGGAGGACACCAGTGGCGTTGCGGGGTTGCAGGACTCCGATTGTCAGTCTCCCCCACCGTCCGTTGCAGAGATGGAGACCGTGCCGCTGCCGCCACAGTTGCAGAAGCGGTCCCAACCACGCCGGTCATGCAAAGCTAATAGGGTGGTTTTCGACACTCCTGTGTCACTAGCTATGGATCCCCTTCAGGGCCGAAGAAAACACGTGGGGAGCTTGTTGTGAGCAAGGTTCACAATATCGATATCACGATAATCAATCATATCGAGATTTTCGAAAATCGAAAAAAATTGATTGAAAATCGGTAGAGAATCAAAGGGTTTCGAAATCAAATTTTTTCATGAATTTTTTTAAATCGATTCTCACCGATAATCGCTCGATATGCCTCGATAATCGCTCGACATGCCTCGATATTCCTCGATAATCAATCCAAGTGATTTTGTGAACTTATGTTCTTCGGCGGTCGATTTTGTGAGCGATTTTCGCTCGATATTCATCGAAAATAAAGTGATATTCACCGATTATCGCGATATCCACTTCACATAATTTTTTTTGATTTTTCGATTTTTTTTTAATTTAATCTGTTTACCGACCGGTATTATATACCGTACTGGCTCGATAAGGTCGATAATCGCGATATTTGAGTGATTATCGACGATACTGCGAACCCTGATTGTGAGGGAGACATGGCCAAGTGTCTCTCTATTGGAAAGAGATCTAATGCAGTCATTTTACTACCGTAAGCAGCTGTAGATCGACCATTGGATTAAAAAATGATAGTTCATATATTCCTTGTACTATTGGAGAACACTATAGCAACTTTGACACTGCACGATCCTAGTCTTTCACTGTCTCGATCCAATGGTAGTAACGTGTTGCCATAATAACAGCACAGTAACCCTATCCCTCTCTTGTGGGTGTTCCTCAGGAACAGCGGACTCGCCAAAGAAGACTTCAAAGGTGAAGCGACTACTTCACGGATCTTCTCCTAGAATGAGTGCTCGTCTAGTCTCCAAGGTAAAAATAAAGGTACACATTAGGGAGAAGAAGGCCAAGTACAAACTTTTCATGAAATTGGATATCATTGGAAAGGTCAATGACGAAGAGGGTGAACAAGCTATGGACAGATGCTTGGAGGTCTTGAAGGAATCCTTCCCTCCGAGTTTGATTGTGGCAGTTTTTTGTGGTCAGATAAGGTGAACGGCTTGAACGGTGAGTTGTGCGATATCTCAGCCTCCGGTGTACTCTTTTAATTTTCTTGTGCCTGGTTTAGGCAAGTTGTGTTTTCCTTTTTCTAAGTAGCTAGACATTGTTGTTGTTGTGGTGAATCCTAGGATAGGGGTGTTTTTGCGTGAGGGTGTTGATGGGTATTAGGTGACTTTGTGGTGTTTATCCCATTGTTGTTCCTACCTGGGACGGGTGATGCTGGTGTAAACTCTGTTCCTTTCTTTACTGAATGGGAAGAGCTCCTGCCATATGTAAAAAAAAAGGTCCCTCGAATTTTCATCAGAAATGGGCCTAAAGTGTCACCCCATGCACCAAAAATCATATCATCCGTTCACTCTGTTTAATCACTCCAAGGTCCACTAGTGTACGCTTCTGCGTGAATTTTTTGCGTTTGAAGCGTGGAAATTGAACCATTTCTTATGATATTCTTTGTCTCCCAGACACGCGCTAAGTGTTGTTATGCTTACTATCTCGTCTTGTTTCCATCGAGTTTCTGACATAGGTTTACCTCTTGAGTTTTACTTTGCACCGGAATTATGCGGTCTCTATCCGCTGGAAGAGAGACTATTGACTCCCAAGTCCCAACAATGACCGTACTAAAGTTAGGAACAAGCCTGCTGCTGTGAACATACAGCTTAATACGTACGTGCTGTCAATTCTTGTACAGTGAACAGGATCACTTAATGAGAACAGTCCTTGTCGAACAGATATGGATGTCATTTTGTCAGTCTGTCCAGCTTGAAGTCCGGTCTTTACCGAGCAGAGCTTGTGTTAGTGCATACTTTCTCGGCGAGCACTTGTCTTTGCAATGAAATAGTTGAAGAGTCTCCTCTAATCTGGTTATTCCAATTGGTTAATTTGTTGATAAAAAATGGGTTGAGAATTGAGACATTGCTTTGAACATATTTTCATGTGATGATGTATGTCGTGAACCAAAGAAATGTCGGTGTCTGACTGGTTGTCATCTTCAAATTCCTACTTTCCATTAACTACATGTAGTAGTGGTGGTGGTAGAACGAACTTATCTGCAGTTTACTAGCTGCATCGTCGTTCAGATTGATGTGCGCGATCAATAAAGGCAGACCCCAGATTCTTCTCTTCTTCAGATCTTGGACAAGTCATTAGTAGCTGAGCGATGTCAGATCTGAGGACATCCTTAGCACTACGGTAAGAGCTATGCAACATCAGGTGAATCTTCTCCTTCGTCAGTTCTCTTTACTACATGAGAACTGCATGCTACGAAATAGTAGGGGTTCGGGTGTTGTTAAATTTTAGATATGAAGGTGTCGAAGATGTTTCATGCATGGGCCTTGACTGTTGAAAATATTAGGAATTTTCTCAATATTTTAATCCACAGAATTATGTAAATCATGATTAAACAAAGATGCATTTCTTGTTCAAAGCCAAAGGTACTAGATAACAAATTATCTATCTCATACGCAAAGACTAATGAACAAGAAATCAGCATAAATAAAACACGGTATAAGTTAATATACCCTTGAGCCGGTACCACCGTTGGCACAGGCGCAGGCAGAACATTCTCGTTCGCCATGACGGTCGAAGTAGACGATCACAGGTTGTCGCAGTGAAGCGTTGGTGCGATGAAGAGGTTGATGCGGTCGCGAGCGCGCGTTGCGATCGCGAATGCGCTTCAGAACACCTTCGAGCGATCGCGTGGTCGCTCCCAAAACCTTATCGACCTTCTATCTCGAGCAAGATCTCAAGAAGGCGAGGTTTGGAGGCTCGCTCCTCTGCTACTTGTGCGCGCAAAAAGCAGGCGGGAATGCAAAGGGCAATGCAGAGAACAATGGAGTATGCGGAAGAGTCAAGCGGTGAAGAAAAGCACACCGTGGCTCTCCTTATATAGCCTCGCGACATGCAGCGGGCGGAGCGGGAGTTACCGACCATCAACTCATGTAGCCGTTACGAATGGCGAGCGGTCATTATGCGACCATCAACCACGTCCGTTCACAGTGGCGGCGGCGGTCGGGTCACATTGATCACTGCGGTTCTTGGTCATATTGACTCATCAAACGGTAAAACAAACCGCCCCGCCAAAGACATCACGTCCGGATCGGATCGGATGGCTCGCTCTGCTGCGCGCGTGCGTCACGTCTCGTCTCGTCTCGTCTCGTCTCGTCTCGTCTCGACTCGACTCGACTCGCTCTCGCACTCGCACACGCCACGCCACGCCACGCCTCGGCTCGGCTCGGCAGCAGCGTGTGGCACAGCCTTTACCCTTTTCCACCTTACTAATTAAGAGACACACAACTCAACTATTTAAGTTGGTCAAACCTTCTCTCAATTATCCATATGGTACTAAACCAATTTCATGACTCCTAGTATTCTAATGGGCCTTTTGGAATTTCTATTAAATTAATTATGGGCCAACCCCATAATAATCTAACAATCCCCACCAAATTTCAAAGGCACATCTGAAATACTCTAAGTTCCAATGTAGTTTGATATACCAGTTTTTCGATGGAGACTGTTAAGTTGAACTTTCACCTAGAACAAAGGTTACACTCATCCACAACTGAACAATGGACTATGCCTTGAATTGACAGTTTGTGCGAACAAGTTTCACCAAAGTCCTTTATCGATACTAGGTCGCTAAATGCACCCCTCGGTTTGGAGCTTATAAGTCATACTCCTTAGCCTTTCATGAGCCTCTAGAGATCACCCCAATCTCATAGACTGTGACTAGTAGTCGAACTCATATAGGTGTATTCCTCATAAGATGTTACAGTAGGACAACATCTCGCTTATTAAAGTCACTCGGAATACATTAAGGTATAACCAACCTGCCATACAGAATAGGAGAGTTATTGCATCTCAAACGGAGTGGGCCAAGTACAGAAGTACTCTCCTCTCAGCCAGTCACTAGCTTGTCTCAACATCCTAATTCACGGGATCTCCGATCAAATAGGATGAGTTACCACTAAGACTTGACTCTATGTGGGTCTCAAGCCCATCTCCCTCGATGCTTCATCTATCACATTCCGTGATAGTCCCTTTGTAAAAGGATCTGCCAAGTTTTTAACCGTCTGGACATAGTCCAACGCTATAACTCGAGTTTCTCATTTTCTGACAGACTTCAACCGCCTCTTAACGTGCCTTGATGACTTCATGTTATCCTTAGAACTGTTTACCTTGACAATCACCGTCTGATTGTCACAGTTCAAAAGAATAGCAGGCACCGGTTTCTCAACCACCGATAAGTCCTTCACAAGTTCACGCAGCCAGTCGGCTTCCACAGAGGCGGTATCTAATGCTGTGAGTTCTGCTTCCATTGTAGACCTCGTTAAGATGGTCTGCTTGCAAGACTTCGAGGAAATAGCTCCACCACCCAATGTGAACACATATCCACTTGTGGCTTTTATTTCATCAGCATCAGATATCCGGTTTGAATCACTATAACCCTCAAGTACCCTAGGGTACCCGGTGTAGTGAATTCCATAACTTGATGTTCCTTTTAGATAGCGCATTACTCTCTCAAGAGCATGCCAATGATTATCTCCGGGTTTGAAACAAACCGGCTTAGTTTGCTCACAACAAGCGAGATATCGAACCTTGTTGCACTAGCTAAATACATCAATGAACCAATGATTTGGGAATATCTCAATTGATCCTTTGCTATTCGTTGGTTCTTTCGTAATAGCACACTTGGATCATACGGCGTTGGAGCAGTTTGCAATCGCTATAGCCAAAGCGACTCAACACCTTTTCCACATAATGGGACTGCTCAAGAGTAATCCCACCGTCACCTTCTCTTAACAATTTAATGTTTAAGATGACATCCGCTACTCCCAAATCTTTCATTTCAAAGTTTTGGACAAGAAGTCCTTGACTTCCTTAATCACATTAAGGTTCGTCCCAAAGATCGAGTATGTCATCAACATACGGACACATAATCACTCCTTCACCCCCACTATAGCGGTAATACACACATTTGTCAGCTTCATTCACAACAAAGCCGGCAGATGTTAAAGTTCTGTCGAACTTCTCGTACCACTGCTTAGGTGCTTGCTTAAGGCCATACAAAGACTTCAACAACCTACACACTTTTCCTTCATGACCCTTTACTACAAATCCATCAGGCTGATCCATATAGATTTCCTCTTCCAACTCTCCATTAAGGAAAGCCGTCTTTACATCCATCTGATGGATGATCAGACCGTAGGAGGCAGCCAAAGACAGTAGTACTCTAATAGTGGTCAATCTGGCAACAGGTGAGTAAGTATCAAAGAAGTCCTCGCCTTCTTTCTGGGTATAACCCTTGGCCACAAGCCTTGCCTTGTACTTTTCAATCGTACCATCAGGCCTCGACTTTTTCTTGAACACCCACTTACATCCTACTGTTTTACACCCATATGGACGTTCAACAACTTCCCAAGTTCTATTGCTCAAGATGGAATTCATCTCACTGGACCGCTTCCTTCCAATAGTCGGCGTCTGCGATGAATAAGCCTCCTCAATGGTTCTTGGAGTATCATCCACTAGATATACAATGAAGTCATCACCAAAAGACTTTGTAGTCCTTAGTCTCTTACTCTTACGAGTTACTTCATTGCCCTCATCTATTGGATTTTCCTCAAAAAGGGCTCAATTTGTATAGGAGTGGAAGGTTTAGGAGAGAAGATAGATTCTTGGCGGATGAGCTAAGTGTCTCTTTCATAGGAAATAAGTCCTCAAAGAATGTGGCATCATTGGACTCAAAAATTGTACCTTCATTCATATCAGTACTCAGTTTCACTATTAAGAATCTATATCCAACGCTGTGAAAAGCATAACCAATGAAGACACAATCAACGGTTTTTGGTCCAAGTTTACGCTTCTTTGGGATAGGCACATTCACTTTAGCCAAACAGCCCCAAGTACGTAAATAATAGAAATTTAATCTTTTCCTCTCCCATTCCTCGAATGGTGTGATTTCTTTATTCTTTGTAGGAACCCTGTTTAGGATATGACAAGCAGTCAATATAGCCTCACCCCACCATTCCTTGGAAAGTCCCGCTGTTTCTAACATGGCATTAACCATCTCAGTTAGAGTACGGTTCTTTCTTTCGGCAACCCCGTTTGATTGGGGCGAATAGGGAGGCGTCCTCTCATGGATTATTCCATGTTCCTCGCAGAATAAATTAAACTCATTAGAAAAGTATTCTCCACCACGATCTGACCTAACCCGTTTGATTTTTCTCTCAAGTTGGTTCTCAGCTTCAGCTTTATAGATCTTAAAATAGTGAAAAGCCTCATCTTTTGACTTTAATAAATACACATAGCAATATCTAGTAGAATCATCAATCAAAGTCATGAAATACCTCTTACCACCCTTTGTCAACTCCCCGTTCATCTCGCATAAATCGGTATGAACTAGTTCTAACGGTGCCAAGTTTCTCGCCTCTGCTGCCTTGTGAGGCTTGCGAGGTTGCTTAGATTGCACACATACTTGACACTTAGAGCCTTTGACTTGGGTAAATTTTGGGATTAAATTCATACTGGCTAACCGCATCATGCAACCAAGATTAATATGACAAAGTCGTGAATGCCAAACATCAGTCTCATGATTACAAACATGATTCACAATTTTATTCATGTCCGTCAAAGACAAGCGGAACAAGCCTCCGCTCTCATAGCCTTTTCCAATAAAAGTTTCAATTTTAGAAACAACACATTTATTGGATTCAAAAACTAGCTTAAAACCATCTCTACACAATAGAGACCCGCTGACAAGGTTTTTATTTATCACGGGCACGTGATGCACGTTCCTCAGTCGCACGACTTTTCCTGAAATAAACTTCAAGTCAACTGTGCCGACTCCACGTACAAATGCCTGCGACCCATTCTCCATCAACACGGAGGTAGCCCTGCGACCTGGTAAGAAGAGAATAAGGATCATCGGCACAAACATGTATATTGGCCCCGTGTCAATCCACCAATCAGTGAACGACATACGATAGAGCGGTAGGTATTGAAACATACCGGATGTTCCTCCTCAGTATTGCCAATAACAACGTTGGCAGACTTTTTCTGCTTATTGTCTTTGCGATCAGGGCAATCCTTTGCCCAATGATCAGTACCATTACAGACAAAGCAGTTTCCCTTTCCTTTATTCTTCTTCTTCTTGAAGCTAATAGTTTGAGCGGCCTTGTTCTTGTTCTCAGGCTTTTCAGACTTATTTTTATTCTTGTTGAATTGAAAGATTTTCTTTTGTATCACATTGGCACTAGAACTTTCTTTCCCGCGTATATCTTTTGCCCTCGCTTTCTCCTCAACATTTAGAGACCCAATGAGACCAAAGAACGCTGAACTCTTGTCTCTTGTGTTTTAGAGTAGTGGCAAAATCCTCCAAGAAGGTGGCGGCTTCAAATGATGCATCCCGCCACAAACTTGTCGGGTAATGCACATGTAAAATTCTCAAGTTCTTTCGCAAAGCTTGAACCTCATGAGCTGTTCTACTACAAAGTGGTCATCAACCATCTTGTAGTCATGAAACTGCTCCATGACATAGAGTTCACCGCCCGCGTCGAGACTCGAATTTTGCCTCAAGTGCATCCCACATTTCTTTACCACTTGGCAAAATCATGTACACATCAACAAGATTTTCTCCAAGAACACTAATCACGGCGCCTCTGAACAAGTTATCCATGCGTAGTGAAGGCACTCTCTGCTCGGAGAGAGCCCACCCTCGGTATGGTTTGCCTTGCGCAGCGTGATACACGTTCATGGCGATCAACCACAAAATCATCTTAGCGCGCTAACGCTTGTAATTTGCGCCACAAATATAGTTGGCTTAAGTGCGGCAAAAACCGATGGTTGTAAAATTCCTAGGATAAGGTTTTGGATTGTTGGAAATATTAGGAATTTTCTCAATATTTTAATCCACAGAATTATGTAAATCATGATTAAACAAAGATGCATTTCTTGTTTAAAGCCAAAGGTACTAGATAACAAATTATCTATCTCATACGCAAAGACTAATGAACAAGAAATCAGCATGAATAAAACACGGTATAAGTTAATATACCCTTGAGCCGGTACCACCGCTGCACAGCGCGAGCGAGAACATTCTCGTTCGCCATGACGGTCGAAGTAGACGATCACAGGTTGTCGCAGTGAAGCGTTGGTGCAGTGAAGAGGTTGATGCAGTGCAGATGCGCTTCCAGGAACTGCTCCCTCTGCCACATGCAACGGGCAGGAGCAGGAGTTACCAGCCATCAACTCATGTCAGCCATCAACTCTCGTCACGTCTCGACTCGACTCGACACGCCACGCCTCGGCTCGGCTCGGCGCGCGCGCGCGCGCGTGGCACAGCCTTTACCCTTTTCCACCTTGCTAATTAAGAGACACACAACTCAACTATTTAAGTTGGTCAAACCTTCTCTCAATTATCCATATGGTACTAAACCAATTTCATGACTCCTAGTATTCTAATGGGCCTTTTGGAATTTCTATTAAATTAATTATAGGCCAACCCCATAATAATCTAACATTGACATGTGCGGAGGAACTTACACGTTTGACGAACCCTGGCCTCGAGGTGTGGAGGATTCCAGAGAAGTAAAGTAAAGTAAAGATTTTTGCTTGCAAAAGAAAAAAAATCGATCGCTTTTTAGTTTCTCAAGAAGACTGAATCTGTTTTTGAGAGGACCTCACGAAAATATACTACAGTAGAACCAGTTCGGCAGAATCAATAGTCGGCCGAATCATTACTGGTGTAATTTTTGCTTTTCATTATCTATAAGAGTTAGAGATAGAGTTTTTTTTTTTTAAATAAGAGATAGAATTAGAGATAAGGAAGTAGTGGGATGGATCACCTCAGCCAGGACGGATCCAAGGTAAGAATAAGTTCATCATTATAGCTACTAAAAGGGAGTTGAGAGAGATGATCCTCAATTACTCTATTTTGTATTATTGTACAAGGATATTTTGAATTCTACTAATGACTTAACCTCTCTTCTAGTGCTATGTCTAGAGTTTTGTAGGCTTTCAAGGATGTGTTTTCAGAGAAGGTACTGGCTGGTTTGCCACCGATTCGAGGGATAGAGCATCAAACTGATTTGATTCTAGGAACATCCCTTCCCAATTGTCCACCATATCGCACCAAACCTGAAGAAACAAAATAAATTCAGAAACAAGTGCAAGAGCTTCCAAATAAAGGGTATGTATGTGAAAGTTTAAGTCCTTATGTTGTTCCTATCATTTTAGTTCCTAAGAAATATAGTACATGGCATATGTGTATTGATTGTAGAAATATTAACAATAACACTATTAGATATCGTTATCCTATTCTTATGTTAGATGATATGCTCGATAAACTTTGTGGTTATGTTATTTTCTCTAAAATTGATTTGCGTAGTGGATACTACCAAATTAGGATGACGAATGGAAGGCTACTTTTAAAACTAAATTTGGATTGTGCGAATGATTAGTTATGACTTTTGGATTAACTAAGACCTCTAGTAGATTCATGAGATTAATGAATTATGTTTTGAGAGGTTTCATTGGAAAATTTGTGGTAGTATACTTTGATGACATACTTATATATAGCCAAAATTTGTAAGAACACGTTGAGCATGTTAAACAAGTGCTATAAGTGCTTAGAGTTGAAAACTAGAATGTAAACTTAAAGAAATGCAATTTTTTTTGTAAAGGTAAAGTTATTTTCTTAAACTATGTTGTTTCTGGACAAGGAGTAGAAATTAATGAATATAAAGTGAAATATATTAATAATTGGCTTACTCCTATTAATGTAAGTCAAGTACGAAGTTGTAACATCCCGAAAAATTTAAAAATAGGAAAATAAAAATTTAAAAATAATAATGAATAAAATTTTTAATTGGTATCAAGATTTTAATTTAAAATATCATCATTTTCCTCATTTTCTTGAATTTTAAACCTTAAGAAAAGAATAAGTTGCGATATTAAAACTTTTTCTTCAAAAACAAAAAAACTATGAAAATGAGTTTGAAATATAATCTTATTTTGAATTTCCATATTTTCCAAAATTTTCTTGAATTTTGTTTTTTAAGAAAATCTTTTATATTAATTGTTTTCTTTTCCTCAAAAATATAAAACCCAAAATATATTAAGAAATAAAATATAAAAAATTCATATAAATTTAAAATCATATCCAGAGCCTTCTCATAAATTTTCAAAGTAATATCTAATTTCTTGCTGAAAAGAATCAAGAACTGTATAATGTGACTATTAACCGCACAATGTTAGAATTATTCAATTTTTCAAAGACATTTTCACATCCTTGAAAATTTACCCCGTCATCTACAGACCTAGGTTAACTTTTATAAAAAGTTTCAAAAATAGAAAGGTTGATTTGGATATTTTATAAAATCAAAAACAAAATTAATTTAAAAACAATATTATCATTGTCAGAATTTTATAACAATAAATATAATTGATAATAACCCGAAATTTTTATTATAAATTTAAATAATCATTATTATTAGACATAAAAAGTTTCATAGAAAATAAAGCTAATTAATATCTAATAAAAATAAAAACAAAAAAATATAATTTTAATGCAGTTGTTTTGTCAGAATTTTAATAATTTCCACAGAAAAGATCTTCAACTGAAAATTTTATAGTATAGTAAAAACTATCTCCAGATTGCACAAAAACATTTTCAAAAATTTTAAGCCACGAATGACAGCTCATTTATTGCCTTGACTTTATCCTATCCAGTCTGCCAAAGTTGGTAAGCTCCTGCCCATGCCTCCTCTTCCAGCCAGCTTTCTTCCTCACTCAGCACACCCCCTCCTGCCATTTTATTTCTACTCCAGCTAGCAAGAACAGTAAGCACACTCCTCAAGCTCCCCTAATCTTCTCTCCTCCCAATCACCACCAAAAATCAAGAATTAGCTTATGCATGTCATACCATTGCATTCCCGTCATACAAGCATCCCATTTTCACAAAAATCATGCGCATGCAAGTCGGTTTGAGTGTTTTTGGAGAGGAAGGAGGGGAGGGGCAGTGCTGCGGCATTGTGGTGCGCCATGGGGCTGCTCAGCCATGGCAGCTCGGCAGCAGGACAACAACTGTAGCTAGCGGCCAGGGTGACGCCGGTGCATGGCATGGTGGCTCGGTGCTGCCACGGGAGCGACATGGCAGATCGCAGCGGTGGCTTCACTCGCGGCCACAACAGTGGGGAGCGCTGCCACGACAACGTGTGGTGGCTCACAGCGCTTCCATGGAGCAGCTCAGCAGCCCATGGCAGCTCGGCGCTGCCCGATCTTGAGGCGACATAATATGGCCTTGGCGACGAGGACTAACTCTTTTGATAATCATAATATTGATTAGTTTCAATTATTAATTAATGACAAATCTTTTTATGAGATTAACTCTTTTATTGAGCTTAAATCTTATTAGTCTCTTTTGGATGAAAAAGATAGAAATATCAAAGGTATGCATTCGAGTTCATATTATCATATTTTGTTGCATTCTTTGATGTCAAATATGTTATGATTTTATTGATAAATCTAAATATGAGACTAACGTGTTTATTGAGTATATTTTTGAATAGTCTCATGAGAAAGAAAAGTAGAAATCCAAAAGATATGTATCTAATGCAACTTTATTATTTCTAGATACATTCCTTAGATTCAAGACAAAGGGAGAACTCCACCATTGTTTTAATCTTAAGATGTATATTTTGTTTTTGACTCCATATATACATGAATGCACACATTTAGAAGAAGTTCATACTTAATCTTGAAGTTTCAATAGTATTGATCTAATTCATCTTTCTATATTAAGGATCATTACTTTGAAACAACCCCTTGAGTATATTTAACTTGTGTAGTTGTAGTATACTCATGGCAATATATGATAAACTCCAAAGCAATCAGAAATTGAATATATGCATATTGATTTAATTTCAATTATTTGTATGCACACATCTAACGGAGTTTATTCTGTAATTAATGTTCTTAAGAGTATTGGCCCCTTTCCACCACTCCATATAAATTGGATCATTACTTTTATATTCCATCGAATTGAGTATATGAAACTTATGTAGTTAATATATACTCATGACAATTTAAATACAATTTAAATTGTGTTCGATTGCCATTCAATCAACAAAGAATTAGTCATGTGTTGATGGTTCACTTTGTTGATCCTAGGGCAATCGATAGTTCTTGTGTATATGAAGCATTAGTTGCATTAGTATACTTAATACACAATTAATTTTTCAATCAATTGTCTTTGGGTTTTGGTCAATTATCAAAGGAAAAGATCAAAGGATCTTGGGAGCATCCATTATGTGTTAACAGAGTGCATTGATGATTGAGACAATCATGTGTTTTGGACTAACACTTTCAATGAGTTTGAAATAGGTTAAGTCCAAGGTCGAGATGGATAAATGGAACAAGTACGTCATCATGTGTTGATAAGCATCAAGATGAAGATTCCGACTTGGAGAGAAGATGATCGGTCATCGTGAAAGCTCCAAGTGGTTGCGAGAGGCAAAGGTATAACTAGCTAGGGCTAAGAATGTGTTCCTTGTCTTTTACCGGTCTCGGTGTTTGGATGGGAGACCGGGTTGCTAGTATAGGTTGCCGTACTATTAAGAGGCGTCGAGTCTTATAGCTTGAGCTTTATCATATATTGATCAACTCAATCCGGTTCACTCTAGCTCACTCCCTTGGTTGGTTCTTGCATGATCTAAGTATTTGCATATGTTGCAAATAAGGGAGCTCATACTTGCTTCTTATTGAATCTTGATTTGGTTTTTGCATAGAGCTATGGATTTGCAAGTGTTGCAAAAAGGAGATAGCTTATGCAAGTTGGTTTAAGTGGTTGTTTGTATCGAGTTAGATATTTGCATGTGTTGCAAATAGAGAGCTCATGCATCGGAGTCTTAGCTTGTGACTTGATCATGTGTTGATTATCACAAAGGCTAAGATAGGTTTATGCTTTATGTTTGCAAAATGAGTTTTTACAAAATATGGTTTAATTGAATCTTATCTTGGAGCATGTGAATAGGGTTTGCAAATATGTTTGCAAATTGGTTAGATCATGTGTTGATTATCACATGGCTCAAAGATATGATCTTGATTGCTCTTGTTTGCAAGATTTATATTTGTAAATATGTTTTGCAAAATATTGGTGTTCATGCATTTGATATTGGAGCATGTGATTAGAATCTGCAAATGTATTTTGCAAAATTGTTTTGATCATGAGTTGATCATCACATGGCTTAATATTTGATCTTATTGACTCTCTCTAGCTTGTAGTCACGCTCTTGATCAAGTCTATGCGAGGGATTTCGAGAAATCAGATTTTAGACTTGAATGAATACATTAGAGTCTTTGTTTATGTGATATTTAAAAATATCCATGGTTGATTAAATCTTGAAAATGGGTGAAGATTGTATCCCTCTTGATAAGCTTCGCATAGAGTCAAAGATCATCTAAATCGGAGTTCTGAGTAAAAAGTTACGACTATTTTAGTGGTTAAAATAGTGGTAGCACCGCCCGTCCTTGATGGGCGGTAGCACCACCCGGGGTAGTACTACCGCCTCATAGGCGGCGTAAAAATTTTAGAGATGTGTTTTTAGTTGAAATGGTCGGTGCTACCGGTCCTAGATGGGCAGTAGCACCGGGTACTATTGCAACGGCTAGTTTTTGGTGTTTTTAATGCACGAAACTGACTGTTGAGCTCGGGGACGGTGTTACCGATCCTAGATGGGCGGTAGCACCAAGTTTTGCCAATTTTTGGGCATTTTACTCTAACGGCTAATTTTCTTGAGGGGCTATAAAAGGGCCCGAGCTTTGAGGGTTTTGCTATTGCTCTAACACCCATTTGAGGTATTCTTGTGAGAGCAAAACCTCAAGAGCTCATAGAGCCATGTTTGAGTAATTTGAGAAGCTTTTGAGCTAGAGTTTCTTGTTTGATGATTCTTGGTATTCTATTTGCTTTCTCTTGAGGTAGTGCAACCCTCTCCTCTCAATTGTGTATGTGTTGCACCTTATGAGCAAGGAGAGGTCTCTAGTTGCATGTGTTGCATCTAGAGAAGGATTGAGCATCCTTGTGCATGTGTTGCACTTGACGATGATCAAGCTAGAGGCTTGACTTGTTACTCTTGGTGTTTGCCGACACCTAGACGACGTATAGAGGCGTCGTGTGCGGTAACCTTCTCAAGGAGATTGTGAGAAGGCCTGGCAAAGTTGTGAAGGTCGGAGCCCACCAACCCGGAGGGGAAAAGAGCTACCACTAGTGGATTCGAGGAGGGTGCTCAATTCGTGGAGCCGATCCAAAGTGTTTTGGGCTTGCCTCAATGTGGATTAGGGAAGACCGGTAAGTCTCCGAACAACATGGTAAAAAGTATTGTGTCTCCTTGTGTATGCTTGCAATTACTTATTTACATTGTTGTAATTTGTATTCCTAAAATTAAATTGCTTACTTGTCTTTAGGATTGCAATTCTTGTTAGAGACATAATTAGCTAGTGCACTTAGTGAGCCTAGTTGACTTCGGCTTTAATTGTCAAAACCTTAGTTTATTGCTTTCGCATCTATTATCATTTAAATTTTGATATAAGGGTACTTAGGTGAGATTTTAATTAATCATAGAAGAAATTTTTATGGCCGCCTATTCACCCCCTCTAGTCGGCATCCACGATCTTACAGGGGGCAGCGTGTAGGCGCGCAAGGTGGCACAAGTGGCGTTGATGGCATGCATGCAGCGCAGGAGTGCATGTAGGCACGGGAGTGCATGCCAGCATGCATGCAGGCGGTGATAGCGTGCATGCAGGCGCGCGGGAGTGCAAGCAGGTGCGGACTCGACGAGTGGCGGCGCGGCGCTGAGCCGAACACGGAGCAAGCGCGGGAGTCCGCAGTGACGCAGCGCGAGCTCGGGGTGTGGTAGCTTGGCGCACGCGCAGCGTGGCCTGGCCATGGAGGTGTCTTGGCGACCCGGTGCAGCTGGTGCTGGGGCGGCTTGGCCAGGGTGGCGCCAGAGACGGCCGATGTCAGTGAAGCCGAAGCAACGCGGCTGTGTGGCACGGGGGTGACACGTCGGTGACTTGGCGCCAGCGTGATGAGGAGGCAGAACCCATCCCGTGACCAGGCGCAGTAGCCCGGTGCGGCAGAGACACCTGGAGTGGAGCTGTGGCTCGACGCTCTGCGGTGCAAAGCCTAGGCCAGCGTGGCTTGGTAACCACCGTAGCTCGGTATGGCGGCCCATGGTGCGGCATCGACAGCACGGTGCAATTCGTGGTGGTGCGAGTGTCGGCCAGCAGAGAGTGGCCGAGGCGAGCGCAAGCACGGGAGGCAGCTTACCATGGCGGCTCGCGGCGCTGCCACGACAGCCTGTGGCCACAGCAGCAGCCTGCCATGGTAACGGCATGGCAGTGCGGCGTGGCGGCAGCCCATAGTGCTGCATGGTAGTGTGCAGTAGCCCACGATGCTGCCACGACAGCCCACGATGCCCCAAGTGAATTTATTTGCTCTCAGCATTTATGGTAAAGTTTTCGTAGTCGCATACGTATTCATATATATGGTTTCGGTCATATGCATGTTGCATTTAAATATTTATCATCGCATATTTATGCATGCACATATGTAGTAAAAACTAGTTTGATGCTTACGATCGACATAACTACCAATTAGATTTTAATTGTTCCGCGGTATAAATAGTTATTGATTTTTGCTTCATATAAATAATTCGATAGTCAAGTAAAATATGAATTATTGATCTATAAATGTTGGATTATTTATTTTAGAATATTACCATGTCTTCATCGAATATTATTGGAGTCGCATGAAAATTGGTTAATTAATTCGACCGTTGGAGCGAAATATTAATTGACAATTGGTGAATGTTGGATTTGTTTAATTAATAGTTTGCTTGGTCATAGGCTAATATTATTGGAATCATACTAAAATTGGTTAGTAGGTCATATATGTTAAATTTGTTGGAATCCCCTCTCTAGTTAATTTGGTATTCACAAGATTGTCAATGGATAGATTTTCTATGCATATAAAGAGATGGTCGACTTAGATAATTATGTTGCATCGGTGAGAATTATCCGTAATAATATGAGTGGTAGTAAAATATATTAAATTGATCTTAGTGGTGTACATACGGTTGAATTGATGCTTATCACATAAGGTAAGTTTGGTGGAAATGATACCGCATATTTAATCAGTAGTTGTGTGCTTTTTAAGCAACGTATGTGCAATTGGATTTAATATTTAAATGGTAGTTAGATGTATCTTATGTGATGAATACACAAGTCCTCGGTGGTTGATTATTAATTGGATTGGAGCGTCATATAAATTGGAGGATAAAATAGAGGTACTAGAATATTAGACTTACCCCATCGTATGTGGTCTATACTTTATTTTGGATTGTCAGATGTAGGTTTATGGGTCAATCATGACGGTCTTAATATAATTAAATTGGTGGATATTGTGTAGTAAGACATGTATGTTAAATTGGCCTAGTGAAAGTCATGGATTGTATAGAAAGAACATGTTTCTTATAATGGTAGCTCTAGGAGTAACAAGTTGGCTCTCACATGAATCTCATATGCATCATTTCATATGCACGACTTTGTATAATGCTTGTATATATGTTGTTTGTACTCGAAAGATAGTAACTTTGGATTGTTTGTTTGTATGTTATGTTGACGTTGGAGTGTACGCACGAATCGTGGGACTATGTGAGAGGTTCGGGAGTAGGTGAAGTAATTGGTACTCCGATCAACCAACGCAAGACTAAGTGGTCAACAACCAAGGAAAGCACCCTCTTTTGATCATATTGATCCTATTATTTTATGGAGTTTATGTTGTTTTATCAAATGTTATATGCATGCATGTATGTTTACACTAAACTTGCTATGTTGTGGGTACTGGTAGATACTTCCTATTCGTATGCATTACCGTTACCGTGACACTTGATTACCTGCTTTTGTAACATTAGTTTATGATTTAGACAATAGATAATGTCGCTATGGGTGTCACTAGTGAGATATCGCACATATGCTTACCATGCTTACTTAGAACGCCATTTAAATATTGAGCTTCACTTTTACTCCGACTTGAGCAATTTTTAAAGGTACGGAGCTGAGTTATGGTCTCTGTGTATTTTGATAAAAATGCAACCAAAAAACTTATGGTTTAGACGCGGGCGAGTTATTATTTAAACGTGAGGCGTTAGGAGGGACTTCGCGCGTAGTTAGGGGGAGATTCACGCCCGAGTCTCTTAAGGACTGAACTTGACGCTATCACTTAAGTGAAAATAGTGCAACCACATGTGCTAGTATGGGATAGCTTTAGCATAGTAAATTAGCTGAAGTTTAACCTTGCATTTTGGTAGACTGAAGTAGTAAGGGCACTCCGGGGTACGGTGTCACTCATAGGTGCTCCCTTCATCGAGGTGTTGAGGTTAAAGCATTCCAATACAACAGTGTATGCCTTGCCCTGGGGGAAAGGATGCGATGGGTCGTAAACCATCGTTAGTACTGTGTGTTCGGGTCCAGATTTCCAGCGCCATGGCAAGGGTTTGTCATCACCGGGCTGGTGCAAGGCTAGGCTCTAGCTAGTTGAATGTTTCGTCACAATCTAGCAAATCAGGTACCGTAGGTATCGCGAGGCATGGTTGACATGAATGCTAGAATGTGTCATGTGGGTAAAGTGTACACTCTCTGTAAAGATTTAAATATAATTAATTAGCTATGCTTATAGTCATGAGCAACTCAGGGAAGTAATGTCAAGTATAGCTTTGTTTTTGTAACGGTTTTGGGAAAATGTGTTATAACGGGTTGATATATTTGTGGGCCAAGGTTGGCTGTGATTTACTCGCTGTTCATGGCCATGGAGGGCTGTGAAATGTTGGTATTGAACTTTACTTACTGTTATTAGTTTCGTATCAAGTGCTCTTTTCAATTCCGTTACCGTTTGATAAACTATTCTCTTGTAAATAAAATATATTTTATGCTGAAACTGAAACTTAATGTAGTGGCTTGATATCCTTGGACTAACCTTGCATGTATTTTATTTCCATACACTAAAGTCTTTCAAGTACATACGTGTACTCAACTTTGCTTGTTGACGTTTATTCAGAGAATGAGAAAGAAGATCGTCGCTTAGTTACCTTGCTTTCGACAATGATGGCGTATAGAGTCATGATCACACTCAGGCCTTTCTTGTAGGTTTGTTCTCAATTGTATATTTGTGAGTCAAACTTTGGGCCTGTGGCTTACTATGTACCTATGATTTCAGCCAATAGGCCATGTATTATTCTTTCTAACCTACTTTCGCTGTCTTTTGTTGATGTAAGCAGGTGATATACAATCTCTGTATGATACCGAATTCCTGGGCGGTTTTTGGGTCATGACAGAAGTTTTGACGGTCTTGCTGGATTTTATATCTATTTTGTGAAAGACTTTAGTACTATTGCAGCCCCATTAAATGAACTAACAAAGAAAGGTTAGAATTTGTGTAGGGCATAGCGCAAGATAATGCATATGTTAAATTAAAGAAGTGCTAAACTAAGGCACTATTATTTGTATTGCCTGTTTTTACTAAAACTTTTGATATTGAATATGATGCTAGTGCAATAGGTATTGTTGCTGTTCTTTTGCAAGAGGTAAGCAAGTTGCTTATTTCAGTAAGAAATTAGGTAGTGCTAAACTAAATTATTTAGTTTATGACAAAGAACTATATGAATTAGTTCGTGTTTTAGATACTTGACAACATTACCTTTGGCCTGAAGAATTTATTATACATTCTGATCATGAAGCATTAAAATATTTTAAAGGTCAAAGCAATCTGAACTGTAGACATGCCAAGTGTGTGGAATTCATCAAATCTTTTCCATACATTGTGAAATAAAATTGTTGATGTATTATCTAGAAAATGAATTCTTTTGACTCAATTAAAAGTTAAAGTGCCTAAACTAGTGTGTTTAAAAGATTTATACACAATTAATTCTGAATTTTCATCACTATATGTTAATTGTAAAGATGCAAAAGGTTGAGATAAGTTCCCTATTCATGATGGGTTTCTATTTTGAGCTAACAAACTTTATGTTACATATTCCTCTGTTCATTTATTGTTGTTGCAGGAATCTCATGAAGAGAGATTAAGGGGACATTTTGAGAGAGAAAAGACATATTCAGTGTTAGCTGATCACTTCTATTGGAATAGAATGAGATGTGACGTTGAAAGGTATATGCAAAGATGTGTCACTTGTCATAAGGCAAATTCAAAACTCAATCCACACGGTTTGTATACTCTACTTCTAGTTCCTAGTGTACCTTAGAAAGACATTAGTATAGATTTTATCTTAGAATTGCCTAGAACTAAAATAGGGAGAATTCTATTTTTGTTGTAGTGGTTTGGTTTTCAAATATAGCATATTTTATTCCGTGTCATAAGAGCGATGATGCGTCACATATAGCTAACATGTTTTTCATGGAAATTGTGAGATTTCATGGAATGTCTGAGACCATTGTTTCTGATCGTGACATCAAAATTTATGAGCTACTTTTGGAAGACTTTGTGGGCCAAACTGGGGACTAACTTGTTATTTTCAACTTGTCACTCACAAACGGAGGTGATAAATAGAACACTGTCTATATTACTACGGTCAATGATTAAAAAGAACTTAAAAGAGTGGGAAGAATGTCTACCACATATGGAATTTGCTTATAACATGATAGTAAATTCTACTACTCAACTTTGCCCATTTGAAGCGGTGTATAACTTCAAACCTATCGCACCACTTGAGTTATTGGCTTCACCATTTGATGAAAGAAGTAATATGGAGGCTTCAAAGCGTGCTGATTATGTAAAGAAAATTCATATAAAGACTAAAGAAGGGATTGAAAGGAAGGCATGTTATTATGCTGACAAAGTGTACAAATTAAGAAAGAAGATACTATTTGAACCGTGACTTGGTTTGGGTGCATCTACGCAAAGAATGCTTTCCGGCAAAGCATAAATCAAAATTGATACCCTGTGGTGACGGTCCTTTTAATGTACTAGCAAAGATCAACGACATATGCATATAAAATTGAACTTCCCGGTGATGACTATGCGGTATGCTCTATTTTTAATGTCGTTAATCTTTCTCCTTTCATTGGTTATGATGATACCGAGTCGAGGATGACTCATTTTCAAGGAGAGGATGATGAGGACATCCTTAGCAGTACAACAAGAGCAAGGGCGAATCCAACAGGGGGTCCGTTAGGTTGGAGCCTGCCCTCCGTCGCAGCACCGATACCCCCTTTGCCGGCAGCCACCTCCAATCTCCATGGTTGTCCTGAGCTCGAACAAAAGAAGAACGAAGAACAGAAAACTAGAGGGAGAAAAAAATAGAATTTTTAGCCAATTCTGTAGCCCACTAGGCCCAAATGCAGTCTCAAATCTATTCCACTGGCCTACTACATGTTCCCACCAGGTAGGCCACTGGACTAAATAGAAGAAGCAAAACACAAAAAGAATGGAATTTCGCGATGTGCTCACTTGAAGCCGACTCGGTGGGGGCCTGGGGAGTAAGGAGAAACCCTAGGTAGCGGCGGGCGACTCTGTAGCCTTGCACAAGAAGGCGGAGGTACGGTGCAATGACCCGGCTGAGAAGCCAGGAGCATGATCGCCTAGAGCGGAGGCGCGAGGATCCGAGGGGAGTAGCCTTTTTGACGCCGAGGGCGGGCCGGTGCGGTCGGGCGTTGGGTGACGGTGCCGAGGAGCGGAGCCGCACGGAGGGGGGACTGCTGGGCGGCCCGGCTGGCCGTCGGCAGCGAGGAGGAGGGGAGGCGCTGAGGAGCTAGGTGGCGGTCAGTGGGCCAGGGCGGCCGGCTGGCCATCAGGCGGGGCCATGGCGACGGCGCCAAGGAGTGGAGCCACAGAGGCGTGGAGGAGCCCAGATCTGGAAATGGAATTTGAGTTGAAGGGGAGGGGACTAAGGACTGTGCCGAGTTTCTTCCCTTTTTGTTTTTTTTTAATTTCAAGGGGTGGATTTGGGATTTTCATTATTTAGGAAAACAGTGTGAAGAAAGTTTAGTTGAACTGGCAAGAAAATAAACCAGCATACAAAGAAGCCTCTATTTGCAGACAGGCCTGATAGATGAGCAGCTTTTAAAATGTGATGTTTTGTTTCATCAATCAATCTGCAAAACAGAACAAGCATGCACTTTGAATGTCTCTGTTTGTAAAGACCAAAGATAACGATGAGCAAAATAATATTGTAGATATCATAATGGCCAGCTTAAAAAAAAAACTGTCTTTTGGACATGCCCAATGTTGCAGTCTGCAGAGTTCCTCACTAAGCATACCTTGTCTTCACTTGAGCAGAGTTTCCCCAGAGGAGAAAGACTAATCCCGATTTCTTTTGCGATAGGGTCTTAATGAAAGCATCAGTAAACTGCTCCCATCCTTTCTTGGCATGTTAGTAGGGGACTGAGTGAGGACTCTCTGCAGCTGCGCCGAGTGCCGACGCCCGACAGATAGAGCCACAGAGGTAAAGAGGAAATGACTCAAATGAGGATGACTGTGGATGAGGTTATTATTATTACTTATTGATATATAATATATTGTTATTACTTATTAATTTTTTTTTTCTATTTAATTTCATTATTCCTTAGTATATAATATATAATTATATATTATTTAGTTAGTAATATTGTTGTATTCTTGTATACATGTATTTGTTCATAGATTTGCAATAATAGAGAAACGAAATTTGTATAATTATTTCATAAGAAATTCAAGTAATACTCATCCAACCGATGACAGCACAACTCATGTATTTTTGATGCATTTCTTTTAGCAAGGTAGCTTTCTTCATTGTATTTTGCTTTCTTGCTATGTTTCTTGTTTATTTATGTATGAATTTCAATTGCACAAGACTACGTTTGCTATGTTTGTCTCAATTTGGCTTAGTTCTTTAAGACTAGGGGTGAAAATAGGTCGAATACGAATGGATATTGCTCTTCTCAATTTTACCCTATTTGAGCCACCCTCTATTTTCATCCTAGTTTCGTCACTGGAAAGAGCTATGCAACAACAGGCGAATCTTATCGTTTGTCAGTTCCCTTTGCTATATGAGAATTGCACAGTACCTAATAGCGAGTGCTTATGTATTGTTAGATATTAGATATGAAGGTGTCCAAGATGTTTCATGCATGGACCTTGAAGTGTGCGGAGGAACTTACACACTTGACGAACCTTAGTCTTGACGTGTGGAGGTAGGGTTCACAGCATCGATATCGCGATAATCAATCATATCAAGATTTTCGAAAATCGAAAAAATTGGGCCGAAAATCGGTAGAAATCGAAGTGTTTCGAAATCAAACATTTTTAACGAATTTTTTTATAAAAAAAATCCATTTTCACAGGTAATCACCGATATGCTTCGATAATCGACCGAAATTTTTGTGAGTGATTTTGTGAACTTGTGTTCTTCGACGGTCGATTTTGTGAGAAATTTTCGCTCGATATTCAGCGATTATCGCGATATTTACGTCACATAAATTTTTCTGAATTTTTTATTTTTTTAATTTAACCGGTTTACTGACGGTATTATATACCATATCGGCTCGATATGGTTGATAATCGCGATATTCGAGCGATTATCGATGATATTGTGAACCCTGTGTGGAGGATTCCAGAGAAGAAGTAACGTACACTGTTTGTTTGGAAAAGGAAAAAATACAACGGTTTTTAATTTCTCCAAACAACCGAATCACTTTTTAAGGGGACCTCACAAAAACCGACTATCCGGTAGCGGAATCAGTCCCGCAGAATCAATAGTCTACCAAATCTATTACTGTCGGCTGAAATATTACTGGTGTAATTTGTTTTTTTAATTATCTATAAGAGTTAGACATAGAGTTTTTGTATAGATAAAGAGGTAGAATTTTCCGTAAAAAAATAAGAGATAGAATTAGAGATAAAGGAAGTAGTTGGCATAGATATCACCTCAGCAGGACCGATCCATGGTTCGTTCGGCCCGGTGGCTGCACGCATTACTCCCTTCCCTTATTGCTCTTTATATATTACATCTATTGCGTTAAGAACACTCGACACTAGATTAATAAGATAGCTATTTTGCATCTATTAGTATTTTGGTTTGTTCTTCCTCATTGCATGCATATAGAAGAAGAATTGGACGACTTCTTCCAAAGATCGTTATGTTTTTTCACTGGAAATTGATATACTTCACTCGGTGTCTATGAAGTTCAGCACACATATGATTTTGACGAACCAAGGAGTTGCAAGTCCATTGTATTTGACAGCAGAGTATCAGCTAGTATCCTTCAAGAGAGCACATAAGTATTCACATCGTGTCATACGTAGATCAGACAACCGTAGATCACACTTCGATTCTGATGCCATGAAAACCATCACACATTGATTTGACTGTTCCTGCTGTTGTGCGTAAGGCATGCCATGGTCTGCATGAGCAAGGATGCTCGCGGGAATGGTAAAATAAGAGACGCAAAAATAGCATATCTGAAGGAGATGGGTTGCAGCTTAATTAAACTTATCAAGGTACTGGTGGTCTATAAGAATGTGATTGACGACAACCGATTGATCGTCGAGCACAAATGCACAATCATCACCCAAAGATTCTGTCGATGTTGCTGCTGATGGTGAAATCCTTCACGCGACGCCGCCAGAGATCTAATGGACACAGCCACTCATCGCGACATTGTTCCTTGAAACCGAGTGTTCTTGCAGCCCGCAGATGTTATATATACTATCTAACTGACAGTATGTCAGTAGGTATGAAGCTGGGAATGTAATTGTGTCACACAGCTGGTTAGACTATTATTACCAGACGCATAAGCTGCAATCGGGAGCATCTATACTACACGAGATGGAGATCGTTGCTTGCTGTTTGTTGAAGATGCGATCGTACGCACGCAGTAGCTTCCACACGACGTGTTCAAAAGCATCCCTGGACGGTGTCGCCATCATCTCGTACCGGCCGGCGCTGTACTTGTACCTGAGTATTACTGGATGCTGGCACTGTGGCTGTACATGTACAACTTGACAGTGAACACGACTAGTCACCAAATTCCACGCGCGGAAGCGCCTGGCAGATTGTTCCCAGACGCACAGGGAAAACTTCTATTCCTCTATTATACAGTACTGTGGTGAGATGCTAGTTGCTACCCTGGCCGAGCCGGTCAGACAGACCCAGTAATGTGTCGACCATTCGCGGGCAGTAAGAATTACACTGGGTTTTGCCTAGGCTATCCTCTAAATGTGGTCGGAGCGAGGACGAAAGCCCATTCTTTAGAGAGGGTTCATCTCCGACGCGACCCGCCACCAAGAACTTATCAACGCCCTGTTCCTTCATCCAGATAGATCTCCTGATTATTCAGAGCGAGTCGTCGAGCAGCAGCTTGCACTGCAGCTCAATTACGACGCAAAGAATTAAGATCCCTGAAGCCTCTCGCCATTGCTGCCCGTTTCTGTTTCGGCGTCCCTGTCACAGACTCACTAGCTCGACCGATCGACAGATTTCAACGTGAGGACTTCGTCGGGCCTGCCGGCGATGAAGGTTTCGTCGGTCCAAAGCAATCCGTACCCATCACTCGAGATAGGCTGTTTCAGGTGATCCGGAGTTAGGTTTTGACAGTGCAATGCCCTTGCGTTTGGGTTGTTTCGTCGAGCATTAACTCACAGGACAGCAACGCACGTAGAGGAGAGGTGTGGCGTGTCACGCTAAGCAGACAGGTATCATGGACAAGCAAGCACCTGACGAAATGGATTCATCTCTGACGCTGACGCAGACGTCATATAAGAGGTATGGGTGTATTGGTTGGGGGAACACGGATCGGGTGTAATGCTGTAGAGACCGCAACTAGTCCCCGAGATCGTTCGATCGAAAAGCGATGTTTAGATCTTCAAACGGATACAGTAGCATTTACTGTGACAATTTTTACCTGTAGCAAATACTATAACAATTTTTTCACCCGGTCCGGGCCGTCCGTTGTCTCGATTGGACGGCTTGCGCATACGGGGACTACTTAAGTTGCAGTCCCCGTAGGGGCTGCACCCGATCTGTGTTCTGGTTGGGGAAATGGTTATGTACAGTTTTCAATCAGATTTCATCCGTTCGGACCGTTGGATCAAGATGACAAGGTCCGGATCACATCAACTATGTTTTGCTCTAGTACTTCAGTAGAAAATCGGCACATTATTTTTTGAACAGTACTTCAGAAGATCTGGACCCAACGGTCTACGTGTAATTGCTACAGTTGCAGTCATAGAGGGATTGTATTGGATCTCTTTGCATTGGTTGGAAATTGCACTGTCATGCATCACCAATATTTTGTATGACCAAATGTAAGAAAATTTTGGACTTGGTTGTCTGTCGTCTTGATCTTAGTACTCTTTTTATTTTTTTTCTCAGGAGATGTGATCTTTTGTTGTCAGTTTGCGGTCTATTTCATAATGTGACAATTTTCAATGCCATGACTTAATTGGCAAACCTAAACAGATTTCCGCTGTTCAAAGCGATATTTGCCGTACACCAGCCATTTCCGCAGGTCCAAGGTTCCAATCCCGGCAAAATTTTAGAAATTTTGGATCCCGGCCGCCGAGACGAGATTTCAAATCTCGGAGAAATAAAAAAATTAAAAATCTTTAAATCACTACAGTAATTTCAGAACTTTGAGCGAAGTTTGCCGAGGTTTCAGCCTTTTGGACCGAATTTGATACTTTTAGAACTGGAACACACTTGAATTATAGCTGGTTAGGATGGTTAGGTTTCAGCCAAGAGACTCGGGTTCAACCCCCGACAACCGAATTTTTTTATATAATAGGACATTTGTATGCTCATAAATATTGTTATATATAATGCTAGCTTGGCATGCTTGAGGTGTGGGGATCAAGTCCTAGCAATTGCTGTTTTTGGATCAAAATAAAAAAAAATTAATGCTAGCTTGCTGAGAGTGGGATTTGAACTCAAGAACTCACGGGACTCAAATAGCTCCTTAGACTAACTCGACAACCTGAACTTCGCATCATGTGGAGGTAGGGAATTTTTTATAGATGTAGGGAATTTTTTTGTAGCCCCCGGAGACCAATTCGCAGGGGTCCAAAACAGCTGAAATCTTGGTTTCCTAACTAAAAAAATACCGCATTTCAAATTTGGTTTCTGAATTTTGTACGGATTTCATCTCAAATATCGAGATTTTGCCGAAATTTCGGATTTCAACTAACTCCGAGACGGGATCCGAAAACAAAATTTCAAACCTTGCTCAGGTTGCAGCTACTGCAAAGGAGTCACGATGTTACAAACCTTGCGTAATCAAAGAGCTACACGATGTAAATCCATACAACAATTCTAGATCCCGTTAGGAACATTGGAATTCTCCAGGATATTTACAGAAATCATATTGTTTAATGTAAAATTCTTGTGGGACTCATTTAAAACTAGATCGACTGTCTCGCACAAATCGTTGGCGTGGGTTAGTATACTTAAAAACTTGTAATCTGTCATAACTTATACTAACTTATAATATATTTTTTTATAAGAGTCGTTTTATGCATGGTTTATGATTGGAAAAGTCCACTTTACTCCCATGAAATATCGTAAAATGTCCACTTAACCTCCACATAACCCCTATGAAGTTTTGATACTGGATCACTTCACCCCGTTGAAGTTTGTGACATCACAACTGGTTCTCCTCCTCTCTTTCCTCCATGTCCATACCAGGTGGTTAAATCTACGCATAAGTGTGTTGGATAAGATAATTTTCTGTGGTTTGATGATGTCAATGCTCTGTGCGATGTCAAGTCTAAAAAAACTGGTTACCTAGCAGACACGGCAGTAAAACCACTCTCAATACAATCTCCAGGGCGTGAAGTGACCAACATTGGAAGTTCAGAGCTTATATGAACAAAAAAAAAAGGTTTAGGAGTTTAAGTGGATATTTGCTATACTTCGAGGGAGTAGACCTTTACTTTTAATATTATTTCTTCTCTACTAACTTTAAAATAGGTTCCAATTATGATTGAGTTATTGTGATTCAAAGATAATTTGGCCCATGTCTAGCAGTTTTTAACTTTTTTTTTCTTCAAATCACCTGTAATGTAAAACACTAATATCATCAGTATATAATATAGCAAAAGGTCCATTTTAGTCCCTCTGCCGAGTATCGCAAAATAAGTTCTACATTCCAAAGAGAGGCCCTAAGTTAATATTCGTGCAACATGATGATGATATAAATAGTGGCAATGTGCAATATTGCGAATTAAGTAGAAACGTATGTGAAGCCATCGCCATGCTGGACAAACAACCATCAAAGCAGAGTTAGTAGAAGAGTTTGTCACACTGTCATGTCATATGCCATGCCGAAACCAACTGCCTCCTACCCGGAGAAGCAACGAGCCAACGAGGATACAAAACTAGCTAGCTTACGGGCTTGTTTGGGACCCACAGTTTCTCTGAAATAGCTATGTTTTGATGTTTTAGGTTAAAAAATAGTTATAACCTTCTATGAAAGACTATTTAACAAACAGTTAAATTTTCTCAGCAACCAGCTGTAAAAGTAGATCCTATCTAACTTTTAACTTTTACTGGTTTATACCTAAAGTTACTTAGAAGTGAGGCCTTACCGTGAGAGAGAGTACTGACTACCAGTACAGAACATCATCTGAAGTAAACTATTAGTAGTACTGATCATCATATCTACACTGATTAGTCGTAGGTACTACAACTCACTAATATCAACAATCGAATCGATTAAATTTAAGGTCAACCATAATTTGGCCTTAATATGTTACACAGAAACAGAAAAAAAGAGAAGAGAATCACAGAAGCAGCTAGCCAAACTGCTGGAACATATAGCTTAAAACATGGTTACAATTAGACAAGCCTTTAACCACCGCCCAAGCAAGCGATCGAATACAGTGGCCGGCCGCACGATCGTCAAAGCACCGCACACTACGGCAGGTATATGGTCCCGTCCGGGTCCGTCCAGCTCGCCAGGTTCCAGTACGATGACGTGTCGCCAGCGAGGTCGAATATCCCGGCGGCCTCCGCCGCTGCCTGTGGCCAGTCGGTTGCCGATGCCATCGCCGTGCCATCCGACCGTACGGAGAGCGGCGCCATGTGGTCTGCGGTGGACGACGCTGACGACGGCTGCTCTGTGAGTGTGTGCGCAGGGGCGACGTTGTCCTCTGCCTTGGGCTGCGGGGAAAAGCTGAAGACCGGAAGCTGCGGCGGCGGTGCGAACAGCGACGCGAACGCGGCAGCCTGGTCCGCGAACATCGGCGCTGGCGGCGGCAGAGTCGGCACGTCGGGCGAGAAGGTGTTGGCCCCGACGCCCGTCGTCGTCGTGCTTCCGCCGCTAGAGTGGGCCGCAGCAGCTGCACCAGAGGTGTTCGACGCGGACGCGGCAGAAGAGGCAGCGGTGCAGTCGGAGCGCGGGTTCTTGGCGTCGCGGCTCTTGTCGGCGTCGGTGGCGGCGACGGCTGGTCGCTTGGGCTTGCGGCACCCGCCGCCAACGGGGACGTTGCGGAGGAGGCCTCCCTTGGTCCAGTACCGGCGGCAGGTCTTGCAGAAGTGGCGAGGCTGGGAGAGGTTGTAGTTGTTGTAGTAGCAGAACTTGGTGTTGGCCGAGTCGCACCGCGGGCACCGCACCTCCACCGGGGGAAGCGCCGCCCCGCCGCGGGGGAGGGCCGCCGGATCCGCCGCGCCACCGAACAGCCGCCCGGCCAGGCCGGGGATGGGCTGGAACTCCTGCATGGACGTACGGCTTGCGCGCGCTTCTGGAAGCTTCTAGAAGGGGTCTGTGGTGCGCGGCACTCGGGGCTGGTGGTGGATAGCTGCGCTAACAACTGCGGAGCTGCCCAGCTTGCTCTATCTATCTGCTGTACTCACCCTGGGGCTCTCCATCACAGAAGCCGTGGAGGTAAATATCCTCAGTCCTCACACTCACAGCGCGCGCTCTCTTTCTTCTCTAGTCGTTGCCAGATGTCATGTTACATATTGCCCTTGGAAGGGACAAATTGACCGAAATACCCCCATGGCATTACTATTACTGTTTTGGACCGTGAATGTACAAATAGGCGGTGCTTACATTGCTAGTTATCAGGATGAACGAAATCTTCTATATATCTTCTATCTACGTATCTGTTGGGAAACCCTAATGGTCTATGAAGGCTTATGCTGGTCCCTTAAGCCTAAACCCTAGGAGAGCGCTATAAAAGGAGGAGGGGGTCCCCCCTATGTACAAGAATTCATTAGCAATAAAGAATTTCCGCTGTTGCTCTCCCTAAACACGTGTCTCTCTCTTTCTGTTCTCCAATTCAGATCTGTTCGGGAACCCCGGACTATTCGATAGCGAGGTTCCTTAACACGTTATCAGCACGAAGCTCTACGGAGATCAGAATTGAAAAGGTGAGAAGAGGTGAGAATCGGTGATTGTATCTAATCGCTGTCGTTCTTATGCACGCATCTACCCTACGCCTCTGTTTTCTGTTTTCGTCTTATGGCTCGAAGCTACAGTACAAGATGATTTTACAGATCAGTTTTACTGTTCTTCATCCACAAAAAAAAAGGAAAAACATGCGGTCGGCCTCGCGCTCGCAAGCCGCTCATTGTCGCTACATCAAGACGCTGCGTGCAAGCCGGCTTGAAGCCGTGGTCGGTCGCCAGCGCGCCGCCGCCTCCGCCGCGTCGTCACACCGCCTCCCGCAGGCAAGCACGCTGCCATGGCCGACCGGCTCGCAGCTGCGTGCGCGTCGTCGCCTACCGCGCGTTGCTGCGCTCACGCCGAACCGTCCGCCGCCTCGGTATCTCGCCCTCGGCCGCCGCCGACGGCGCCGCCTAGGCCTCTCACCGCCGCCGACGGCGCGGGCCTCGCCACATCGGCTCGCTCCGCCGGCGCTGAATCCGGCCACCGCCGCGTGCGCGCGGCTCGGCCTCGCCGCCGCCGTCGCCGCAGCGCCTGGCCTTGCGCGCGCGCGCCGGCCGGTTCGACCTCCGCCCGAAGCGCCGCTTCGCCGCCGGCGCCGGCTCAGCGCAAGAAGCGCCCGCCCGTCGGCCACCGCGCCCGATGCCGACGTATGCGCCTCACCGGCTCGGCCCGGCCGACGCCGCCCGGCCGCGTGCCTCGGCACCTCCTCGCCTCGCGTCGCTCACAGCAGCCCGAGGCACCTCCTCGCCCGCCGTGCGCTGCCGCACGGCTCCTCGCCGCCGTGCGATCGGCCGTGCGGCTAGAAGCCGCGACGACCGCCGCCGCCCGAAGCGCGCGACGCCGCTCCTTGACCGCTGCAGCCGCCACCGTCGCGCAAGAGTAGAAGCCGCGTAGGTGCGGCGCAGACCGGATGGCGCAGGCGGGCAGGGCAGCGCAAGGAAGCCGGCGGCGGAAGGGGAAGAAAGAAACGCGGGGAAAAGAAAAACGCAGGGGAAAGAAAAGGAACACGGGGAAAAGACGGTCGGCGGCGGCTAGGGGAAACCCTAGCCGCACACGTTCTTGGGCCGGGCCGGTTCGGCCGGAAGTAAAGAAAAAAAACAGAGAAGAAAAAGAAAAGAAAGAAAAGGGAAACAAAGAAAAAAAAGGAAAAAAAAAATTGCAGAAATTTTTTGAAAAATTGCCAGAAAATCAAGAAGATTTATTTGGCTCTGTTTTTAATTTTTCTTGCTTTATTTCTCTGTTTTATGAACATTCTTTATGAATTTTAAATTTGTTGCTTTATTTAAGATAATGCAATGCATATGAATTTTTTTTTCTGTACCTTATGCTTATTGCAACCATATTCTATCAGATTACACGCAGTAATCTAAACCAGAATTTTGAAATCATGCAGATGTCTGGCATTGTGAATCGTGAGTTTGAAGAACTGGCCCCGCACGGTCAGAACTACCTCACTTGGGCATCGGACGTAAAGATTGTTCTTGGGGGCAAGAAGCTCCGTTCAGTGATTGGTCTAGGGTCCTCGCAGACGCAAAACCTCTCACTTTGCGTAACGATCAAGCTCTGCATTTTCTCGTGCACCACCTCTCACCCACTCAAGAATGAATATATGGTCAAGAGAGTGCACTTGAGCTTTGGACCGCACTTGAGCGGTTCGAAAAGCTCAAGTACACCATCTTGCCCCAAGCACAGCAAGATTGGGTGCGCTGAGGTTTGCGAGACTTGAGCGATGGCGAGTACAATTACGCCTTGCACGTAATTTGTACCAATCTCTCTATGTGGCAAGAAGATCACCGATGAAGAGAAGATTGAGAAAACTCTCTACCTTCCACCCTAATGCTATCCAGAGTGCATGCAATATCGTCGGGGCGCATACAAGGAGTATAGCGAATCGATTGATGTAATGCAAGTTGCGAAATCGCAAGACGATGTTCTACGCAAGAACTATGTCTCGCAACCACCGACGAGGCACCGCACGTAAGTCAATGCCAATAGCTACAAGGTGAGAAAGCCCACTCATAGAAAGAAGGGCAAGCGGTGGAAAAGAGAGACCCTGTGCCAAAGGAAAGTCCAAAGCCCCGTGAAGAGGGATGACAAAGAAAAGACGCACGCCAAGCCGTAAGGACAATGCAGAACAGACGTGCTTCAAGTGTGGCACTTGGGGACATTGGTCGAAGATATGTCGAGAATCCAAAGAAGCGATCAACGCATATCAGGCTAAGAAGAAGGCAAAGGAAAACGCCCAAAGAGAGGCGCTTCGCCAACATCGGTAATGATGATGCCATGGATGTAGATACCCACTTGCCTCATCCTCACGTAATAGCCCGGACATCGATGTGCAGCCATTATTATGGCAAATGAAGAGAAAACTTCACGATGACATAGAAGCGTAAATTAATGCATATTTTACTGATTCGCTTTAATGTTTTTTAGATTATAGTTGTTAGCATTTTTCTTTGAATAATGAATTGTAAGCTCTAGAAGAGCATACTTCTTTCATGAATAAATACGCAATTTATTCTTTATTCCAGTATTCTTCAATTTTGCAAGTAATATTTGGATTGTTTTTGCCTCTATCCGATTAGAATTATATTTCTTTTATCTAGAAATCGTGTAGCGCCCAAATAGAAGAGATATGCATTGTTGATAGTGGCACAACAAATACCATCTTAAGAGAGTCTAAGTATTTCCCGTCGATCACGAAGAACGCTGGAAAGATTACTACGATCGCAGGAAGCGACTCATATGTAATCGGCTCAGGAAGAGCCACTATTATATTGCCTATGGGTACAACTTTGGTAATTGAAGAAGCCCTTTTGTACCCTGAATCAACGCGCACTCTCTTAAGCTTTAAAGACATCCGCGCCAATGGTTTTCACTTAGAAACCAATGAAGAAAATGGCAAAGAATACTTGTGCATTGTGAAGCACGCGGTATGTGGAAAAATGGTATTAGAAAAATGTACCTCATATGAATCTGGGTTGTACTACACGAATATTCATGCACCCGAAGTGTATACTTCCTTGAAGACTGTTTTAGAAGCTCTGAGTTATTCTTTATGGCATGGTAGATTAGGCCATCCTGGTCTTAGAATGATGAGGAATATAGTGAACAACTCACAAGGTCATGGCATTAATGTTAAAAATTTCCCGAATCATGAAGATTTTGTGTGCCCTGCATGTGCCACCGGGAAATTAATAACTAGACCCTCTGTCATGAAAGTGCAAAGTGAAATCCCTGCATTCCTGGAACACATCCAGGGGGATATTTATGGTCCGATTCAGCCCTCGGGGGCCATTTCGATACTTTATGGTGCTCATCGATGCTTCCTCGAAATGGTCGCATGTATGCTTGTTGTCAACAAGAAACCATGCTTTTGCAAAGCGATCTCGCAGATCATAAGAATTAAGAATGCTTTCCCGATCATCGCGTGAAGTCCATTAGAATGGACAATGCCGAGAATTTACTTCAAAGGCATTTGATGATTATTGCACAACAACAGGATAGCGCTTGAGCACTCCGTCCGCACGCCCATACGCAGAATGGACTAGCGTAAGCACTAATATAGAGGATTAAATTCATTGCCGGACCGCTTTTGCGAGTTGTAACTTGCCCAACACTTGTTGGGGACACGCAGCCTGCACGCAGCAAAGACTTATCAATTTGCACCATCGCCTACAACATCCATTCTCCTATGCGGCTTGTGCACGGATCATCCCAAGATCTCCCATCTTAGAAAATTTGGGTGTATGGTATATGTACCTATACCACCCCTCGTGATCGCAATGGGCCCTCTCCGCAAGTCCGGGATATACGTTGGTTATGAGAGTGCATCCATAATCAAATATTTGGAACCCATGATCAAGACTTGCATACTGACCGATTCACGATTGCATCTTTGACGAGGATCGTTTTCGTCATTAGGGAGGAAATCAACCTTTGGATGAAAAATGCCGGAAATCATATGGCATTCCACCGATCCCGCACATGACCCCGCACTAATGAAGCAAATCAGATGTCCGAAGATAATTGATTTGTAGAATTTAGCAAATGAACTGCTGATCATTTTGTGATCCAAGGGCGTGGTTAAGTCGCATGTACCCGCAAGGAATGCACTAGAGAGGGTGGAAATACCAAAGAAAATAGAAGGTATCCCTCAACCTGTTCAGAGGCCTCAAAGAAAAAGAGCAGGAAATCTGGCTCCTCAAACCCAAAGTACCCGGAGACGTCTGGAGAAAACTGGGCGAGAGGACTTACCACAACCAATCACGAAAATGCCCTAAGGAAAGAAGGGGAGCCAGTTGAGACCTGGCACTGGAAAGAAGCCAACAGAAAGGCAATTCGGACTTGAATCTTCCACTGAAGGAAGCCGCCGGAAATAATGTGTGCGCACACATAGGCGATGAAAAGCTAAAGGAACTTGCTCCTGCGATAGGGAATAGCAGTGAAGAGCAAGTAGAAGTGCATGAAGCACCCCATGAAGAAATGGCCATAAACTTTGTAATAACAGGAGAATCCCTGAATAGAGCAACAGCCAACGTTGATGCATACTTCGCAAAGAAGATTGCCTCGATCATTGATCATGATCCCGAGCCTGCATCTCTCGCAGAGTGCAAGAAAAGGCTAGATTGGGAAGAATGGAAAAAGGCAATAACTGCAGAGTTAGTCTCTCTGAACAAGATAGAGGTGTTTGAGCAGTATCGCACACCTCCCCATATAAACCCCGTAGGTCACAAATGGGTCTTTGTTCTAAGAGAAATGAAAACAACGGTTGTAAGGTACAAAGCAAGGCTTGTAGCTCAAGGTTTCACTCAACGTCCCGGAGTTGATTATGAAGAAACCTATTCTCCAGTCATGGGAGGAATTACCTTTAGATATTTGATCTCAATGGCATCAACTTGAAGTTGAGAATGAAGCTAATGGATGTTGTCACAAAGATATTTGTATGGAAACTTGGATTCGAGATATACATGAAAGTACCTAAGGAATTCCTATCCCAACCAAGACGGAGCAAATAGAAACATGCAGTGTGAAATTGGAGAAATCACTGTATGGGTGAAGCGATCAGAAGAATGTGGTACAATCGCTGAGTGACTTTCTCGCAAGAAAGGCTACACAAGCAATGAAGATTGTCCATGTGTGTTTATACAAATGATCCCGAATGGATTCTCAGATAATCTCCGTCTATGTAGATGACTTGAACATCATTGGGACGGATGAAGAAATTGAAGAGGCATGCTCATACTTGAAGTCTGAGTTTGAAATGAAAGATTTGGGTAAAACCAAGTTTTGTTTAGGCTTGCAGCTTGAACATGTCCAAGGAGGAATCTTGGTACATCAATCAACCTACACGCAGAAAGTATTGGAAAGATTTGGATTTGAAAAAGCATATCCTGCGAAGACTCCAATGGTCGGAAGGTCACTCCAAGCAGATCTAGACCCATACAGACCTAGAGAAGAGGGGGAGGAAGTCCTGGGAGCAGAATTCCCATATCTGAGTGCAGTTGGAGCGCTCATGTACCTTGCGAATAGCACCAGGCCGGACATTGCGTTATTGTGAATTTGCTAGCTCGATGCAATGCGTAACCCACCAAAAGGCATTGGAAAGGGATCAAGGACATCTTCCGTTACCTCCAAGGAAGCAAAGACCTTGGTCTGTTTTTTAGAAGAAACAATGAATTGAATTTGGTTGGCTATGCCGATGCTGGGTACTTATCAGACCCGCATACTGGCAAGTCCCAAACTGGCTATGTTTTCCTATGTGGAGGAACAACAATTTCTTGGAAGTCGTCTAAACAGACTCTTGTCTCGACGTCGACAAACCACTCGGAAATCATTGCTTTGTATGAAGCATCTCGTGAATGTGCATGGCTCAGAAGAATGGTTCACCACATCCAGAAGTCATGTGGCTTGAACATTGAGCAAACTCCCACGATAATTTATGAAGATAATGCAGCTTGTGTTGCCCAAGCACAGATGAGTTATGTGAAGAGCAATCTCACGAAGCATATCAACCCCAAGTTCTTCTATGCTCACGAATTGCATAAGATGAATGAGATCAAGATATTGCATACTAAGTCATGTGAAAACCTTGCAGATTTGTTCACTAAATCACTCCCAGCATCTACCTTTGAAAGGTGCGTGAAAGGAATTGGGATGATGAGACTTAGAGAAGTGCAGATTTCAGGGGGAGATATTTCACATACTCCCACATGAATCTCGAGCATGAATTATGAATACCCAACATGAATCTCAAAGATTAGCAATTGAAGTTGGGAGAATTGTACTCTTTTCCTTAGCAAGTTTTTCATGAAGTTTTTCTTGCATAAGGTTTTTAACGAGGCAATTCGTGCAACATAGTAAGCGTATGCTATGTACTCTTTCTCCAAGTATTTTTCCCACTGGGTTTTTCTGGAGTTTTAATGAGGCATATGCATCTCGCGGCAAAGGGCCCAAGGGGGAGTGTTGGGAAACCCTAATGGCCCATGAAGGCCCATGCTGGTCCCTTAAGCCTAAACCCTAGGAGAGTGCTATAAAAGGAGGAGGGGGGTCCCCCCCTATGTACAAGAATTCATTAGCAATAAAGAATTTCCGCTGTTGCACTCCCTAAACACGTGTCTCTCTCTCTTTCTGTTCTCCAATTCAGATCTGTTCGGGAACCCCGGACTATTCGATAGCGAGGTTCCTTAACAGTATCTACCTATTCTGTTATATTATTTAAAATGAAGACAAAATACGTACTACGTTCTTTTTAAAATGGTGGAAATTACTATGTTAATTGATGAAAAAAAAGATAAAGATATTCGAGACAATGTGGTGGTCTACTTATGTTTGTGATGAGTAATTAACTGTATTTGAGCTTATGGTGATCAGATTGGAGTTTAATTTGAATTCATTTTGAACTTGAAGTAATTTTGTTTGCTGTCAGTGCTAAGCCGCACTACCGATCCTTGGGCGACGGTAGTATCGGGGTGCGGTACTATCGGCCTATTTGTGGCGGTATTTATTTTATAAAGAGGTGATTCTCTAGGGTGTGTTAAGGGCGGCACTACCGACCCCTAGGGGTGGTAGTACCAGGGGTGAGATACTACCGGTCTCTAGTAGACAGTAGTTATTTTCAGAGAATGTTATTTGGGTTTGGCCAGGATGGCACTACCGGCCTCTGCATGGCGGTAGTGCCGATTTTTCCAGCGAATTTTGAATTATGATTTGAATTATATAATGGTTATTACATATTTTGTTAACAGTGCTATGTAATGCTTTTTCTTGTCTGTGTTAGTTGCAGGATTTCGGAGCTAGGTCATGGTGAGATGGAGGAGAACAGGACAAGGCTAGGAGAGCTGAGGTCCAAACGATCAGGGTAACGTCGAAGATGATTGAGGCCGAGAAGTTGGTGCAAACTAGGAAGACAAGGAACTGAAGTGATGGACAAAGGCGGGCAACGGCATAGACCGGGACTAAGTTCAGGGAGGAGTTGAGATTCAGAATGATCAAGAAAGCCAAAGCCGTCGTGGTGAAGCGGTTAAGGACATGCGGTGCATAAAGTGACTTGGGCCCATTTGCAAGTAAGGACGGTTCGGGGGAGTCCGAACACGTGAGAGGCTTGACGACAAGTCATTGGGGCTACATGGAATGTGATGAAGTATGGGCGCTGCTTCGAGGCAAAGGAAAAGACCGGGCATAGGGCAAATTGGTAATTTGCCCATTACCAGGGATCAATGCGGTTTGGAAAAATGCGGCGGTGGCCTATATGGTTTAGGTCAAGCAAAAGGGGGCATAGATGCGAATTCGGGCTTGTGGAGCGAATTGCAGCGTCATGTCAAGGCCACTTTGAACAACGTGTGTGTAAGTGTGTAAAACTCGTTGTGTGTTGGGTTAGAGGGTTAGCCCATATGAAATGTGGATGGTATCCACTTGTGTGTCCAGATTTAGGATTAAGGTTGCATCCTCCTCTATATAAGGGTTTGAGAGATATGAAGGGAGGTAAGCCTCAAGACTCTAGATTAGGGTTTCCACAAGATTTTGATTTTCTTGTGTGTGTGAGTGCTCCTTAGGAGCTTTGCCCTCTTTGGAGAGGCTTTGTAATCATCCCTCTTGATCTGAAATGAAAATCAAATTCATGCTCAAGATTTGTCTCATGTTTTGATCTTTCTCTTTCTCAGTTTTTGGATCCTCTATTTGGTTTCTTTCTTTCTTGATCTTGTGGTGCCAAGGATGAATGATTGATGGATGTATTCTCTGTACATCATATCCCAATCATCTAGGCAAGCTTCTTCTTGATCATCAAAGTTTTCTTAAGAAACCGGTTTTAGGTTGAGAAGAAAGGATTACTGGTAAATCTTAATCTTGATCATTTGAGAGTTCTTTTGTTGGTGTTCTTGCTTGCTGTGAAATATGGCATATCATGTAATATTATCTCAATCATCAAATCCCCACAAGCAAGCTCAGGGTGAAGTTTTTGGATTTAACTCGGTTTTGTTGCATCCTTCTTTAAATTTGAAAAAGCTCAGAACTTTGACATCAATCCTTGTGGTTGAAGGTTGGAATAGATTCCTTACATCCATAGAAAGGTCATACAAAGTTTCATGAGCTTTGGATTATCCAATCAAAAGTTACACCAATTTTGGATTTGAACTCGTGTTGATTTTTCCATTCATTGGCATGTTTTTACTGTTCATGGTAGTACCGCTCCCTAGTTGGCGGTAGTGCCGCCCTAGAGGTGAAATTCTTAGAAAATTTATTTTTCTACTCTCATGTGATCTTGTGAGGTTTTGGTTGGTTTCTTTGGGGGAAAAAGTTGTTGATCATTCACCTCCTCTGATCACTATTTCTGATCCTTTAGTTATCGATTGTGGTGGATCCAGATTATAATGATGAATATTAATCAAAAATTTAATTAAAAAACAAATCTATTTGATGGGCTCATATTACGTGCCTTGCTTGAAAGTCTTGAGAAATCCGTTCAAGAAAGTCATTAAGAGTCCTACTTAGAACTAACTCCCAGAGAATTAGGATATGACTCAATCTCAGCCGCGCACAAAAAATCTAGAGCTAACACTAAATGATTATAGTCCTAGAAGTTGGGTCATGCCAATGGGCATGACGGTCCTTAGGCCACAACGGCACGGCAAGGCGTGTCAGCAAGATCCAGCACGCCATCGGGCCTTGCTAGAATACCTTGACCATTGCTACCAGGACGGATATGGCACACGGCACTTATGCTAGGGCTAAATGCATACCTTGACCACCCTAGTGCCACGCTTGTCCACTGCCACCGCATGCTTGCTCACTTTCGCCCTCCTCAGCCGTCGTCGCCGTGGTTCCCCGCCACCACATGCTTGCCCACCATCACTCGCCTTTCCTACCTTTGGTGCCTCAGCCCTCACCGTCGTGTGCTTGGCTATCTCTACCCTCCTTGGCTGTCATCGCCGTAGTCCCTCTCCTCCACCCGCCTTAGTCGTCGTGAGACCACATCGCGCTTGCCCACCGTTGCCTCGGCTGTAGCACGCTTTGGTGCTACCACTCGCCTTGCCCTACTTCGCCTGCCTAGGCCCATATTTGAGCTCGACACTGATGAGGAACTAGAATCGGCGTGGTTGTCAGCTCTCTCCCTCTCCCTCTCATACCTGGTCGCGACTCGTCTCATTGCCTAGAGGAAAAGAAGGCAGTCTATGGGCTATAGTCGAGAGTGAGAGAGAGAGGTGGGGAATAAGAAGGAAGACTACGAGCTGTCAGCTATGGTAGAGAGAGATAGGTAGGGGAGGAAGAAGCTGAGTGGAAGAAAGGAAAGAGAGAGAGGAGGGAAGGGGAAAAGGAAAAAAGGAAGGACTGTCTCTACTGTGTCGGGTGTAAGGGACGATCTCCTTTCTTCAATTATTCTTTCAACCATGCTGAATGTCATCTTGGGAGAGATAGTCAACACCAGAATGACTAGGACATCTTGTGTGAAGTGGCAGAACACGAGAAATATGCGATGGTTGTCCCTCCACCATTCAGGCAACTTGACCCTATCGCCCGAAAGAGTAGGATTGGTGGCTGCAAAGTTGTGGGCGAGGTAGTGATTGAGTTCTTTATGAGGATTCCACTTTGTGTTCATGGATGCCTGAGGTGAAGAAGAATTGGATTCCTTGCCTTTTATCCTCTTCCATAAGTGGGCTATCACACTTCCCTTGGATGGTTACGTCGCTTGCTCCGGAGCTTATGACTCCATTTCACTTGTGCCATACTTTTTGTAGTACAATCTGAATACTAAAAAAAGCTTGTCTTTCACATGGTCAAAAGCGATGAAGAAATCTAGATCGTGTGCCTGACCTATTCCCTTGATAGCAGTTTTTAATCCATCCAGCTTCTTATGTAGATAAAAAATAGCAGCAAAATAATAGAGATGTGATATAGAACCAAAATATTTGAGAAATGTTACCTCCATCGGTGCAACAATAGGGCCTAAAAGTGCATCGTGTCTATATGTAGCAAATGACTTCGTAATTAGTTAAATATAATTGATCACTTAGCATAAGGTAGGGTAGTAAACACTGAATAACTCATTAGTTGCTTCGTAAAAAGAGCATAAAAAATAAAAAATGATTAACAATACTCCAATCCGAATTAGTAAGTATGAAATTATTATCTTAAGCATTAGCATTAACAAAGATAGTTATAATATTTTCATACCCTTATAACTTCTTTAGCATGATGTATGTTGAGTTCCACCTCATCTTCATGTTTCTTGGTGTAATATCATTGGCACTATAATACTCCACGAACCTAGCAGACATTTATGGTTACTTGAAATGAAACAAATAGCCCTGTTGATCCTATTCAAATATTCACCAATTACCTCTGAAGCATTATCAAGAGTGATAGAAAGAAACTTATTATCTATCTTAAAATTGTGAATTACCTCAAGTATGTTTTCGACAATAGCCTATCCGGTGTGTGCATCATCCACTAACCTAAACCCTATGACTCTCTTTAGGTTGTATTGTTCATATAAGTAATGGTCAACAACACTAAGGTACCAAGTTCATTGATGAGAGAATGTCAAAATATCGGAAGTTAAAGCAAAAGAAAAGATAAATTTTAGGAATTTTTCTTTCAGTGCAGCTAGCTCTCTATTGTAGATCACTATAATATCATATTTGGCTGTTCTTCTACTCACATGTTGCTATTGTGGGAAGAAGTCGCGTTGGATCATCCTTTCAAAATTATGGCTTCCACCCATCATAATAGGTAGATCTTTTGAAACTATAAATCGAGTTGTTTCATCCTGTGCTACTTGGGGATTGTACATCCATGTACTTACAGAGCTGTTGAGCAAAAAGTTCAACTGCGTGTGCACACCTCCTCCTTGGGTCCGCCTTAGCTTTTTCATATATGCTTTATAGTGCTAGTTCAGATATATGGTCCCTCCAACTGAAACTACAGTTAATTTATTTTTGTAGTAACTACATATCGCAATTACCTGCCTTGGACTATCGATGATTTTGACCCTCTTCATCAAGTGTTCCAACAATCCGACTTTCTGTCAGCGGACGGTAGGGTTGATGATAATTCTCCGATCCCACTGTGTGACTCTAGGCTAGGGACGAGAAGTTGGTGAAGGCAGCGTCCTCGTGGCCCTTCGTGCCATCCATGCATACATACATACAATTCTTGACATATACAATTTTTCCAAACGATCTCCTGAATAAGTAGTCCTGACTGGTATGAAGTGAGCGACTTTGGTTAAGCGATCAACAATGACCCATATTGAATCATAACCATTCGAAGTTCTAGGTAAACCGGTAATAAAATCTATAACAATTTCCTCCCACTTCCATTCAGGTACTTTCAACGGCTGTAGCAATTCTGCTGACCTCTGATGCATTGCCTTCACTCTCTGGCATATATCACACAAAGCGACAAGCTCGGTAACTTCATGTTTCATATTAGGCCACCAAAATCTTTCTTTCAGGTTTTGATACATCTTTGCACTCTATGGGTGAATAGAATACTTTGAATCATGAGCTTCCTCAAGAATCAACTGCTTTAGCTCCTTCTTATTTGGTACACAAATTCGACTTTTGATCCATATAGTACCTTGTTCATCCAATGCAAAATCCTTATCTTTGCCTTCCTCCATCCTGGACTTAATTCCTTTGATTTTAGCATCATCCTTCTGACCTTCTCTGATTTGATCGTCCAAAGTTGGCTTTACCTCTAGGGTGGCTAGAAATCCTTCAGGTACCACTTCCAATTTCAACTTCTGGAATTCCTTACATAATCCAGATTGACTCTCCTGTATTATCATATTATTGTTGTGGCTTTTTCGACTCAAGGCATCAGTTACCGCATTAGCTTTTTCAGGGTGATAATGAATTCCCAAATTATAATCCTTGATTAATTCTAACCATCTTCTCTATCTCATATTAAGATCAGATTGAGTAAAGTTATACTTTAGAATCTTATGGTCAGTATATATCTCGCATCTATTTTCGATGAGATAGTGACGCCATAACTTCAAAGCATGCATTACGGCAGCTAATTCCAAATCATGTGTCGGATAATTCTCTTTATGTGGCCTCAACTGTCTTGAAGCATATGCAACAACTTTGCCACTCTGCACACACGTCTAAGTCCTTGACGCAAAGCATCACAATAAATATCAAAACTTCTCTAAATATCTGGAAACACTAGCACTGGTGTTATCGTTAACCTTTTCTTCAATTCTTGAAAACTCTTCTCACACTCTGGTGTCTATGCAAACTTCTTTCCTTTCTTGAACAACTGCGTAAGGGGTTTAGCAATTGTCGAGAATCCTTCAATGAACCGACGGTAATATCCCGCCATTCTAAGAAAACTGCCAATCTGGATCAATGACTTTGGTTGCTCCCAATGCAACACTGCCTCGACTTTACTTGGATCAACAACAACTCCTTTAGCAGTCATTACATGACCAAGGAATTCCACTTTCTTTTTCCAAAAGTCACATTTACTTAATTTGGCATACAATTACTGCACTCGAAGCTTCTCTAGGCTAGCCTCAAGTGTTCTGCATGATCTTCTTATGTCCTGGAGTAGACAAGAATGTCATCTATGAATACGACAACAAACTTATCTAGGCATTCCATAAAAACCTTATTCATCATATTCATGAAATAAATAGGGGCGTTAGTTAATCCAAATAACATGACTGTGAACTCATAATGTCCATATCTTGATGAAAATGCAGTCTTGGTAGGTGTAGGGCCAAGATTGAAACAGACAGGTGTAACACCTCCTCTCTTAGGACAACTGTTAGCAAAATGTCTCAGTTCATTGCAACTAAAACATCGCCTGATTGTCGTCTGTTGATTTCCCCTGGTGTGTTTTTTTCTTGGGCAGGTGTCTGGAAGTTCTGTCCACTTGGACGCGGTGCAGAAGATGGCATCTTGAACATAGCTTTTGGTTGAAATTTGACAAACTGATGAGGTGCAAGCCACACTCTCTGCTGTCCTTGGCGAGCTCCCTGTTGTGCCATCTTGCGCTTACTATTGTCATCCAGCTCCTTATGCTTATCCTCTAGTATAAGGGCCTTGTTGACCAGTTCTTGAAAATCAGGGAAATTATAAGTAATCAATCCAACTTGCAGTCCTAAGTTCAGTCCCTTCATGAAGCGAGACTGCCTTGCCTTGTCTGTTGCAACGTCTTCAGGTGCATAATGTGTAAGCTGTGTGAACTTGTTCAAATAATCAACCACAGACTGGCTTCCTTGTTTGATAGCTCTGAACTCTTCTTTCTTCAAGTCCATAACACCTTCAGGAACATGATACTGGTGAAAAGCAGCAGTAAATTCCTCCCAAGTGATCTCCTATGAAGCACAATAGTTTTCCCACCATTCAGCGGCTGTACCTTCCAACTGATGAAAACCATAAAGCACCTTCTCATTTCTAACACACTGATGTGTAGCTTCCTCTCAATTATTCTAAGCCAATCAACTGCTTTTATTGGGTTAGCATTCCCAGAAGAAGTGAGCGAACAAGTCCCCATGAAGTCTTACAATTTAGAGTATGGATGACTCCCATTGCTAGCATCTTGATTTGCATTGTTGGCAGTTGCTTGGTTGGCGATGTTTTGCAGTTGTTGTATCATAGTTTGCATCAACTGAGTTTGTGCGGCAAGAAAAGCTCCAAAATTTTGCATATCGACTTGAGGTGCTGGTTGAGAAATTGGCGTCTTGTTCGGGTTCTCACTTGGTCGAGTTCCACTTCTAGTAGCTCCGTTGTTTCCTCGAGTCTAAACCATTTGTTGATCACTCCAAGGTTTAGAGAAAATAGAGAAAAAATAGACAAATAATATAAGAAACTAATACGGGAAAATTTTAAATCCAAACTCAAAATCTAAAAACTTTATTAATAAGTTGGTATGATTGCTCACAAGTGCCTAAGGGCCATACAACATATATTGCACACTTAGCAATCATTAAAACTCTTATTAACCTAAGCACACATTTCTAACGCCTAAAGGGCATCACTACTAACTCAGACTAAAATGACTCGCACACTTGAGTCACTATTACTTTAGACTAAGACATCATCTAATCATTAATCCATCTGGGCTGCGGTCCTCTTGGTGAGTAGTGCGGTGGGTGACACAGCATCGACGCAAACTGGTTCCGATGTCCAGGAGTTTCATTGGATGATGCGGACTCCTGCTCCTCGAACTCCAGCTCAGCTTCTTCTTCTTTGACGTAGTGGGCCTCCTCCAACTCTACAATCCTCTCTGAAGCCATCCTCCTGGTCTCACGAAGATCTGACTCGGCCTTCTCCAGGGCTTCACAGGCCTCCTCAAGCTCCTGAATAGTAGTCTTCTTCACATTCTCCTGAGCGGTGGCGAAGCGAGCAAGGTGAACAACAATGGCATCCTCCTCATCTTTGATCCTGGAGTCAGTGCTGGCGCCTCCGTGAGGGTGATATCTGAACACAGTAGGCTCCAACTCATCGGTGTAGTCCTAGGTGATGCGTCGAAGTGCTAGACGTGTTGACTCCTAGACCCCTGCCTCAAAAGAAGACCTCATCACAGTAATGTTGATAGAACGGCTCCCCGTAATGTTCTCACGAGCGTAGATTGTGATCTTGCATAGCGTTCCTCGTACTTTATCGTTGACCACCCAGCTGGTACCCCTGTAGATGGGTCTGTCAAAGCCTCCAAGTAGTTGTAGCATCTTCCACAACTCAGCAGCAAATCCTCCTTTGCGATACTCTATTTTTATCTGTAGAAGACAATTCTCATGAAACCTCAACTTAAAACAAGGAAAAGACGAAAAAATTCAGCAAATGTAGAAAGTAAGAAAATGGGACAAGTCAAGAACTTATTGATCTTTTAAGTAAATTTTGAATTTACAAAATAGTTTTGACAATGCTAAGACAACCAAATTAGCTAGGCTTGACCTACAGTAAGTATGGCTCTGATACCACCTCTGTCGAGACCCGAATATGCAAATCCGGACCCTCTATATATTCTGCACTAGTCTAGGATCACGTAGTACATACAGTCTCAACATAGATAAATATCACAATCATACACAACAAATACTTAAATAGAGACTTCATCAAATTAAATATAACTGTTAAATGACCTTATGGTCCACCTTACATGAGTACATCATACAGGGCTAAGACTAAGAAATAATAAAACTGCAGCGAAAATAATTTATTCGTAGCAACCCTTCAATTTGCCACAGGCAACTGATAAGGCTCACACCCTAGACGATCGTCTCCTCTTGGAATCCTCCTCGTAAGCAGGTGTAGCTCCCTCTTCCATTGGTGATTTGTTGTTGCAAGGGGTGAGTACATAAAGCACTCAACAAGTTATGCATACAATGGAAGTCTATTATACTATATGTATGGCTTATTCCAAATAAATGGCTGAATTGGTTATTTTGCAATAAAACAACATTTATAAAGAATACAGTAAATAGATTAAAATGATAGTAAAACAAATAATAACAATAATAAATTTCTCAGTTATTTCCCCAAATAAACTGTCTCATAACCTTAATCAAATTCCAAACTTCTATAGGCATACAACCTACATTCCCAAGTAAATTTTAATAAAATCTAACCCTTGACCGTAATTACCGAGCATTGCTCAATACTGCGAGCATGTCTATTCAAATAGGTTTGACACTCTGCAGTGGTTATACGCTTTACCCACAAAATACAATTATACACCACAAAGGTAAGTGATCGTAACAAAGCATTTCCAATGCTCTGTCTAAACCCAGTACTGCCCGCTAAGGTTTCAACACTAATGGGACTGGTTACCACATTCAGGGCCCCCCTTGCGCCATGTGAGTCTACCCGTACACCCAGAACCCACACCACCATGATAGTACCAAAGCCTAGAGATTACAAATTAATCAGCTAGGTCTGTCCCATACCAGACATGTGGTTGTATGAATGACTCAGTTCAAATGCTTGCAAGGTTAAGTTATTTTTTGACCAAGGAAAGACTTACCAAAATTTACCATTACCAGCATACCATCCATTACCATTATCAAAAACAATGCGACCGCCCAAATGCTACATTGGTCCACCATAAAAACCACAACTCTTGTCGCTTGCCACATTCTAAATCATTTTACCACCCCGGTTGATTACCAAGCACCACATGCATAAACACATCAACAACATTGTGTGGCAACACCTGACACACATATTCACAAACATATTCCATGTTCCATTAAGCAAGATTAACCTTTTCACATAAAATGATATCAATAACTAATTGCATGGTTAAGCAATCTATTCACGTTCTAGTTAACCCATATTGGCAATCAATAGCTACCAATTAAAAAAGAACCATACTAGGGTGACAAATGAATTATGGCATACAAATGACAAGATAGATATAACTCAATTTGTATGAATAGCTAATCCCAAATTAATTGAAACAAGTATAAATTGAATTAGCATTCAATAGTTTAAAAATAATATAGCTTTTTAAAACATGGGCTCAACATGATCAAAGCACAACTTGCCTAATAAAAGCTCTTGATCCTGCTCTGGACCTTGTTCTTGAGTTGGCTCCTTGTTCATGAACACTTCGGGTACTTCGACGTGTACGTGAAACGAATAATAAAGTAATAAATACCAAAACCAAAGAGCAAACTCAACTCTAAAAATTAAATAAAATTCATCATTAAATAGACCTCAATTTTAAAAAAATTTAGAAACTAGAATCACCTCAATCGGAGTTTGTATGAGAGAGAACGAGCTTTTCAAAGTTTGAAATAAAAGATTAAATCATGAAAATAGAAAAACCGAATAAAGGAATTATTTTCCTACTGGAAAACATATTTATGATGTCAGCCGACACATGCACGAATCATAGAGCGAAATGAGTCCCACACATGGACTCGATCTACGGCCGGTCCGGGTCAACGGTGGATTGGCTCTAGCTGAAGCAGGCTGACGCAGGCGTTGGCGTCAGCGGCGACATGCGGCGAGCTCTGGCACTAAACACGTGGGCAAACCGTGGTGGCGACACTTGGCACCATCTCGATCATCCATGCCAGATCGGACGACGGTGGCTGCGTGCAGGTAACGAAGCGACGCGTGACGTGGTTGGCCCGGTGCGCGACACGCAACACGCATCCAACCGTGCCGCAGATCCAACGGCCAAGGTTAAGCGGAGGCAGGCGAAGTGGTGGGACATGCGGCAAGATCTAGACCCTCCCCGCTAGATTGAACGGCTAGGATCTACGCGACACGGGTTGCGACGCGGCTTGTCCGGCGGTTGACACATGGCGAGCATCTAGCGCCCCTTCCCTGGATCCGACAGTCACAAAAGCTCGCGAGGCAACGATGATGGCGCAGCGGTGCAACCTACTTGACATGAAGACGATGACGTGGCCAACGGTACTACGGGGCTTCTCTGGCGATGTTAACTAGTGGATCCGAAAGGTCTTGAGACAACGAACCCGGTGATGACCTTGGCGGCGGCGGAGACTAGACGGACGGCGAGCAAATGGCGAAAAATAACGGCACGGGCTTTGGCTACTCCGACAAGCTCGTTCTTCATGACAGATGCGGCTCGGGCAACGAATCTTGAGGTAAAAGATGCGCATGCTAACATCGAACCTCGTACGAGGTGCAGCGACTTAAATAGAGGCTTCGATGTCCAAGTTTGTTGTGAAAAACGAGGCGGGATACATGGCGGCGGTGGAATCCCAGTCGGATACGCGGTGGCAACGCGATGACAATCGAGACCATGCGCATGGCAGCGATCCAATGACTAACGTGACACAGACGATGTGGCGCAACCATAGCCGACGGATTGGAATCCAACGGCTCGGATTCTAGGGTTTTGGGCTAGCAGGCCGTCGCGGGTTGCGACGATACTTGGGCTAGGCCGGCTTGCACGGTTAATGTCGGGACCGGATCTCCAAATCCGAACCCTCTGTGTATAACCTGTGCTAGTCCAGGAAAAGCTAGCACACACAGTGGAAACAGTGATGACAACACATCCATATCACGAATCAAATAATATTAATTAAACAAAAGAGCATTAGCCTTATGGCCAATTATTACAAATAAGAAGCATCATAGCTTGAGTTCAATAAGAAACAGCGGAAACGAAATAACAAAAGCAGGATAAGCCCATCCATTTGCCCAACATGCAATCGACTGGGGTTCGCGTCCTAGCATTCCGGATCACCTTCATCGTAACCACAAGCGTAGAAATCGTAGTCACCTTCACTTTGCGAACTCTTACGTGGAAGGTTGGGGATGTTGCAAGGTGAGCACAAAATGTACTCCGCAAGTCTTGGAAACATAATGCATGATAACTATATGCAAGGCTAAACAATTGAAGGCATAATATGGCTCTTTTAGCATAAAGCAAAGTTTAATCAGAATACCAATAGTAATTTCACAAAGCATCATTTGATCAAAATGTAATTGTATAGTAATTGAATTTGATATGACAATTAAAGCAGGTTCCATCTACCTGACTGGCTCCATCTGCCAAACCATAACCCGAGAGTTCCATCTGCTCACAGATTCCCAAAACAACCATTTTCCTTTAAAACAAAACCATGAAATCTACAATGTGCAAGCGTACCTCGCTTTGCCCTTGACCAGTGGGCACGGCTACTTAAGTAGTTTTAACTCTGCAGAGTGTGTACACTTTACCCACAAGACATGATCGACTCTTGTTGCCATGCAATTAACACACTTCCTTTGGTGTGTCGGCAGAGAGATCATGACAAGGCCTTTACAGTGCACAACCCCACTATTAACCTCGCCCGCAAAGGTTTCACCGCTGTTAGGGTTCTAGCTGCCCAGTACAGAAGCCCCCTCTTGCGCCTGCCAACATCTGGCACTCACCAACTGGCGAAGTAATAATGAGATGCACAAATTATTTAGCCAAGTCGTACCCATATAGACTTGTGGTTGTACGGTAGTGCTCGGTCCATGGTAACACACGCTTCGGTCCTTAATTGACTAGGGCGGAATATTCACATACCAAGGTCTCGTGCTTTACGCACCGCCAAACATCCATCCGCCCGGTCTAAACCATTTCCACTTTATTTTACTTAAATCACAGCAGCAACACCAATTGCCGCGATTTCACAAATAAGTTTAAACAACATTTGAAATGATTCCCAAAATGGCACAATACCAAACGCTTAAAATTTGGACTAAGCAATTCTACCGTTCCATGCTAACCTATTGGTTATCACCAAATAAAATAGCTAATATAACTAGGGAGACAAAGGTTTGACATGATCAATACCAATGAGGGTATAACAAATTATGGTATTTAACTATATTCTAAAACTATATTTAAAGTACATTGCATAAAAGTAAGCATGCATAATTTAAAACAATATAGGCATTTTGTAAAATTTGGGATCAATATGTTCAAGGAAGACTTGCCTTCGTTGCTTCTCTGGATCTACCTCATTTGATTTGCTTGAGCTTGGTTGCGTCGTCTACACGCAAACGAGCAAATAAATAAAACAAATTCAAATATAATTCAAAAATTGAAAAGAATGGTACTGGAAGATAGATCTTGAATTTAGATGAATTTAGAAATTTGAATCACTGGAATCGGAGCTCGAACGAAGGAGAACGGGCTCCTGGAAGATTCCCAGATCAGAAAATCAGAGAAAATCAGAGAGGCTGACACGTGGCAACACGTGATTGTCTGGAATTTTGGATTTTCTGGAAAAGAATAAAAAGAAAAGAATTTGGCTGACAAGCGAGACCCACGAGTCAGAGACTCGGCTCACGGTGGACTGCGTCCACCGAGCGGCTCAAGGTGACGCGGTAGATCGGACTGACGTGGCACCACACGGTGGGCTAGGGCAGACGTGGCGGCCGACGCAGCGCTGACGTGGCTGCCATGCGGGCGGGTGACGCGGCGCGGCGCGAAAAACGCGATCTTGTGACGGGATCTTGGCGCGAGGACGAGGCGTCGCGTGGCGCCGACCGGGCGAAGCGAGGCGACATAGCGCCGAGGTGGCGGCCACGCGGCACGACGCGACGCCCGGGCACGGGCGGCGCGGCGGCTTACGGCGCGCGTACTCGCCTCGAGCCGAAGAAGGAGACCTCGGCCGAGCACCAAAATGCGATGAAACGGCACAGAGCTAGGGGCAAAAGAAAGAGGGCGGCGCGGCGAACTCGATGTGACCAGATTCAGCGGCGGAGGCTCACCGGAGGCGGCAAGCGGCGGCGAAGAAACGCTCGGGCACGGCGGTGCAAAAGAAAAGCTCGGGGCGGCGCTCAGGCAGCGAATCTCGGGAAACGAGAAAGGGGAACGGGCGCGGCGCTTTAAATAGACGCGGACGCCGAGAGTTCGGCGCGGATACGGCACGGCGGGCGCGGAAAATGCGGCGATGGTTGCGGAGATAGAGTCCGGCGCGGAGGCGGCTAGGGTTTCGCCGACGGCGGCGAGGGGCGACGCGGCCGATCTGGCCGCCCACGTGGCGCGCATCGGACGGCCGCCATGCACGCATCGGGTGGGCCGACGAGGAGGGAACGGCCGAAGGAGAGCGGCCGAAGCGGCGAAAGAGGAATGGGCCGACGGATGGATTCGTCCCGAAAAAGATTTTGGAAATAAAAACATTTTTCGAGTTAAAGAAATTCCAAAAATTCAAATAAAAGCAAGTAAATACAAATAAATATCAAATAAATTCAGAAAAATCTCCAAAAATATAGAAAAATTCCTTGCAGCATAATGAAGCCAACTAAAACTGAAAATCTTTTGTTTGATGGATAGATTAGTCAAATTAAATCCTTTTATAAATAGAAAATTCATATTAAGCTGAAATTAATTCAAGAAAAATGCAAATGGTGAATTTTCAAATTTAAACATTCTAAAATCCAAATTTTTGGAATGTTACAAACCTCCCCTCCTTAAAAGAAATCTCGACCCCGAGATTTGGACGGACTAGGGAAAAAGGTTGGGGTACTCTTCTCTAAGATCTTCTCGCTCCCAAGTTGCTTCCTTTTCTGAATGGTTGCTCCACTGAACCTTGCAAAACTTGATTGTCCTGTTTCTTGTTCTGCGTTCTGCCTTATCCAAAATTCTGATCGGATACTCTGGGTAGGTAAGATCTTCCTGTAGCTCAATATTCTCAATCTGCATTTGCTCTTTTGGTACCCTGAGACACTTCTTCAGCTGTGACACATGGAACACATTGTGCACATTTGACAACTGCGGTGGTAACTCCAACTGATAAGCCACTTGTCCACTTCTAGCTAGGATTGGAAATGGTCCAATAAACCTTGGTGCTAACTTTCCACGAACTTGAAATCGACGCATTCCTCTGAGCGGTGAGACTTTCAAGTACACATAGTCACCAGGAGCAAAGGTTAACTCTCTCCGACGATTGTCGGTAGTAGCTCTTTTGCCTAGATCTGCTTGTTCTCAATCTTTCTTGAATCATTTTACTTGTTCTTGACCTTTTGCAAAATATCGTGACCAAAGACTTGGCGATCTCCTGTTTCATTCCAACAGAGAGGTGTTATGCACTTTCTGCCATACAAGGCTTCAAATGGCGACATCTGCAAACTTGCTTGATAACTATTGTTATATAAGAACTCTGCATAAGGTAAACTTTGATCCCAACTTGTCGCATTGGACAATGCACAAGACCTTAACATATCTTCAAGGATTTGGTTTACTTGCTCAGTTTGTCCATCAGTCTGAGGATGATAAGCTGTGCTGAAATTCAGATTGGTACCCAATGCTTCTTGCAACTTTTGCCAGAACCTTGAGGTGAATTGAGTGCCTCGATCTGATACAATTATCTTTGGCACGCCATGCAAACACACGATTCTTGACATATACAACTCTGCAAGTTGATCTCCCTGGTAAGTTGTTCTCACAGGAATGAAATGTGCAACTTTTGTCAAACGATCCACTACAACCCATATTGAATAATAACCTGATCTGGTTCTCGGAAGTCCTGTAATGAAATCCATTCCAATTTCTTCCCACTTCCATTCAGGCACCTTTAACGGCTGTAGCAATCCTGCAGGTCCTTGATGTTCAGCTTTAACTCGCTGGCATACATCACACATAGCTATGTACTCTGCGATTTCCTTTCTCATCCTTGGCCACCAATATATACCACGAAGATCTTGATACATCTTAGTATTACCTGGATGAATTGAGTACGCTGACTCTTGCGCCTCCTTTAATATCAACTGCTTGATTTCTTTTTGATTTGGCACATATATACTTTTTCCAAGCCACACGGTTCCTTTTTCATCCTCTGAGAATCCTAGGGCTTTAACTTCCTTTATTCTATCCTTGATCTTAGCAGCTTCTTTATCTGTCTTTTGCATCTTTTTGATCTGATCCTCCAAAGTTGGTTGAATCTCTAATGCAGCAACGAAACCCTCATCCACTAATTCCAAATTCAAACACTGAAACTCCTTCTGAAGAGCAGGTTGACCTTCTTGAATCATCAAATTATTGCTGTAACTTTTCCTGTTTAAGGCATCGGCAACTACATTAGCCTTACCAGGATGATAATGTATTCCCACATCATAATCCTTAATCAACTCCAACCATCTTCTTTGTCTTAGGTTGAGGTCTGCTTGAGTGAAGATATACTTCAAACTCTTATGATCTGTAAAAATTTCGCATCGATTCCCGATGAGATAATGCCTCCACAACTTTAATGCATGCACAATTGCAGCCATTTCCACGTCATGGGTTGGATAGTTTTCCTCATGTGGTCGCAACTGCCGAGAGGCGTATGCAACTACTTTACCTTCTTGCATCAAGACACATCCAAGTCCCTGTCTTGAGGCATCGCAGAAAATCTCAAAATTCTTCCGAATATCTAGTAAAATGAGCACTGGGGCTGAGGTAAATCTTTTCTTTAATTCCTGAAAATTTTGCTCACAAGCTTCAGACCATTCAAACTTCTTTTCCTTCTTCAGCAACTGGGTAAGCGGTCTTGCAATCTTTGAAAATCCTTCTATGAATCTTCGGTAGTATCCCGCTAAACCAAGAAAACTTCTGATATCAGGCACCGACTTGGGTTGCCTCCAATCAAGTACACCTTTCACTTTTTCAGGGTCTACTGAGATACCTCCAGCAGAAATTATATGACCTAAGAAAGCAACTTCCTTTAACCAAAACTCACACTTACTAAACTTGGCATACAACTGATGATTTCTGAGCTTTTCTAACACCATCCTCAAATGACCTTCATGTTCCGCTTCATCTTTAGAATAGATAAGGATGTCATCTATGAATACTACCACAAACTTGTCCAGGTATTCCATAAATATTTTATTCATCAGATTCATGAAATAGGCTGGTGCATTGGTCAGACCAAATGACATAACTGTGAACTCATATAATCCATATCGGGTAGCAAAAGCTGTCTTCGGAATATCTTGTGACCTTATTTTCAACTGATGGTATCCAGCTCGAAGATCGATCTTGGAGAAAATACATGCTCCTTTTAATCGATCAAACAGTCATCAATCACGGGCAACGGATACTTGTTCTTGATTGTGACTTCATTCGAGGCTCTATAGTCCACGCACAAACGCAAACTATTATCCTTCTTCTTTACAAAAGAACTGGCGCTCCCAAGGTGACGAACTTGGACGAACGTGTCCTTTTTCTTGCAACTCCTCAATCTGTTTCTTCATCTCGGTGAGTTCATTGGCTGGCATGCGGTAGGGTCTCTTAGAAATAGGAGCCGTACCAGGGACTAGCTCTATGACGAACTCTACATCTAGATCAAAGCATATACCCGCAAATCTTCAGGAAATACATCTGGATATTCTTGCACCACATGCATACTTTCCAAAGTTGATTCCTTCAAACTGTTCAAAGCGCACTTCTTACTTGAAGACTCATCAGGCATATACTCCACTCGAATACCTTCTGAATTGGTAAGGGTGATGGCTCTACTGGCACAATCTATTTGACCTTTATATTTGGTTAACCAATCCATCCCTAGGATGACATCTATTCCTTTAGAATCCAAGATGATAAGATTCGCTAGGAATTCTACCCCATTGATTTTTATGGTTGCACTTAGGCATATTGAACTAGTTCTCAATTCTTTTCCCGGTGATTGAACTATCATAGGGCTCTTAAGGGTAAAGATTTCCCAACCAAATTGTTCAACAAAATTCTTTGATATAAAAGAATGCGATGCTTCAGAATCAAATAATGCTGAGGCAGGTATTGAGTTAACAAGGAACTTACCCAAAACCACATCTGATGCCTCCTGAGCTTCTTCGGTGGTCACATGGTTGACACGTCCTCTTCCAAATGATTGCGGAGCTCTTGGCGTCTGGGGTGTTCCACGACCTTGTCCTTGCATAGGAGCTCTGGCGGAATTGGATCCCAAGTTGAATGGCACTGGGGTCACTTGCTGACGCTTCTGAGGACAATTGCTGGCATAATGTCCTATCTGGTGACAATGGAAACACTTGAATTCTGCAGATTTGAATTCCCTTCTGCGGTGAGCACCGCATTATCTTTGGGGTCCTTGAGCAAGCTGGCGAGGTCCGAATTAGGAGTACGGGTGCTCCTTGAGCAGTGTCTGTTGGCTCTTGAGGTTGAAAGAGCTGTCGAGAACCACTCGCTCCATGCTGAACCTGGAATGCCATCCTTCTCTTGCGGGACTCCCGCTGTTGGCGTTGAGCATCCTCTTGCACTAGTGCCTTGTTCACCATATGTTGAAAATTCAAAAAATCCAAAGCAACTAGCTGCACCTTGATGTCAGGGTTAAGTCCTTCCATGAACCTCCAGATCTTGGCACTTTCAGTAGCCACATCCTCTGGTGCATACCTCGACAACTGGGTGAACCTATTCAGATACTCAGAAACACTCTGGTTTCCCTGATGCAGCTTGTGAAATTCTCTTTTCTTCATTTCAATTATGCCAGTAGGCACATGAGCAGTACGGAAGGCTTCGAAGAATTCCTCCCAAGTGATAGCTTGAGCATTCTGATGGGCAGCACAAAAGTTATCCCACCAAGTAGCAGCTACTCCTTTTAACTGATGACTCGTGTAGAGAACCTTCTCATGGTCATCACACTGAGCCAACTAGAGCTTTTTCTCCACATCTCTCAACCAATCATCTGCCTCCAAGGGTTCACCTGCTCCCGTGAAGGTAGGCGGTCTAGTTCTCATAAATTCTCCAAGCTTAGATTGGGGCGGCATCACTGGTACTGCGGCTGGTGCTGGTTGAGGATTGTTTACCATATTCTGAGCAAGGGCCTGCAACAACTGAAGCTGCATTGCCATCATTTGCTGGATATCTATGACTGGGGGTTGGATTGGTGGCGGCGGCGGTGGCACTTGCTGCTCTTGCTGATCTTGAACATCCTGCTGCTCTTGTGGCTCTGCCTGACCACGACCACGACCACGACCATGACCTCCTATACGACCTCCTCTGCGACCAGCTCCACGACCTCATCCTTGATCTTCCATCTGAAGCAACGGCCATGGGATAGGTTAGCAATAGATGAGAGGGAAAGAGCAAAAGATGAGAAGACTAGGGAGGTAGCCATTCCAAGACCAAACAAGCAATAAAACTCCAAAAGAAAAGTGGCTGCAACACAATGCTAGGGCAAGTGTACATCACACCCAACAAACAAGCAACAAAAATTCTAATACACTCGGACTATACGTTGCTAAACTAAAAAGGGATGACATGCTCCAACACTGCTGAGCACTATTAACTTATCTTATATGGTAGTCTTCTCGGATATACTCTTTGACAACTTGATCCTTTTCTTCCTTGATTTGGAGGCTTTGAGAAGTTTTAAGGGATAAGATAAAATTAAAATTTTAAAATAATATTTTAGCAAAGGAGAGGAGTAAGAACCTAAGAATAAGATGAGATGAGATAATCTGTTTACAGCAATTCGTTGGTTTAATTTAGAAAATAATTTTGAAGTTCTTGCTAAGAAGACCAGACTAACTAGGGATGCGACCTACAGTCGATATGACTCTGATACCACCTCTGTCGGGACCAGATCTCCAAATTCGAACTCTCTGTGTAGAACCTGTGCTAGTCCAGGAAAATCTAGCACTCACAATGGAAACAGTGATGACAACACATCAATATCACGAATCAAATAATATTAATTAAGCAAAAGAGCATTAGCCTTATGGCCAATTATTACAAATAAGAAGCATCATAGCTTGAGTTCAATAAGAAACAGCGGAAACGAAATAACAAAAGCAGGATAAGTCCATCCATTTGCCCAACAGGCAATCGACTGGGGTTCGCGTCCTAGCATTCCGGATCACCTTTGTCGTAACCACAAGCGTAGAAATCGTAGTCACCTTCACCTGCGAACTCTTACGTGGAAGGTTGGGGATGTTGCAAGGTGAGCACAAAATGTACTCCATAAGTCTTGGAAACATAATGCATGATAACTATATGCAAGGCTAAACAATTGAAGGCATAATATGGCTCTTTTAGCATAAAGCAAAGTTTAACTGTAAATACCAATAGTAATTTCACAAAGCATCATTTGATCAAAATGTAATTGTATAGTAATTGAATTTGATATGACAATTAAAGCAGGTTCCATCTACCTGACTGGCTCCATCTGCCAAACCATAACCCGAGAGTTCCATCTGCTCACAGATTCCCAAAACAACCATTTTCCTTTAAAACAAAACCATGAAATCTACAATGTGCAAGCGTACCTCGCCTGCCCTTGACCGTGGGCACGGCTACTTAAGTAGTTTTAACTCTGCAGAGTGTGTACGCTTTACCCACAAGACATGATCGACTCTTGTTGCCATGCAATTAACACACTTCCTTTGGTGTGTCGGCAGAGAGATCATGACAAGGCCTTTACAGTGCACAACCCCACTATTAACCTCGCCCGCAAAGGTTTCACCACTTAGGGTTCTAGCCGCCAGATCTGAAGCCCCTCTTGCGCCTGCCAACATCTGGCACTCACCAACTGGCGAAGTAATAATGAGATGCACAAATTATTTAGCCAAGTCGTACCCATATAGACTTGTGGTTGTACGGTAGTGCTCGGTCCATGGTAACACACGCTTCGGTCCTTAATTGACTAGGGCGGAATATTCACATACCAAGGTCTCGTGTTTTCTGCACCCGCCAAACATCCATCCGCCCCGGTCTAAACCATTTCCACTTTATTTTACTTAAATCACAGCAGCAACACCAATTGCCGCGATTTCACAAATAAGTTTAAACAACATTTGAAATGATTCCCAAAATGGCACAATACCGAAACGCTTAAGCTGGACTAAGCAATTCTACCGTTCCATGCTAACCTATTGGTTATCACCAAATAAAATAGCTAATATAACTAGGGAGACAAAGGTTTGACATGATCAATACCAATGAGGGTATAACAAATTATGGTATTTAACTATATTCTAAAACTATATTTAAAGTACATTGCATAAAAGTAAGCATGCATAATTTAAAACAATATAGGCATTTTGTAAAATTTGGGATCAATATGTTCAAGGAAGACTTGCCTTCGTTGCTTCCTGCTGGATCTACCTCTGACTGTTGATTTGCTTGAGCTTCGGCTGCGTCGTCTACACGCGAAACGAGAGCAAATAAATAAAACAAATTCAAATATAATTCAAAAATTGAAAAGAATGGTACTGGAAGATAGATCTTGAATTTAGATGAATTTAGAAATTTGAATCACTGGAATCGGAGCTCGAACGAAGGAGAACGGGCTCCTGGAAGATTCGGATCGTAAAATCGAGAGAAAATCAGAGAGGCTGACACGTGGCAACACGTGATTGTCTGGAATTTTGGATTTTCTGGAAAAGAATAAAAAGAAAAGAATTTGGCTGACAAGCGGGACCCACGAGTCAGAGACTCGGCTCACGGTGGACTGCGTCCACCGAGCGGCTCAAGGTGACGCGGTAGATCGGACTGACGTGGCACCACACGGTGGGCTAGGGCAGACGTGGCGGCCGACGCAGCGCTGACGCGGCGGCCATGCGGGCGGGTGACGCGGCGCGACGCGAAAAACGGCGATCTTGTGAGGATCTTGGCGCGGAGGACGAGGCGTCGCGTGGCGCCGACCGGCGGAAGCGAGGCGACATGGCGCCGAGGTGGCGCCACGCAACGCACGACGACGCGGCGCGACGAGGCGCCAGCGGCACGCGGCGCGCGGCGGTGCGAACTCGCCGGAGCCGAAGAAGGAGACCTCGGCCGAGCTCCAAAACGCGATGAAACGGCACAGAGCTTGGGGCAAAAGAAAGAGGGAGGCGCGGCGAACTCGATGCGACCAGATTCAGCAGCGGAGGCTCACCGGAGGCGGCGAGCGGTGGCGAAGAAACGCTCGGGCACGGCGGTGCAAAAGAAAAGCTTGGGGCGGCGCTCATGCGATGAATCTCGGGAAACGAGAAAGGGGAACGGCCGCGGCGCTTTAAATAGGCGCGGACGCCGAGAGTTCGGCGCGGATACGGCACGGCGGGTGCGGAAAATGCGGCTACGGTTGCGGAGATAGAGTCCGGCGCGGAGGCGGCTAGGGTTTCGGCGGCGGCGGCGAGAGGCGACGCGGTCGCATCCGGCCGTCCACGTGGCGCGCATCGGACGGCTGCGGTGCACGGACTGGCTGGGCCGACACGGAGGGAACAGGCCGAGCGGAGCGGGCCGAGCTGCGGAAAGAGGAATGGGCCGATGGATGGATTCGTCCCGAAAAGGGTTTTAGAAATAAAAACATTTTCCGAGTTAAAGAAATTCCAGAAATTCAAATAAAAGCAATTAAATACAAATAAATATCAAATAAATTCAGAAAAATCTTCAAAAATACAGAAAAATTTCTTGCATCATAATGAAGCCAACTAAAACTGAAAATCTTTTGTTTGATGGATAGATTAGTCAAATTAAATCCTTTTATAAATAGGAAATTCATATTAAGCTGAAATTAATTCAAGAAAAATGCAAATGGTGAATTTTCAAATTTAAACATTCTAAAATCCAAATTTTTGAATGTTCAGGATGGCCCTACTGGGCTTGGCCAATTACTATTCAAACGACTCTTTAAAAGAATTTTTGAATAAAAATAATATCAAAATTTCAATAAAGCCAAATAAAATAGAAAAAATACCCAAAAAATTTCAAAAAAAATTCTGGAACTCAAATAAAATATTTCCAACAAATCATTATTTAAGCTTTTTCAGATTTTTGAAACGACTTAAACAAAAGGACTTAATTCAATGAATCCAAATTAATTTAAATAAATTCCAGAAAACTCACAAAATTATAAAATACATATTGAATTCAAGAAATGCAAAAATTGGGACGTTACAACGGATGAGGAACTTTTTATATTGGAGAAGTATGTACGATGGTTTGGCCAGGGTTTCAAATATCGATGAAAATTGCTTGAAAATAGTGATTTTTGACCATATTGAGCTGGCTCGATAAACTATACAGGTCGATAAAGCAGTCCAATTCCAAAAAAAGTAAAAAAAAATTGAGAAATTTTGTGCTACGTAAAACGATGGAAATCGTCAAAAATAGCTCGAAAATCGATAAAATCACTCAAAAATCAGCGAAAAATCAGTTTTTGAATTGTTTTGGCTTAGTTTACTGATTTTTTGAACAAAGCCGGTCAAAAATCGATGAAAATCACTCAAAAATCGGCAAAACCGGTCGGTTTTCAATTTTTTCAATTTTTTGGTTGCCGAGTTCAATGAGTTTGACATTGAAATCGTTTTTCTCGTTGAAAATCGGTTCCAAACAGTGGGTGATTTGGGAGTCCCAAACGGTATTGTAATCACTGGATTTGGCTCATGAGTAACAAGTCATTCAATGGTGATTACTGATTTGGCTCATGAGTATCCCGCATGCAAGGTTGGAAGCCATGTCAAAATTGTCGCACAAGGGCATCATTAGAGTAAGCGTTTTTCTTTCATTAATTTATTGCTCCTCTAAGTCTGTAACTACTATACACATACACTTTCGATTAATATTTTTCATGCAACACAAAATACTACATTTATTTTCCCCGTAGAAGTAGCTTTACGTCGTCACAATATATTTAAGTTTATTTTCTCCTTTGCATGTTGATCGAATTTCGCGCAAAGCATATTTCCACCGAGCAGCGCAGACGGCCTTAGGAAAATGCACAACAAAATAGAAGGTGATTACTAGAATAAGAGACATGAATTTAATGTGAAAAAACTATTGCGAAAAAACCAAGAGCACAGAGGCGAAAACCCCTGTATAACGAGTTATAAGCGGGGTTGTTACAATGATGCATCTCAAACCTAAGGTACAAAAAAGAGGAAGTTGGAGAAGGAAACAAATCCGAACAAAACGACACTAGAATTTGGATCAAATATATAAAACACAGGTAATTGACGGGAGAGCCGATAATAACACAATATTTATGATGACTCTAGATGTGACCGAATTCAGTAAAATTTATCATATTAATCGGTAGGAGAGATTTATATGTGCTAGCCCAACCATGTACGCGGATGCTAAAAGAAGCCATCATATTTTCTTCGGGCTAGAAATTGTCATATTAATCAGAGAAAAGAGAAAATATCTACAAATTAGTTATGAAGGAACCATATTTTGATGCGTAGGTTTCATCAATAACTTTAGTTTAAAAAGTTTTATATATGGGATCTAAACCACTATACGCTTTTAGGAATCTTGCCAACACTTGCACATATATATGGAATCTTGAATTTTTTTAAATATTGAGACGAGTCGTTTGCATGCGCAGAGGCAAGATAGCTAGGAATCGCTACAGTTTTGCACTTATTGCCCGATGCAAGCCCTGGTTGTAATTTGTAAACGCTTATAGATCGAGTTAAAAAATGCTAAAGTCATATTACCATTTCAATTGTTTAACTTATAAGGTGAAAGTACAATGTTATTTTGCTGAATGTATAAATTTCTAAGTTTAGGCCTGTTCAAAAATCTAGAATTTCACAAAGGAAAATCCATGCAAAGCATTCGACAAGAGTTGGGGAAAAAAATCTCATTGTTAAATACGGTGACTCATATCTAATCTTTAGCATTTGAAAATGTGTACTACATGAATTCTAATAGAAATTAGGATTCTTATTCCTAATAAGAGTATGATTCCTATTTGCTTTAGAGAAGAGCTAGGGAAACTATATAAACCTAAGGGATGGTTATAGAGAACCCAAGCAACTAAGAAAAGTACACAAGCAATTCATCTAAAGCAAGAGGTGCACAAGAGAATTAGAGTCTAGATTAGCTTTAGCACTAGATTCTTGTTTAGTGCAAGAATCTGAGGGTCCTAAAAAGTTTGAGAGATTGTGAGAGAGCAACAATCTCTTGTACTCTTTCGAGGTTCTGCTTAAATAATTTGCGGTTGGGTTCATCAAATCTTTCTCTCTTGTCGTGGTTTCTTCAATATCGTTATTTTGGTTCTTTCTATGAAATTCATTTTCTCTATTCTTGAAACCGTTCACGCCCGTGCCGTATCTCACAAAACTCTGATCTAATCCGGGTCTACTATGCATCAGAAGGGGTATCAAAGTGTAACAAGTGGTATCAGAACCAAAGCCGAATTAATCAGATTTGCAAGAAGGTCTGTAAAATGTTAGGTGGCATAAATCAAGATCGATATTGAATCAAGTGGAGAAATTTGACACCGAATAAATTACAATGTGTGGTAATGTGTGGTAAAGAATGTCCTTGTCTAGCAAGAGTTAATCACTACTTTTGAAGAGGACAAACCGAAAAAGCCGTCTACTGAAGACTAGAAGGTGATGGAGCGGAAGACTGTCAGTACAATCTTTCTATGTCTCTTTGATGAGTAAAGTACTCGGTGATCAAGGAGAATTCGTTGAAGAAAATATGAAAGGACTTAGAAAAATTGTATATGGTGAAGTCACTGACAAACCAATGGGTGCTGAAGCAACAACTATACAGGTTGCGTATGGAGGAAGGTATACGGTTCGTTGACCATCTTAATGTCTTCAACAAGCTTATCAAGCAACTGCTTAGTGTGGATGAGCAAATTGAGGAGAACAATTAAGTCATCATATTGGCATCATCTCTACCACCATCATGTGAGCGGTGATGAATATTCTTATCGGAAAGCACCCTTAACTTCAACGAAGCGATTGCATATCTATTGGAGATAGAGTCATTAAAAAGCCATTCGAATCTTTATCCTTAGGTGATCAAGTATTGGATATAGTAGGTATTGCATGTATAAGCAAAAGTTACAGTAAGAAGAAGGGCAAGAGAAAGGGCATATGTGTATGCTATCTATGTGACGAGGACGGTTATATGATAATAATAGTCTAAGTTTGAAGCAATTGAAGGGTTCATGCTCAACAACGATAGCAATAGATGATTTAGATATACTTGTCGTCAGTCAATCAGGTAGTTCTCATAGATGGATATTAGATTCAAATTATTGCTTTCACATATGTTTGGCGAGAGAGATTTTTGATAAAGGATCTCTACGCTCGATGCATGGAACTGTTCACTTGGTTAATTGCAAGGAGTATGCAATTATTGAGGTAGAAACAGTTACATTGCAGATATATGAAGGAGCACATTGTAGATTGATATGTTCCCAGCTTAAAGAAGAATCTAATGTCTATCAGGTCGCTTGAACTTGAAGGTTGTAAGGTATCACTTCGAGATGGAATCATATGAGTTATTTGCAAAGAGCAGTTAATCATGAAAAGTATCTAAAGCAATGAAGAATACCGATTGATGGGTAAACCTAATGAAAGGCCAATCAATGTGAGGTCTCATAAAAATCCTGATCAAGAGAAGAAAACTATGTCGTCAATAGTGGATAATTAGATCTCAACTGTAGTTATGTGTGGAACTGCAAATACGATCGTAAAATCTAGCAGATGCAAAGACAAAGGTGCAAGCTATTCGAAGGAGGACGTGGCGGGACCAATCACGAAGTAGCATGGAGCTAGTGGAGCTCAGAGGTGGTACAAACTTATGGCGTAGAGAGATATAGGTACAAAATTTGTGGTTAACTAAATTATGCAATGAAAGGTCTTTGGGTTCGGATGGCAAAACCCAAACACCAACACGTACATTGCGGTGATGTGTATGAGTACTTGTTGTGAGGGCACTCCCAAAGGTGGAAGGGAAACAAAAAATACGGCGCCGACTTGGAGCGAGTTCTGAGGAGCACGATGACTTCAATGGATAAGAGCAAATGTGGAGATTGTTAAATATCCTAACTCATATCTAGCATCTTAGGATTTAGAAAGGCGTACTAGATGAATCCTAATAGGAGTAGGATTCCTATTTGCTTTGAAGGAGAACTAAGGATGCTATATAAACATAGGAGGTGGCCGTGGAGAACCCAAGCAACTAAGAAGCTATAAGTCAACTCATCAAAAGCAATAAGTGTATGAGAGGATTAGATAATAGGTTATTCTTTAGCATTAGATTTTTGTATATGGCAAGGATAAGATGTTCCTAGAAGGTTCGAGAGGTTGTGAGAGAGTAACAATCTCTTGTACTCTTTTGAAATTGTTCTTAAAATATTTGTGTTCGGCTTCGTCAAATATTTCTCTCTCGTCATGGTTTCTTCAACGTCATTATTTTGATTCTTTCTACGAGATTCATCTTCTCCGTTCTTGAGATTGTGAATACTCATGCTGTATCTCACAAAACTTTGATTCGATCCAGGAATTGCTATGCATGAGAGGGGTATCCGAGTGTAAGACTAACGTTCCAATGTATTAATGTAGAGGAACCTCTGGAGTGTACCAAAGAAAAATTTGCCTTGCGTTGTTTGTTCCAACGTCTTCTACGGCTCACCAAATGAAAAGAGGGCATAATGTATTTTAGACGAGAAGCCATGTTAGGCCAAACCCTTATTTTTCAAGCTGTAGCTTTCCTTAAACCGGCTTTTAGAGCTCGGAAGCTAGAGTCGTAGCTATGTCAAATAAGGCACACGATCAAATTGCTGAGAGAAAGCACGTGCACTAAAGGATTATTTTGCGCTTAAACTTTGAAGATAGAATATGCCACACAAAATATATGAAGAAAATGTCCTAAAAATATTACATATTAAAAAATTAAATCATGTCTTTACATACTAAAAAGTTTATAGCAAATTTATTTGCGCAAATACGTGGGCATCTTGGTAGTTCATAGAATAAATAGAGTTCTTACTGTTCCCTTTTGAAAGTCGAAATTGATGTTACGTGGATATTGACGCATTCCAAATCTCGCGGACAACCCTATGCACCCCTAGATTCAAGCTCCATCCCCATCCAGCCGTTGGATGTTGTTTGTGGCGTTTTGTTTCCGTGCTACGAGATGTTCGTAGAGATATGCACCTCATTGGAAGTTCATGTTAGGGACTTCAATTATACATGCTCTCTAGTCCATACTGAAGATATATAATCCCCGTTAAAGACTGGCGAGGGAAATAGTCAATGTTGATAGTTGAGTTGGTTTAAGGGTATGTTTAAGGGAGGTAGATTTTTTGAAAAACTATGTTTTGTTTTCTAAACGGAAAATTAGCTGTAACTTTTTATAAGAGACAGTTTGACAAATAACTTATTTCTCTTCGCAATAAGCTGCAAAAACAGGTCCTGCCCAGCTTTTATCTTTTGTTAATTATATGTGGTTTCTAGCTTATGCTCAAAACCGATTAAAAGCTGAGCTATTTGGATGATTTACTAGTTTTTCAGAAGCTGAAGCTGATTTAGGGCATGTTTGTTGTAACTTTGGATTCTCTAAAATCTGATTCTGGATTATAGTCGTAGAGAAATTGATTCTCCAAAAGCTAGAATCTAAAAGCACATATGAAGCGAATTGTGGATTTTAGTGTATATGGGTGAGCTGAATTGTAGAATCAAATTGTTTATTTTTTATTCTACTTTTAAAGTTAAAATACAAAATCAAAAATTAAAATAAACAGACACTGAAAATCCTCGAGTAGGGCCTAACTTCCCGTGTGTCTTCGGCAACTGCTCTAGAGGAGCACGGGCATCGTCTGATAAACTCGGCTGGTTCTAGATTCGATTTAAGCTTTAAATATGAACTTGATACCGCCTCTGTTCGCGACTCGACCCCTCCACTCGCCATCGATCGCTTGTCGTTTCGTCCCGGAGACCACCGCTGGCAGCTGCTGCTGACAAGCAGAACAGTGCGGGGATTGGCTGCGGCCGCCTGCCGGCGCGTCCAATCCGTCCATCCGCTCTCACCGACCAGATGGCGGACCGGCACGGACAACACATCGTCGTCGTGTTTGGCTCGGCGCGCCCGGCACGTCGCGTCGCCGCTGCGGTGCTGCATGCGTGGCCGGCTGGCCGCCACCGGTGGCAGGAGAGAGTGGTGTAGCTGTCACTAGTTAACAGCGGCTTACCTGATTAGTAAATGCCGTCCTGCGTGACGTGCTTGATTAGAGGGTAGCTCTGGTTGTTGGGGTTTGGCTTGTTCCTCACTGCAGCCTGCAATTAGTGACTACTAATCAAACGAGTAAGTGTCTATATATCTTTCTCTATCTCTATTAATTAGAGGTGCCTTCAAAGCCCTCATGTGCTAAAAGACTATAAATTCTCAAATTAATCACAAAAAAAAAACAATTGCTACAAATCCTCACGTTAATAAGAGAAAAAGAAAGATCTTGATCGTCCAATCTCTATAAACGATGTAACCTATGGCTTGGATTGCGTCTCTAATGGATGTCACGCAACAGAAATTATGTTTGACTCAAATTCTGAAATTAACGCACGTACTCAAGCTCTAATAGCTGTTGGAATCCCAAACGTGTTGAACCAAACAAGCAAAATATCGTGCCATATACAGGTCCAGATGATGGACTCCCAATCTGAAGCAATCATAAAAGAGATCATATCAAGGATGCACACATGTGATCAACCTATATACATCTGGCATGCAGCCTCAAATTTATTATGAGAAAAAATCAACCTTGAAGCTTAGATATGTGAAGCTTACACCCTGGTAGTGGTATCCATACTAGCTAGCTTACATGGCTTTCATATAATCAACTTAGATTATATTAATCTAGAAAATAAGAATATATATACATGTACGTCATTTATGGCTAATCTAATATAGAGGCTCGATAGTCGACACAAATTATAACATGAGTGTATGTGTGTGTAATAATATCCGGAAGTTCCAAAAAAACAAAAAGGGGTTGGGCTGCGGTGCTGCGTGCGTGGCCGCCGCCAGTAGGAGGAGAGATTGGCGTAGCTGTCACCAGTTAACAACGGCTTACCATATTAGTAAATGCCGTCCAGCATGACGTTCTTGATTAGAGGCTAGCTCTGGTTGTTGGGGTTTTGGCTTGTTACTCACTGGAGCCTGCCACCAGTGACCACTGATCAAACCAGTACGTATCTATCTTTATTATTCGTCTTTGTTAATCAGAGTCTCCTTCAGAGACCATACGTTAATTCTGTGTGATAAAAGGCTATATATTCTCATATTAATTAAAAAAAAAATTGTTAGAAATCCTCGCATTAATCAGAAAAAAGAAAGATCTTGTTCATCTAATCTCGCTAAATGATGTAATGATGCAGATATTCATACGTCTAGTACTTTCCAGTGTAATATCTTAATTAACTGGAAAGAATTAGTAAGCTGTATTAAAAATCAATATATAGGTGAATCTTTTCCTTAAACAACATTCGCTATATTTACATGAGAATTATATACTACCTAAGAGTGGGTCCAACTTGGATTGCCAGACTAGCCAGACTTAAAAATGTCATAATTCTCATGTCCGAACTCAGATTGAGGCGTTCTTGAATTTGTTTAGAAGTGTGGAACGTCCTGTCTATTTCACTCCATTACGACAAGACCATAATCGGCTTCCTTCTATCTTTAATTACGCCGACAAGTGTTAGCTTCCTTGTTAGCCGAATTATATTATGAATTTGAGTTAGAGATAGAGTCCACAAGGGTTAGACCCATCTTGACTGGCCCTGGGCTAAGTTGCACTCCTCCCTTAGTACCTTTTATATATGCGTTATTCTCTATTATAAATTTAGACCACGATTGACAATATATAACATATACTCTTGTTCTTTCTCATTGTTGTTGCATACACAATAGAGCGGGGAATTAGACGCTACTTCTTACAAAGATCGTTTTTTTTTTGTTTCTGCTAGGAATTGAGTCTGCAATAATACTTCACTCAGTGGTCTTTTGAAGTCTAGCATGTGTATGATTTTGGCGAATCAAAGAGTTACTATCCTATTATTTCAGGCACTGGTCAGCAACTAGCATTCATCAAAAGAGGGTGCAACTTATCTTAATCCTATGTCTTGAATCAGACACCCCATATCATGTAACCTACGACTTGGATTGTGTCTCGAATGGATGTAATGCAACAGAAATTAAGTTCGACTCAAATGCACGTACTCATGCTCTAATAGGTGTTGGAATCCCAAACGTGTTGAACCAAACAAGAAAACTATCACGCCGTGTGCAAGTCCAGATGCTGGACTCCCAATCTGAAGCAATCACAAAAGAGATGCACACATGTGACTGTAACATCCCGAAAAATTCAAAAATATGAAAAAATGTAAAGTTTGAAATTTAAAAATAGAATTAAATAAAAATTTCAATTGGAATCAAGATTTTGATTTTAAATAATATCTTCTCCTCTCTTTTTGCATTCTAATCTTAAAGAAAAGGAAGATTTCCTTTATTGAAACTATTTCTTCCAAAACAAACAAAATATAAAAATAAGTTTGAGATGTAACCTTTAATTTGAATTTTAATTTCTAAGTTTTCTGAATTATTGATTTTCTTGAGTTCTTGTTTAAAAAGAAAAGTCTCATAAATTGAAATGGTAAAATGGTAAAAGTAAAAAGATAAAAATACAAAATCAATAAAATTTGTAAAAGTATCAGATAAATCTCAGATCTATCTAGAATCATGATTATACAACTTGCACTGATCTGGAATAATTAAATAAAGTAAAAAGACAAAAATGACCCTATCTAGATACTCTGAACCGACCTTGCAAGGTTTCTCCAGAATTCTATCGACCTTAACCAGAGTTAAAACTTTAACCATGCCGACATGCTTATCTTATCTATGTCTGGTAAAAATATAAAGAATTTATTTCATCGTTTAATAATTTTATAAATTCATAAACAGACAATGAGGAAAACTGAAAAGTTCAATGTCAGAATTATTAAAATTAAAATATATACTATAAAAATATGAAAATTTTATATCATGTAAATAAGGACATTAAAGATCTTCATAAAAAGTTTTATAAAATAATAAACTAATTTTAATCTTAAATTAAATAAAATTCAGAAACAACAGAAAATGACAACTAGGAATTGTCAGATTTTTATAAATAGTTTTACTCATATATTTTATCTGAAAATTTTACTGAACCGTAATCTATTCCTTGCCGACCTACATAAAAATCCTTACAAAATTTTGAGTCATTTTCATGACCTAAACCAATGAATCTATCCTGTACTGTCCACAGTTTTTGGCAGACTTCTCCTCTTTTCTCTCTCTGTCAAGTGGGCCATCCTGGCCAGCTGTGTCCCTGCCGACTTCCTCTCTGTCCCTGCCGACTTCTTTTCTTCCACTGCCAGCCGTGCCCCACCAGTCAGGTCGGCCAGCTTCACCCGATCCTTCTTCTCTCGATCTCTCTCTCGCGCAAGAAGACACCAACCGCACCGCCTCCGCTCTCCCTGGATCAAAGCCGAGCCACGCGAGAGTCAAGGCCAAGCCGTGCCAGTCTAATTCCCAGCCTGCTTCCACCTTCTTCTTTCTTCCTCCTTGTTGCTCTCCATTTCTCTCGCGCGCCATCTCGCCAAAAACCGAGCCGCAACTTTGATCTTGGGTTTAAACCATTTGAAGGCGAATTCGCCGCTTATAAATCTTCTTAGTGGCGCCACTCTGAGACCTCCTCCATTCCTTTGTTCATCTCCCGAATCAAGCAACTCGCTTGAGCCCCTTTCTTCCTCAGTTCCGGCGATCAACCAATAAGAGGGGAAAACCCCAATTGATCAATCTAGCGAGTTCCCAACCGAATCATTTGGTACAAAGCCCCCTTATAGCACCCAACACCACCTCCCGACTCCAGTCAAAGCTCTTCTTCATCGGAGACCCGTCGCACCATGCCATTCCTCCGCCGCCTTTGCCCCGCACGGTGAGAACCCGATGCACTCACTCGTTTTCATAAAGTAGTAGCAAAACGAAATCACCAACACTCACTGATGCTCATCAAAGCCTTTCTTCTCATTGAATCACCGCAAAACCGAGTTTCTTGCCGTTGGCCATGGCGCCGCCGCCCCCCTCACGGTGGCGCGACGACTCCGGTCTCCTCCGGCCAAACCGGTAGCACCCCTGTATGCGTAAAGGCATGCTGATTCTCATCGTGCCACCGATTCCGTCGCTCCGGTGCTCCTCCGCCACCGATGAGCCTCGGCGCCGCCTCCCCTGCTTCGTGTCACCGCCAAGCGGGCCACGCATGTCATTCTCTCGAGTGCGCTGTGCCTCTGCCGAGCGGTCCCGCTTGTCAGCCACTCGAGCGCATGTGAGTCACTGAGCCACGGTCCCGCGCGTCAGTCGCTTGTGCGCAGCCCCAATCGCTGCCAAGCCGGGCCCAACCATCTGCGCCTCAACCCAGCCGATCCAAAAGAGGAAAGCGCATTCGAAGCCCAAAGACGTATTTTCCATTTATGGTAATATTCTATTTTCTGTATTTTCCTAAACCGAATTCATTCAAATGCTTATAAGTTTCGAACCATTAGTCCAATTGAGATGAAGTAAATTTCTAAATTCATGATAAATCCTGTAGATTCATAATATGCAAAAATATTTTAGAAATAAACTGTATTTAAATTTTAAATTCAAATTAAAGAAAAGAATCAAAAACATGTCATATATAGAATTTTTGGAAATGAACTCCAATTTGAATGAAACCAATTTTGTTAGAAATATTAATTCCTCAGGGACCTAAATATACAAAATTATTTATATTTTGGCATGATTTACATCATTTTCTAAAGAAAGCTGTTTCTAATATGTTAAATACTCAAATATGAATATCTTTTGCAAAAGTGATTCAAATTATATCAAACCAGTTTCTATGAGTTTAGGAATTAGTAATCTACTTAGTTCTATAAAAACATTTACAATTGAATCTAGTTTGAATTAAATTTAAAATAGATTATTTTCCAACACAATAGAAATCGAAATAAACATAACTTAAAGCATTTAAGTTCAAATATTGGTAAAATGATTCCTAAAGTATTTAATAAAACCATAGTACCCTTGTTATGCAAGAATACCTCATGCTTGTGCATATATGAATTAAATTCATATTGAATCTTAATGTGTACTTGTATGAAAAACATCTTGGATAAAAGCAGAATACTATGAAATCAATTTTAAAACAATCTTAGAGATGTTCCATGCTAATGCCAGAAAAATGAATGAATAATCATGTAAGGATTAGTCGCAAACTAAAGACAAATTGAACCTACATCGTGTAAACTATAAAACTAATTAAGCATTTCCAGTAGCTTGTAAAACATCTCGTCTTAATGCAAACTTTATGAAAATCAGTTTAGAAACAATATTTAGGATATGTACTACCATAATCTAGAAAAATATTCTTATTACAACTTGCTTTACATCTGAATCCTGTTAACCCAATACCCTTAAGTAATATGATCATCTAATCTTTAATATCATATAAGCTTTTTCAACAATGAATATAATGTCTCGTCTAAACACTAAAATGTATGAAATCAGCATAAGAATGTTCTTCAAAGAATAGACTATCATATTCTGAAGAAATAATCTTATTTCATTATGTTTTACGTATAAATCCTATTAGCCAAATAACCTTAAGCAGTATGATTTCTGAACTTCTTATTATGAATGAACAAACTCGGAAGCAATGAAGAATCTGTAATTAAAACATTTGTATCACTAGAACTTTCTTAAAAATCAAGAATAAATCCAATAACTTAGACCAATGGATCTAACAAATTCAAAGACACATCTTATGCAAAATCAATTAAAAAGGATTAAGTGCTATTCATTTATGGCTTTTAGCTCAATTGTCTAATATGTTAATTCCATTAATCCAAATAATTTTAGCATCTATAATTCGAAATTATAAATGCAAGAATTCATAATTTTAGCCTCTTGAATTCGTAAATTCAAGAATAGATAATCTATAAAAGAAACCATGTTTATTTATCACAAAAGTCATTAACCATATGAATGTATATTTAACTAAACCATGAGATCTTGGGATCATAATTCTAAACCTAAAGTATTCATGTTTACTTTAATGAATCTTTATTTGGTTTTGTCTGTTTTCTTTTCGCCCTTATTAAAGTTGAATATTTGCTATATTTCCGATTGAACGACGTGTAGAATCCGACGTCGCTACTTCTTTCGTTGCCTCCGTCAGCCGTGGCTTCTTCTTCGTCGTAAGCAATAAATAAGCAAGGCAAGCACCCCCTTTGATCATATTGATCCTAGTTTTATAAATGTTTTCATTAAATGTTTTACTGCATACTTTATTTTATTAAAGTCTGCTATGTGACGGGTATTGATAGTTGTACCAGTAGCTACATAGAACTTCCTTGATAAGTATGAAATTGTGAACCTTTATAACCCTAGAATAGCGTAGACAATAATTGATGTCAATTTGGGTTACTCACACTTAGTGTCAATCTTAGCCATGCTTAAAGCAACCTAAAACTGTGACATTATTAAAAATGTTGGATATGACATTTGTTGGGTATGACCATTTTTATGGTTGGTGTTTTGGTTGGAAAATAAAAATAAAACTATGGTTTAGATGCGGGCAATTATTGGCAATAGTCGGGAGTGCATGTCTTTGCACGTAGTGTAGGGTGGAGATTATTGCCCGTGTCGGATTAAGGACCGAACTATGGGTTGTTTTCAGGCCAAGAATTACCGTACAACCACAAGTCTTTGGTATGGGACAGCCTTAAACCAATTAAGTTATCTAGTTTAACTTTGCACATTGGAAGGTGGAGCGATCGAGCTGTTTTCTTAATGAATTGCTCGAAGGGCGTCCACACCGAGGTGATCATGGATCAAACGTTTGGAAATACACGGTGTACGCCGTACTGGGAAGTTCCATCATTTCTATGCTCGAGTTCTTACGCCATAGTATGGGTTTTACGTCCGGAGCTGGTGCAAAGTTAACCTAGGTAATGTAAAGGTTTTCGTCATGAACATTACGGTCACTCGCCAAAGGTGCGTGAACCATGCGGCAAAGGAAAAGGTCATGACTTGTGGGTAAAGATGTACACATCTGCAGAGTGTAAAACTAATCGATTAGCCGTACCCATGGTTATGGGAACTTAGTAAAGTCATCACATAGATAGCTGTTTTATTTTAATAAAATTGGGTTCTCTGTGTGTCGGTAATTCCTCTTGTGTGTCGATGGGAATGGTTTGTGGATATGGTCAGTTACCCAGGTTCGTGATTTCACTTACTCGTACTTTACATCTTTTATTTCGTATTAAATTGCTTTTATTTAAATCCCATTTTGCAATCTACTATTCTGTATTTACCTTTCAAATTGGCTTTATGCAAACTGACCATACTAGCCTTTCCTTTGAAATGGCTTGCATATAACATAGGTTTTGCAAAAGTCTTGCGGAGTACGAAAGTACTCACCCTTGCTTAATTGTTGTTTTTAGGTGAAGAATCAGATTAGCTCGATGAAACATAATTGTCGCAGGATTCGGGATATTGACGATGAATTTCTAGGGATTATGCCTTATCAGTTGCCTGAGGGATTGGATGGGCACACTACAAGACTTTGCTTCTTTACTGCTATAAACTCTGAATTGTAAGATTATTGTGTAAATTAGCTTCCGCTTAAATAATATGATGTATGGTTGTGATTCCAATTGTTGTAAATGTGCGTACTAGCTACTGATCATAGGACTAGTACTGTTTGCATATGAGATTTCTATTTTTGCATTTATGTGAAAATGGGGGTCATTACAGTGACCGACCACATATACATCTCGCATACAGCCTCAAATTTATTATGAGGAAAAAATCAACCAGGTAATGAAGCTGCCATGTGAAGTTTATATCCTGGTAGTGGTATCCATACTAGCTAGCTTACATGGCTTTCATATAAGCAACTTAGATTATATTAATCTCAAAAATAAGAATACATACGTACGTACGAACGTACGTACCTATATACATACATATGTATGTATATGTATATATACATAAACGTTATTTATGGCTGATCTAATATAGTCTCGATAGTCTACAAAAATTATAACATTGAGTGTATTGTGATGTTTAAAGTATAAATTTGAATTAGATTTAAACATGTAAGACAGTTAAACTTAGGCTCAAAATATATATATTCAAAACTAAAATTAAATACATTAAATTAAATCTAAAGTAAAATAAATTCAAAGCATCCTAAATAAAAGTTCCAAAATTAAGTAACTTTCTAATAGACAAATTCAAATCGGGGTTAAAACTAAAGATAAAATAAAATTTGGAGCAAATAAATTTATATTAAATTAAAATTAATTGAAATATGTCAAAATTAAAATTTGGATATAAAACTAGGATAAAGTTTATCTCCAGTCCTTTAACTCTTCTCACGTTTTAATTTCCATCATTCAAGTGCAATATTGTGTAAAACAGGCCCTCCATCTCTCAATACCATTTAATTTTAGTCCCTTATATTGAGAAATAGCAGTTTTGACCAACGTTGACCCATGTGGTATGCCACATGGTATCCAGCTAGTTTTGTAAATAGGCCAATTTGTCCTAGGTGCCCACGACTAGTTTGTCTTAACAGAAATTTGCCTATTAGGATGCGACCTAGGACAAATTTGCCTAGTGACAAAACCGAACAGATCCAACGTGGTGTGCCACGTAGGTCAATGCTGGTCAAAACTACCATTTCCCAATCCGAGGGCCCAAAATTAAACAGTATCGAGAGATGTGGGATGCCTTTTACCCGGTTTCGCACTTGAGGGACAAAAATTAAACCCTAGAAAGAGTTGAGGGACCAAAGGTGGACTTTTCCCATAAAACTATAGCAACTACATGCAGTTATGTTTGTAACAAAATAAGGAGAATTAAATCAAATTCAGTGCTGAAAACTTTCAAATATCAATGTTAAAACCCCACATGTAAAAATTGAATATGTACGAAAAACAATAGTTTTGTTGAAGTATGATGTACTTAGATTATAAAAAAATTAAATTAGCATATCTAAACTAAAATCTTGATGTCCAGGTATATGCAAATCTGGAGTTGTGCATTCAGACTATAATTTTCAATTTTCAAAATTTAACATTATGAAAGCATTTAATTCTTAATATTTGCAATCCTGGATGATTTACCCTATTATGTTCAGAGTCCAACACAATCTTTCACATAAAAATATAACATAAAATTGGTAGATCGACATGCATGGGTTGATGACTAATTATATATTAAAAGCTCATGATAGGTCTTTTAGAGCTTTTAAGAGAAAAGAAATAGGCTAAAAATTCTCACAAAAAAGAACATCTGGCCTTTAAGTTGGTGAACCCTAACAAAGTTGAACTATAGTAGCCATTGAATGATATTATTTAAAGAAAAATCTCTGACCATCCATTTAGCGGACCCAAGCTACAACGGCTTAGATTAAAAGACAAAGTCAATGCCAAGTACAATAAAAATTAACAAAAATTTAGACTAAAAAGTCAAACAAAATTAGCGATGTGATTTTCACATGAACTTCAAATTAAAACACCCCCCACATTGTTGAAATTCAGAATGAAAATTAGAAGTAAGATTTGAGGACAAATTCTAACATAAAAGTAAAATTTAAAATTAAGTAAAATAAGAATTATATTAGAAATTTACATGTCAAGTACCATAAAAAATAACATAAATTATAAATAAATATTAGCTACTAGATTTATTTATGAATTCTAGCCTAAAAGTGAAAACATAGTATATTAGAAGTATTATCCAAAAATATGCAAATTCAGAATAAAAATAAAAGGAAATTATGCAATATTTTTTCTAATTCCAAAATAAGTAAAAAATAGAAATTTTGGCTTTATTCAGAATTAAAATTAAAGAAATATGCTAATTTGAGGAAAAAAGGTGAAATTTGCTTTGTATATATAAAAATTAGGATTCAAAATTATTATATAATAAAAGTCGATGACAGATGGTTAAAAGTCACTAAGAAAAAAATATATAATATGCCAAAATTCCTACAAAAAAATATTTTAACTTTTTGTTTGGTGGACATCCACGGGATTGGGATCAAGAGGGTGATACATCGACAAGTGTTCACTCGGCTTTACCGGTACAAGATACGTATGTGCATTATGAACATGCATGTAGTATAGACAAGCATTGCAATAATGAAAGAAATAGATGATTATATAAATGGAAATTTTTATATTATGATATGTTTACTATTTTGCTATGCAATTATTTGCGGAAGAAAGTTTTGGTCACAAGTGATAAGTATTGGGAAATAAAGTCACTATTTTCTCTTACCTTAATTAATGAAAGGAGTTTACCCATGCTCCTGGGGAGAAATGGCAGCCCAGGAGAAAGTTTCCTCAGCACAACTGTTATCTTCATCCACATCATCACCATCCCTCCTCGAACAACTCCCTCCCTCCCCTAATTGCTCCCTCCCCACAACCCGCTAAGAACGTCGTGCCACCACCACCATCGGTTCTTGTTGCCAATCCAGGCCATCTACATGTGACTACCTTTCCTTTCCTTCATCCTCTTCTCCCAATCCATGCCACCTCAAGCCCATCTTCCCCGATTCCCATTCCTTGCAAGGTCCCAAAAAACCCTCCTAAGCCCCTACCTTGCACTGCCACTACGCTGGCCACCGCGCCACCTCCCTCGCCCTCCTGCACCACCACCTCTTGCCGTAGCTTCCCCCTTTAGGTCATCCTTAGCCCTCGCCTCGGTCCTATTCTACCACTGGCGCCACACCTAGGGTTCAGGTAAGGCCATGAAGTGGCTGCCCGGTAGCTGCCTCTCTTGGCCACACAAGGCAGCACATGGGCAGGGCGGAACTTCTGATCGAAGATAGCTATGGCACAACGGCATGACGATGGTGCAGATACATGACAACAGTGTAGATCCACATTGGCCTTGAACTCACTACTAGCCTCCAATAACTTAGGTAGCCTCCTCCCCTAACCCCACCTCCATCCTTCACCATGTGTTATGCCTCTCCATGCTACATCCATCTTCAAGCCATTCCCCTCCACCCGTGCTTGCCAAGAAGAAGACAGAGGTGGAACAACGTCCCGAGGGAGCTCCTCGTCGTGACAGATGAAAGGAAGCCAACACTATGATTGGTCCCTCCCATTTTGGCCATCTCTGCCACAGCCAGGTCTGCAACTACTCATTCATCTTAGTATATCTAATTACATATAATACTACAGAATGATACAACACTATCTCTTCATCTGGATCAATTCTCAACTTTTCAGGAAAAAAACCGATAGTGATAGATGATCTAGCATGGGTGATAAATATGACGCAAAACATCAGAGGTTAGAACAGATCGTGATAGTACATATATCACAGTCGGTTCTAATCTCGGAATTGACCGTAATGTGCCTTTCTAGTACGTTATAACCTTCGGGCTGAACCCTCCTCTGTTAATTATTGTTTCTAGAGGTCAAAAAACCCACCACCGCCCCAAAAAAACACAACAGACTCTATGGTTGGAAGCAATAATTGGGGTGAAAAATTATGATATCCTTAGGGATGGCTATTAAGGGGGTAAAGTTGAAGCCCTAGTTTGAGGGGATTTTCCTTCAATTTGCCCTCATTTCTGGTTTTCTTCAAAAGATGAGAATTTCTTCAAATTCCTTTAATTTTGCACTAGGTAATTCGATATCATTGTTGATGTTGTAAATGTATGTCTCCTAACTAGGGAATTGAAAGCTCGTAACTAGGGAAGTAGGTATAGGGGTAAATTATATATCTTGGAACCTGTCCTGTAGTTTGCAAAGGTAATTAAATAATGTCTCAATATTCGAAATAGCTTGCTATAGCTCCGATTTTTTCTTAATTTAGTGTGCGTAGTTTAATTGCAGATGGACCATGAAGAATGGATGTATCAGATTGCCATGGAAGTGCTGAATTTCATAGAGGTATTAACGAGTTCAAAAAAATTGCCGAAGAAGACATGGTCAAGAGGGGTGTAAACTTCATATATTGTCCTTGCTTTGATTGCACCAATCTCAGAAGATTTAACAACTCAGCTCAAATTGAAGTTCATTTGATTCGACATGGCTTCGTTTGGAATTATACGTGTTGGATCTATCATGGGGAGACAAGTACTAACACTTTGGTATTTAACAAAGATGTACTGGAATATGATCACGATTTGCAGCATGATATATTTGAGGAGGACAATTTAGATCAAATATTGTGGGATGTGGAGAAATTACACTGAAAGAGAGTTGGAAAAATTTAAAAGATTAATGGAAAACAACGCCAAACCATTGTTCTCAGGTTGCAAAGTGGAATACACCAAGTTAAGTTTGGTTCTTGCATTGTTTGAACTGAAAGCAAAACACCGTTGGATAGATACAAGTTTTAATGTACTTTTAGTTCTTCTATCAGACGTGCTTCCAGAGGGAAACGAGTTGGCAATAAGCATTTATAAAGTGAAGAAGCTACTATGTCCCATGTAAATAGAGATAGAAATGATACATGCATGTCCAAATGATTGCATCTTGTACCGTAACACGCATAAGAGATTTGTCCAGTTTGTAGTGTACCCCGTTACAAAAAAAGGAGAAGTGTAATGAAAAGAAGCGTTAGAGTCATGCCAACGATGGTGAAGAGGTAAACAAAGGGGGCACCTGCCAAGGTATTGTGGTGTTTGCTCATCATTCCCTATTTGGAGCAGTTATTTGCAAATCCCAAAGAGCAAAATTGTTGCGTTGGCATTATGAATCTCGAAAGGAAGATGGCAAGCTGAGACGTCCCGCTGATTCGGTTCAATAGAGAAACATTGATTGAAAATATGAGAAGTTTGGTGCCGAGATGAGGAACATAAGATTTGGATTGAGTATCGATTGAATGAAACCGTTTGGTAATATGAGCAGTCGTCATAGTACTTGACTAGTTTTGTTGTGTATCTAAAATCTCCCTCCTTAGTTGTGCATGAAGTGAAAGTATATCATGATGTCATTACTAATATCAGGACCCAAACAACTAGGAAATTATATTGATGTATACCTAGCACCATTGATTGAGGATTTGGCAAAATTGTAGAACGAGGAGGTCGCAGTGTGGAATGCATACAAAAGAGATAACTTCACCCTATGATCTATGATATTTTGCACCATAAATGATTTCTCGACCCTTGGAAATTTGGCGGGCTACAGTACGAAGGAGCCAAAGTGTGTCCTATTTGTGAAGAGGAGATTGAGAGCTTGTGACTGTCGAATTCCAAGAAAACTATGCACATGGGGTCACCGTAGGTTTCTACCAAAAAGTCATCGATACCGTAAGATAGATGGCAAATTTGATGGAAAGAGGGTAGTTTGTTTGGCCCCTTAGCTTATGAGTGGAAAGTAAGTATATTGACGCATAGAGGATATCGATGTTCAATATGAAAAGAGCCATAAATCTGTTCGTCCCAGGACCATTTAGAAGACGAGGTGGATATTTTGGGACTTAACATACTGGAAGGAGTTAGATGTCCAGGATTGTATTGATGTCATGCACGTTGAGAAGAATGTTTGCAACAACTTGGTTGGAATCCTATTGAATATACTTGGGAAGACCAATGATGGTGTGAATGCTCATCACAACATGGCCTACATGGGAATCAGGCCCAAGCTAGCTTGCAGTGGGAGAGGAGGATAGAAAAGGACCGTACATCCCTACTGCATGCTACACCTTATCTAAGAAGGAGAAAGAAGACCTCTACAAGTGTCTCCTAGATATTAAAGTTCCATCGGGCTACTCTGCAAATATTAAAAAGCTTGTGTCCATAGATGATTTGAAGTTTCTTGATAAGACATCCCACGATTGTCATGTCTTGATGACCCAAATACTCCCTGTTGTAATCAGAAATATTCTATCAAAGGATGTCAGGTTGGCAATCATGAAGCTATGTTGTTTCTTCAATATGATTTATTGCATGGTTTTTTATCTCGATATACTAGACAACTTGCTGAGTGAGGTGGTGCAGACTGTATATCAGCTTGAGATGCATCCCCCCTCATTCTTCGACATCATGGTCCACCTTGTTGTTTACTTTGTTAGAGAGATTAAGATATGTGGACTCGCATTCCTACGTTACATATATCCGTTCGAGCGGTACTTGGGTATATTAAAGGCATACATGAGAAACCGGTCAAAGCATGAGGGTAATATTGTTGAAGGTTATGGGACTGAAGGGGTTATTGAGTTCTGCATCGACTATCTAGGTAAAAGACAAGCAATTGGTGTTCCTGTATCTCGTCATGAGGGCAGACTTGGTGGCAAAGAAACCATTGGATCAAAACTAACGACTCCACGATTTGATATGTATTATAAAGCGCATTTCATAGTCTTGCAACAAAGCGCAGAAGTTCATCCATACATTGAGCTGCATAAGTTGATATTACGGGAAGAGAATCCATATATAGATGAGTTTTCCATTACGCGAGAACACATAGAGCGATTCTTCATATGGTTCAAAGAAAAGATTTAATGTGTAGACATGGCAGGGGTATGATGTTAATAGCTACTCCTTTTACGCTGAAAGTCAAGATGCAAATAGTACAATTCAAAATAGTAGTGTGAGCATAGATGCTTTGTTCGACGATCGCTCAAAAAGAGGATCCTCAATCGCAATTAACTCCTACTGCGGGATGATCAAAGAAATATAGGAGCTCGATTACAGAATATAACAAGTTCTATTATTCCGATGTAAGTGGGTGAGACTTCCACATGATGTGAAGGTCGACAAGAGAGATTTTACTCTTGTGGATCTCAATAGACTTGTCTACAAAGAGGAACCGTTCATCCTTGTGAAGCAAGCAACTCAAGTCTTCTGCGTGCGTGATCCAGCCAATCTGAGGTTGCACATCATCCTTCATGGCAAGAAGCAGATTGTTGGAGTTGAAATACCCTTGTTTGCAGATAGGGCAGGTCTTAGCGGTGACGACAACACATATGGAATAAATTACATACGTGTATTGTAAATAAAGAGATAATATATGTATACTCCTGTTAAATATGTTTGTTTTCTATATCTGGTGCTATTGTAGGAAAACAGTCTAGACTTGCAAAGTGGATTTATCTCTATCGATTCCACACTCAAAACTGATAGAGATGTATGATCTCTATCAGTTCTGAGAGTTGAACCAATAGAGATTAATGTATTATCTCTATCGGTTCCATACTCAAAACCGATGGCGATAACTAGTACATATCTATCGATTCCGAGCGTGGAATCGATAGTGATAATACATTAATCTCTATCAATTCAATGCTCAGAACCAATAGAGATGTACTAGTTATCACCATCAGTTTCGAGCATGGGACCGATAGAGATAATACATGAATCTCTATCGGTTCAACGCTCGAAAACGATAGATATTATGAGACTTCTCTATCGGTTCTGAGCATGGAACTGATAGAGATGACCCCATATAAAATTTCACCCTATCGCCTCTTCCCTTGCGTACTCGTTCGCATCTCAAACCCTAGCCTCCCGTACATGTTGTCTCTCCCAAATCCTTGCCCCAGCGTCGGTGACCTCCTCCTCCTCGGTGTTCTCCTTCTCCTTGGCTACCTCCTTCGTCCCCGGCATCCTCCTCCTCCTCGGTGTCCTCCTTCTCCTCGGCTACCTCCTTCGCCCCCAGCATCCTCCTCCCCTCGGTGTCCACCTCCTCGATGAACTTGTCCGCCCTCGGTGTCCTCTTCCCCCTAGTCTACTTCCTCCCCCTGGTGTACTCCTCCTCGGCGACCTCCTCCGTCCCTGGTGTCCTCCTCCTCGGCGACCTCCTCCACCCCCAGCGTCCTCCCCTGTTGCAATTTTGATGTGGCTTGCTTTGTCATCTGAACAAACTTTGAGTGCTTGTTCTTCATTGAGTATTCTCAGTTTGTGTTGCCTAGTTGTATGCTCAATGATACAATGGGTCTAATGATGAATTAAACAATTAAAGTATTACTAGAAAGTATTGTACCTAGTTTGATGTTCATTTGATTATATCTTAATATTGACTAGGTTGATCATTATCTTTAATACCTAGTTTGATGTTCATCTTATTGAACTGTTGTAGATAATCTTCATTATTGCTTGGCCGAACAGTACACTATCTAAATTTTGATCATTTGAACAGTGAAATGATCTTAATTCCAGTAAATGATTGAGTAGATTGTAGTCTCTATTTTGAGTAGATTGTAGCTTTTGCAATCATGGAAATTTTTAGCTTGAGTAGATTGTATGATCTTAATTTTTAGTATATATATGACCTCCAATTTCAGTTTTTACAATATCACAAAGAGAGAGCACCGGCTCATCACCCAATCGAATAGAAGGTGATGCTGTGGGGCTGAGTAAGGTGAGAAAGGCCTGAGGATCGAATAAAGGGGCCACAAAGAGAACACCGCAGGTTCTCCAGTTTGATGCCACGGGGGTTTTCATGGATCCTCCCAAGTATAAAGCGGGGTACCGATCTTTTTTTGACTAATTAGTGACGGACAGAGTGCCAATCATGGTTTCAGACTGGAGGAAGGAAGTAATGCTGAGCAGAAGGATCGACTGTGAAAAGAAGTTAAGGGTAACATAGTAATTCTTCTCTTTCAACATGTGACTTAATCGTGAAATGCTCTAACCCATTTCAATGTTGTAATGACAGGGGAAATGGATTATACTAGAGGAACATGAAAGCAAAGCTAGGTCATACACCTTGAAAAGAATGGGTGTGTCTTGGAGGCACTTCAAGGTTATCATGACGACTGAGTACGTGTTGAAAGGTTGTACTCCCTTCGAAAAGTATCCATTTGTGACTCCCGATGTTTGAGAGGAGTTCAAAAGGATGAAGAGTACGCCAGGAGTAAGAGTTGAGAGAGAGGAACATCGCTATTCAGAGTCACAACACACACACGCACCACCTCCGTTCCGTGGCTATGAAGGGATGAAGGCATAGTGGGCGTAACTAACCGAGGAGTGTGCCCTCTCTAGGATGGAGATGCCTTACTCCGAGATATGTGAGGAGCGGGCACGCAACTAGGTTTTAGCGAGGACAAAGAAAACCCCCGACGGTCGACTTGTAGTTCCAAACCTTGAGACCATGCAGATCATATCCGCCATCATAAGACATCTAACTTACTACATTACAGCTAACCCTTCCCGTTATATTTTAGCACTAATTTATATTCGCTTCTTGCAGGAGGAAGTAAGCCAACGAAAACAGCAAGGGACCTTTCAAAGCCAAGATCAAGGACATCCTATCTTAAGCGATAGAGAATCACATCCATAAGGGGCGGGTGCTTGCCACAGGTGTGAGGCATACAAAGAGGTCCTCCTTCCAAGATGAGGAGGACGCTGCCAGTGCCAGAACAAAATCATAGCAAGCATGTGAGAAGCGCCTCAAGGCCAAGCTGAAGGAGGAGCTGAAGGAGGTGATGAGGGAGTAGATGATGGCATGTGAGGTCCAGATGGTGGCACGTGAGGAGTGCCTAAAGGCCGAGATGATGGCGATGATCTCCAACAGTCAGATTTAGATGGGCTCGCCTGTCATAGAAGGGCCAGTGCCCTGCCCTAGCAACTGCGCTTTTAGAAATGATCAGTCCGATCCCCAATTGAAGAGAATAATTGTTTATGACTTAAAGGTACGAGAGTAAGTTAAACAATATTTCTGATCAAGTGTGCACTTCTTGCAGGCGCCTGTCAAGTGCCAGCTCGTCGTGCTCGAAGATCGATTTCTCATTGAAGCTGGAAGAGGGGTTACATTTCCATGCAAGGAGATTGGCATGATGCATGGTGACCCTTTGAGGAAGGGCTACATGAGGGTGCAGGTGGACTATGTCCACGATGACTTCTTGTCTCATATACTGGAGTTCCTACCGAATGAAGATATTACCACTCTCGGGTAGGCACGCGTGTTGTTCATCAAATGGTTCATGATAGGTGTTGTACTGCTCAAGGTAAAAATCCCTCGCATCTTCTTGATCTTTCCAATAGTACAATACGTGTACCTACTTACATATGCATGTGCTTTGTAGGTTCGTATATCATCGATGAACCCTAGTGGGCCTATCGTACCTGCACCTACTCCCACCACCACCACGATTCCCCCATCTAAGTTGACTGGAATGAAGTGTGAGCTGGTGTACAAAAGGACTAAGTCACCGACCAAAAATGCACATGAGACCTCGGAGACTCCTTTTGCCAAGAAGGCAAAGTTGACAAAGGACACAGAGTCTCTTGAAAAACAGAAGGCCATAGAGCCCACTAAAAAATATATGGCCACACAACCCCTTGAAAAACAGAAGGTGTACATACATGGGTAGCCCCATCTCTCAAGCAACCAATTGAATGCTCTACCCTATGCCGCTCGCTTGCTCCATAGATGGTACATTGATAAGGCCAAAGAGGCAGATGGTACCGAGCATCACACCGATTTTCATATCAGGTATCGAGGGGGACAATTCCATCATCAGGAGGATGGGACATTCCTAGTGATTTTTGAGGATTTGTTCTTTCTTATGTTATAGGATTTTGATTATGTTTTCAACAATTGATTTGTTTTGCAGGATGATAAGGCAGCGAGCCAAGACGCATCGTCACCCTGTTGGGTTCATCGACCCCGAGGTGGTTTCTACTACCATGGCACAGTACCAATTGGATTTCGTTGTCAACTACCTCAAGCAGATATTGCTCGCTGAGGGAAAGGACTTCATTCTCATCTCGTACCACAAGAGGTAAGTACTACTCTAATTACTTTACCCTTCAATTACTTGTACGCACTTAAACATTATATGAACTTATTTTCTTGCACTGCATACATTTAAAAAGGAACCATTGGGATTTACCCATGATCGTTCCGAGTGAAAACAAAGTGTACGCATTTAACTTGTTGGGGAAGAGACCGATGGACTACGTAATCAAGCCTATTTTGCAGAGGTAAGTATATTTCTCTAACCTAACACTTTGTATATTTAACTACGTTCATTTTTTTGACTAAATGGCATCTTTGGCCATTATATGTAGGGTTTTCTTGTCTTACATTGCCGAAGGAGGGCGAAACAACAACAAACGAGGCGACTAGCTGGAGTGGAGGCGCTTCAAGGTACAAGTGGCTAGCATAGGATTCTTCTTGAAATCTATTCTTTATCTTCTATTTTGGTTTTATTTGTTCATAGTGTCATCAATAGGGGTGCGACGAACTGTGCGGCTTCTACATCATGCATCACATGATGATCCTGGTCGGTGGTGCAGATCTTTTCCCTAACATATGTACATGCATAATACACTCAGATTTTTACAAATAAATTTAAAAACTTAATTAGTGCACTACTTTCTAATTTGCAGCAACTCGATATCACCCACAAAAGCCTACAAAAAAAGATTTCAATAGAATAGCAGACAACATATGCACATAGTACTGGTGAGACGTTATAGCGAAGAGCGATAGGTTTAGAGACTCGACAGCCCCCTACTAGCCTATGTAAACAATGTTATATACTATGACTGTGTACTTCTATTAGTCTATGTAAACCTAGGTATTATATACTGTGAATGTGATATGTGTAATGTTAAGTATATTTGTTTTCTATATATTGTGATATGTGTACTGTGTGATACTTTGAATGTGATATGTGTACTGTGAATGTGACATACATGTGTACTGTGAATTGGTGTTGGAACTAGGGTGAATTTATCTCTATCGGTTCCACGCTCAAAACTGATAGAGAACATGGAGGACGTCATTATCGGTTCTGAGCGTCGAACCGATAGAGATTCATGTATTATCTCTGTCAGTTCCACGTTCGGAACTGATAGAGATAATGTGACTTCTCTATCATTTCTGATCTTGGAACCGATAGAGATAATTAGTCTTCTCGGTTAGTTCCGAGCTCCGAACTGACCCAAATGATGCTATATCTCTATCGAGTGAAAACCGACCGTGATAGCTACTCCTTATTACTATCTAAGGACTTTGTATCGCCACAAAAACTGACCTAGATGATCATTTTTGTAGTAGTGAGACATGCATTTCGTAAGATGCCATTCTTATTTCTTTATTTGCCATATTTGTAGCAAGTGATGATATGCTGCAGATGCAAATGGACTCAAGTCTATATAAAATGAATACTGATGTCATAGAGGTTTAACTTATTTAGATGCTAATGTACACTTATGGTGTCTTATAAATTATGTTGTCTTATAACTATCTGTTTACCTATGATATGATGAGGGTATGCTCCTGTTGTGTAGGTTTTTAGGTGTTCTTTGAATTGGTTTCCCATTTGCTGCTTTCACCTTCTCCCTGTTCCTTCTCTGCTTCTTGCCTCCATGCATTGCAATGTATAGCATTGTGATTCAGAATCAAATAGTTTGTGTGATATTTAGGCACTCTTGCTTACCTTATGTAAAATTCCCTTATACTTTGAAAGATCATGTGGAGGTCTACCCATGTTGGTGATGAGTATTTGACTGTATTTGGTCCCTAGTGCCTTACAAGCTATACGCAGTGACAATAGTACAGAGTACAGGACCTTGGTCGACATGGCCATGTTGATGCTAGACGAGTACAGTACTCCTAGGAAGTTTTGGGCTGAGGCTATAGCTACTGCTTGTCATGTGTCTAATCGTGTATTCTTGAGAGCACATTTGCATCGCAATTCTTACGAGTTGAGGTATTGGCGAAAGCCTAGTGTTTCTCATTTTCGTGTGTTTGGTTGCAAGTGTTTCATTTTGAAGTCTGGTAACCTAGATAAGTTTGAGTCTCGTTCTTCTGATCATATTTTTCTAGATTACTCTACTTCTTCTTGTAGCTATAGGGTTTAGAGTTGTGAGGCGAATAGGATCATAGAGACATGTGATGTGATCTTTGATGAGGCTAGTCCAGGAGATAGACTTGACATATCAGGCTCTTCCCTCTCCAAGACCATCTTTGTAGAGGATAAGGATGATGGAGATGACAGTGATCCACCTGATCCAGTCTCCTCTACACCTGAGGTGCCTCCTATTTCTATCTCTGCACCTCAGGGAGACCAGTCCTTACATTCAGATTCTCATGCAGCAAGTGGCTCTGATCCTGCCTCTTCTGTTCATGAGGTAGAAGCCATCTCTGCTTCTGGACCTTCCCACCATATTCAGAGGTATCATCCATCTGATAAAATTATTGACGATCTGTTTGAGTGAGTCACACGCTAAAAAATCAAGCTTGTCCAGCTTCTACCTCCACTCAGCCTTTGTTGCATCTTTTGAGTCGAAGGATGTTTCTCATGCATTATCTAATGAGTTTTCGATTAATGATATGCATGAGAAACTTGAGAACTTCGAGAGAAACAAGGTTTGGTAGCTTGTCGAGCCCCTATCTGGTCATAATGTCATTGGGACCAAGTGGGTGTTCAAGAACAAGTAAAGCGAGGATGGGATTGTCATTAGGAACAAGGCTAGGCTAGTTGCATAGGGTTTTTCTCAGGTTGAGGGTCTTGACTTTGAGGAGACCTTTGCCCCTGTAGCTAGATTAGAGGCTATCAGGATCCTGCTTGCATTTTCTGCATCTAAGGGCTTCAAACTTTATCAAATGGATTTTAAGAGTGCATTCCTCAATAGATATATTGAGGAAGAGGTATATGCCAGGCAGCCTCCAGAATTCGAGAACCCCAAATACCCAAACAATATCTTCAACCTTTTCAAAGCTTTATATGGACTTAAGCAGGCTCCTAGAGCTTGGTATGAGAGGCTTAAATCATATCTTCTTAGTCATGGTTTTAAGATGGGTATAGTAGGCAAGACTCTGTTCATCAGACACCACGATTCTCATTTTCTCCTTGTTCAGATTTATATGGATGATATTATCTTTAGTGGCTCTTTACACTCTCTTGTGTCTCAATTTTCATATGTGATGAGCACAGAGTTTGAGATGAGCATGATAGACGAGTTGAGCTACTTTCTCGGCTTCCAGATCAAGTAGACTCGAGAGGGTATTTTTTTGCATCAAGGCAAGTACACTCGAGACCTCCTGAGACGCTTCGACATGTCTAATGGGAAGCCGATGATGACTTCTATGGCCACCACTGCTGTCCTCGAGCCTGATGAGGATGGTAAGCCAGTTGATCAGAAGGAGTTCAGGAGTATGATCGGCTCCATCTTATACCTCACTGTTTTGAGGTCGAACATACATTTTGCTGTGTGTCAGTGCGCTTGATTTTAGGCTTCTCCTCGTGCTTCTCACTTCTAAGCGGTGAAATGCATCTTCAGGTACCTTCGAGCTACCATTGACGATGGTATTTGGTACTCTGTAACAACCCAAAATTTGCTTTAAAATCATTTTATTGGTTATTTGTCCATTTTATGTTTTACTGGAATTTATTACATTTTTCGGGATTTATTTGAGTTAACTTTAAATTAAGTATATTGGTCTTTTATTGAGAACTATTTAAATTTATGCAAATTTAAAATAAAGTTTTGCCAAAAATATTTTATCTGAGTTCAAAATGCCTTAAAGTATTTTTGAGATTTTTCTGGGATTTTTCCTGATAATTTTATTGCCTAAAACAAGTTAAATGATTTTCTGTAATTGTTTTAAATGAAAAATCCTTTTAAAAATGGATGAACAGTAACGGGCCGGCCCATGTACTGTGCAGCCCAAGTCAGCCCGCACAACCCGTTTGCCGCCGAAACCCTAACCCTAAACCCGCCAACCGTTGGATCGAGATCCAACGGTTGCGCTTTCGCCGCGTCGCCAATCGCTCGCAGCCGTTGGATGGAGGCCGCGTGGATGCTCTGGATGGGACCACGTCGTTCTCCGTATCTTCACCGGAGTCCGCCGCCGCCACGAAACTGACTCCGATTTCCGCGCTGTGCATGCCTCCCCGTGTGCTTATTTAAGGCGCTGCCGCGGGCGCTGAATCCCTCACCCCGCGCCGCACCTCCTGGTCAATTCTCGCACACTGAGACGCCTTTGCCTGCCCGTGCGAGCTCACCGAAGTTTGTCGAAGCCCTACCGTGGTTTCCTTCCTTTTTCCGCCATCGTCGAGCTGCTTTTCGCCGTTCTAGTTCCAGATCCGGGATCACCGTGTTGCGCCGCGTCGAGCTGAGGCATTTTCGTCGTCGTTTGGTCATCGGAGCATAGCGCCGTCGTCTTAGTCTCCACTGCTGGTGAGTATCCGCCGCCGCAGCACCGCCGTCAAGCTTCGATCTCTGCCAGCCATTCGATCTTCGACTAACGCTCCGGATCGTGCCGCGTGGGTAAGCGTCTCGGGTACCGGTAGCCGTCGGATTCTGATCGTGAGATCGAAGTGTAGCCACGTGCTCCCCTGCCCAGAGCCATCTGATCGGATCTAGGCGCGTGAGATTGCACCAGCGCCGCGGCCAACCGCGTGCCACCACGTGTCGAGCGCAGAGCCGTAGCGCCGTGAGCCGCGTCCACCGTGAACCGGTGCGGGCTGGTGGGTCGAGTCCATCGCCCGAGACAGCGTGGCGTCGTCGATTGGCGGGTCGATGATGATGTCACCTGACGTCATCTTGTGCGATGTCGGTTTTCAATCTAAAAATAATTCACTTAATTCTGATTTTCCAATTTCTGTATTTTCAGTATTTATTCAAACTTCAAAATGCTATAACTTTTGTATTTTAACTCGGATTTGAGTGATTCAAATTTCTAAAAAAATTTAAAATTGAGATCTATTTAATGGTAAATTTTATTTGATTTTTGGAGTTCATTTTCTCTCTGTTTTAGTATTTATTTGCTTTTCTCCTTGGTACGCGTAGACGTTGAATTGTGCGACGCTTCGGAGGAAGATCCATCAACTCAAGAGCAAGTTCCAGAGCAAGATCAGAACCTATTCCAACGCAAGTTGTGCTTTGATCATGTTGAACCCATGTTTATACAAATGCTATATTGTTTTACTTTATTGCATAGTATTTCAAGTATACAATTGTTTCAATCTAAATTGGGATCTAGTTAATCTACCCACTTGACTTATACACCCTACCTTGTCATTGTATGCCATGATCTAATTGTCACCCTATGATGGTAAACTAATAGTTGGTTAATATTGATGATCAACATGGGTTGGTTAGACCGTTGTAGATTGCTTAGTCGTGCCACGTCATCACATGTGTTGAATCATCAATGATTAATCTTGACTAATGTAATATGGAACAATGATGTGAACTTGTGTGTCATGTGAGGTCACACAATGAGATTGAGTTGTAGTGGCGAGTCATGTCACGCAACGATATTGATTTGTTGATGGCACGTGGTGCTTGGTAATCAACTTGGGTGATAATCACTTAGATTGGGGCAAGTGACAAGGGGCGAGTATGCCAAGGTGGGCCCGATGGGCAGAGGGTATGTGGATGTCTTGCCTTGATCACCCTAAGGACTTAACCTTGCAAGTCTTTGTCCTAAGTCAATCATGCAACCACATGTCTGGTATGGGACAACCTAGTTGATTAATTTGCAATGTCTTAACTTTGGTACTATCTTGGTCGGTGTGAGTTCCCGAGTTATAGAGTAATTCACATGGCGCAAGAGGGGGCCCTGGATGTGGTAACCAGTCCCACCAGTGTTGAAACCTTAGCGGGTGGTATCGGGTTAAGCCAGCGCATTGTAAAGGCTTTGTTATAATCACTCGCCTTTGTGGTGTATGGTTGTATCATGTGGGTAAAGTGCATAACCTCTGCAGAGTGTAAAACTATTCGGATAGCCGTGCTCACGGAATTGAGCAATGCTCGGGAATTACAGTTAAGGGTTAGCTTAATTAAAATGGAAAACTTATTGCGATGGCAGGGTGCCATGGGAGTTGGAAATTGACTTAGTATTGAAAACTTGGTTTACTTGAGAATTACTGAAACTATTATTTACTGTTATTTTTTTTACAGTCTTTATGATCTATTTATTGTATTTGTTCATAAATGCTGCTTATTGCAAAATAGCCATGATAGCCAATCCTTTGGAATAAGCCTTGCATATAGTTACATAGAATTGCATTATGTGCACAACTTGTTAAGTGCTTTAAGTACTCACCCTTGCCAACAACAATAATCAACAGTTGAAGAATCTACACCTGTGTTGGAGGAGGAGTTCCAGGAGGACACGAGTCATTAGGGTCCGAGCCTTGTCGGTTACTGTGGTGAGCGATGAGCTATCTACGTTTTCTACTTTCCGCTACTTAATTCTTAGCTTATATTTCAAGTCTTGCCCTACGTGGCTTAATAATGTAAGTTGGTCATAAGATCATACACTTAGCTATATCAATAAATGGAGTATTATTCTATTATCGTTGAGTATGATGTGATATGTACCAATGTTGAGCTGTGTGCACTAGCGTTGATCCTGGGACTAGTGCGGTAAACACAATGGGTTCGAATTAGTGGATTCGGGTCCTTACATACTATTTCTCTTCTTGTCTGTCACTTAAAGCCTTTTCCGATGCAGACTTTGCTGGCTGTAGGATAGATAGGAAGAGCACTTCTGGCACTTGCTAATTCATTAGCACTTTTCTTGTCTCTTGGTCTTCTAGGAAGCAGTCCGGAGTTGCACAGTCCACTGCTGAGGCCGAATACGTTGCAGCCGCTAGTTGCTGTAGTCAGGTGCTATGTATGAGATCGATCTTGTGGGATTTTGGGCTAGACATAGATAGTGTTTCACTTTCTGTGATAACACTTCTGCCATTTGTATTGCTAAGAACCCAGTGCAACATTCCAGGACCAAGCATATTGATATTAGATATCACTTCCTTAGAGTCCATGTGAAGAAAGGTGATATAGTGCTCCAGTTTGTGGAGAGTGACCACCAAATTGCAGATACCTTTATCAAGCCTTTGGATAGCTCTAGGTTTGCAGCCTTGAGAGGAGAGCTTGGAGTTATGTGCACTTACAACATATTTTGAGGGAAAGTTGGTTTGTATATTATGTACTATATATGTTTTTATTCTAGTATTTTCTTTTTTTTTTGTATCTTCTGGGTGATATTGGGCTTATTTTTAGAGTTCTGAGTTCACTTCACTTAGACTTCTGACATGCTTTGCATAGACCTCTCATCTTATGCTATAGGTTGCTATCATGCATAATTAGCTGTCCTATTTTCTCTCTAGGTTGAGTTCCCTCACAGTCTTGTAGGTCTAGCAGGTGTTGGGCCTCTTGGGTAGACAGGGTCTGTGTACACTCACTAGCTTGGGTTCTAGAGTCAATTTTACTATGTCAGTCATATGGGGAAGATGAGAGTGAGTCTGAGTCATAGTGTTCTCTACAATCTTTTCTATGCTCTATAGCTACCCAGTTTGCAGTTTCTCGACTTCTTCTCCTCATTCTGTGTTTCTGGTTTCTGTCGAGCTCATTTGGACTTTCCTTGAGCTTAATTTTGCTAATAATTCAACTTGAACCAAATTTATGCTTAAAATTGATTCACTTGTTGAGGAGGAGTTTGAGGAGTTGTTTCATGCATTGCATATAGATTTCATTTCCAATTTTTATGAGCTTTGTCTATTATGCAAATGAGCTACTATTCATTCTATGCACCCTGCTACTTTTATGAAGAAAACTGTTAGCTTAGATATGTTCAAATTCATTTTGTTTCATCTTGTTAAGCTTGTTAAAAATTAAAAATTAAAGCTTTAAATGAAAACTTGATGAACCATATTGCTTTTACTTTATATGTTTCCTCTCTAGGTGTATATGTCATTATTTGTGAAATTTTGGATTTCTACTAGAGTCCCTGTAGCAACTTGGGTGAAGCTAGGTTGATCCATACTCGAGTCCTTCAAATACACATAAATATATGTGCTAAAATGAAAACAAAAAATTGTCTCTTTTTGTGCAAATTGATCTCAACACTTTACATTCACGAGACTGCTTCCCATTGCACTTGGGATGAACTTGGAATGTATCATGTATGACCAAGACCATTCTTTTAAGAGTTTCTCTTGAGATGGTCGACAATGACTTAAATAAATTAAAAAATGCAAATAAACATTAAGTGAGTAAAGAATGCAAATAATGTCAAATATTTGCACCCCACGATGTACTTTAAAGTTTTGAAACAAAAGTTTGCATTAAAGATACTTGAGCACGAAGGACCATGTATTCACATCTTGCTTTCCCAAAGTGTTGAGCAGGTTGAACTCTAGGTTTTCCATTTGATACATTGAATGGCTTTGCTTCTAGTTTGGAAACTATGATAAGTGTTGCACTTGTTAAATCATGCATAAATGATATAGTCTTATTTGTACTTGCTAGCAAAATTGATATTTGCACTTGGACTATCTTAGTTTAGCATAATCTGAACTTGAGTAACTTGGTGTTATATTTTGTCTCTATGGTCACTTGGATAATCTTCAAATCTCTTTTAAGATGCATTTCATGCATACATATGTAAAGGGGGAGAAAATACCTTCTTGATGCCTATATTGCCAAAAAGGGGAGAAAACATAGAAAAGGCATCATCAACAGGTAAAAATATGAATACATCTTGGTTTTTATGATCTTGGTGAAATCGTGCTAATCCTTAAGAATCATAAGCATGTTTGAGCTTTTGTGAGTTTTTATTGGATTTTTAGAGCGTTTGTGGAAAACTTGCTCTTTCTTTGGTTTTGCTCTGAAATCCTTCATGTCAACTTGGTCATGATTTCATTCTCTATTTCTTGGACCAAATTTGGCTTTACAATCAAATTGCTTTTTTTCCATCTTTTTCTAACCCAAATTTATGCCTTTTGGATGATTTATCAATATACTCATCAAGGGGGAGATTGAAAGACCATGTGGAGGTCTACCCATGTTGGTGATAAGTATTTGACTGTATTTGAGTTAAGAATATAATTTATTTTTATCAATTGGATAATTATTGTATATCATTTTGGACATTGCTATGTGATGGGTTTTCTTGTTTTTGATGGTTATAGGACGACGGTACTAGGTCATGGTGAGGCGGACGATGACCAGGACTAGGCGAGGTACGCTGGAGGTCTAGACGGTCGAGGATCACCGGAGGATGACCGGAGACGGAGTCGCTGCCAGCCTAGAAGACAAGGGAACGGCTGAGATGCTAGTTTGGAGCTACACGGATCAAGGAGAGCCGTTGGATTGTAGTTTAGAAGATAGAGTAGTGGCCAAGTTAGTTTGAATTAATCTCAACACTTGATGAGGTTTTTGAGGGTCAAATAGAACTCATCCAGCGGTGGAGGATGACTTAATCTCAACCCTTGATGAGGTTACTTGAGGGCCAAGTTGAACTCATCCAAAGGCGGAGGATGATTTAAGAGTAGTATAAATAGAGGGAGAGGGGTAGCTCTCCCCTCTTGAAGGTTTTTTGTGCTCTTTTGAGCTTTGCCTACCTTGTTGTGAGGCTTTGTAAACCTTCCTCCAAAGAAATAAAATTTTACTTCCTTACTTTTTTGTAATTAATTTCAGCATTTACATTATGTCTTAAATTTAGCATTTAAATTCCGCAATTTAAATTCTTGCAATTTACATTCTCGGAAGTTGGATTTGCCTCTCCTCCTTCTACATGCTTTTAAATTCCGCAATTTAATTTCTTGCTATTTACATTCTCGCAAGTTGGATTTGCCTCCCCTCCTTCTACTTGCTTGTGCTTCTTGTCCTGAGGATGTATGCTTGATGGATGAATCTTCTTTAGATCATATCCTCATCATCTAGGCAATCCTTTGCAAGAACTCAATCTCTTTGCTTAATCTTTGAGAAATTTTTGTAGATCGCGTTTGAGGTTTTTGTTTCTTGTGTTCTTGCTTGCTATGACAAGTGGGAGAATATCCAAGATCATCTTGATCATCACAACTCCACGAGCAAGTTCAAGACGAAGATTTTCTTTGTTTTGCTTCTTTGCGTTTGAGTGTTTCAAGTGAGGTTTTGGTTGGATTCATTGAGTGGGGCAAAAAATTAATTGTGATCATTCACCCTCCCTCTGATCGTCACTTCGGTTCTTCATACTTTCATATTTTCTATGCAAAAAACGATATTCATTATTGAGAAATTTTCTTATTTGGCAATGAATGTTGGCCGAATCCACATAATGCCATCACGAAACTGCTCTTCTCTTCATTGCCATTGGATCTCAACTTTCATCCTGATTTTGCCAGTCACGTCAGTGGTCTGTTACTTGGCTATTAACTTGTATATGACAAGACGGTTATACCCATCTTCATCCTCATTTCATTTTAACTTAAACAACCTGGCAAGTGGACTTGATTCAGCGTAGGTGAGCAGCAGTGGCGGACAAAGTCATATGAGTGAAGAGGAAGAAGGGCTTTAGCCAAGTGGTAGGACTGTCATTTTCTAAAAAGAATGACAAGGTCAAGAGGGCAAATGATAGTTGACTCACGGCAAAGTGATGGAGTGTAAAAAACATGATAAAAGTTGAGCTCCAATGGCAATGAAGTGAAGAGTAATTTCGCGATGGTATTTCAGGGATCCAATCAAATTTTAGTTGCAAATAAAGAATTTTCTCTTCATTATTTGACCATTGCAGTGTTTATCAGTTTTGAGCCTCGAGTGTGGCCACCGTCCATGTGTCTTTTTCATTTAGCTTGAAATTTAGGTTCTTTTAGTTATACTAGATGCATTTGTGCAGCGTCACGCCGCGCCACGCAGGTGTGTGGCGCCGCGCAAAGATGATTTTCTAGTCGAAGAAAAGAACTACGAAAAAAATCCAAAAAGTTTGGAGGGCCTTTCCACAAAAAAACCGTACCTAAATGTAATTTTTGAGGGATTTCACGCAAAAAAAATGATTTGGATTTAGAATTCTCGAGGGCCTTTGCGGGGAAAAACAATTTGTGCAAGACGGAAAAAATCTTGGAAGTTTTGAATGCCCTCTCGCTTAAAAAATGTACCTAGACTTAATTTTTGAGGGCCCTTGCGTGGGAAAAAAAAGGAATTGCGCTTAAAAATCATATTATAGAAATTTGGAGGGCTTCCCCGAAAAAATTGTACCCAGATGTAATTTCGGAGGGTCTTTTAAAAAAATGGCTCTAGAAGTTTTGAGAGCCTTTCTATAAAAAAATACAGCTGTATGTAATTTTTAAAATTTCAGGGGTGTTTCCGAAAAAAACTCACGCACCACACGGCCGCCCGAGCGCCACGTGTCGCGTAGGCGACGTGGGTGAGCGAGCTAGGGGATTCGAAGGCGGACCTGAGGCGCGAATGCGAGGAGTGTTACTGTCACGCCGCTTGGACGTTGTTGAGGATTGACGCTGTTAAAATACTTGAACTGTTCAATGGCGGGCGCAAACGGGCGACGCGGCACAATACGGAGCGACCACGTCGGCCCGAAATCGACGTGGCCGCGCGGCGAGACCGGAATCCTATGGGATATAATATATGGAGTATTCTATAGAATTCCCTTTATATTTGTTGCTTCTTTGCAAAGAAACGAAAGAAAAGCTCATTTTTAGACTATTGCATGGTGAGGTCTTGGCATGAGGGCAGTGACGCGACGTGGGTGCGGCAAGGGAAGCGAGATGAGTAGAGGTGTGGGCGCCATCGCGTTGAGGGCAGCACAAGGAGAAGGTCGCTCGGTGTCTCCTCGATTGAGGTTGTTTTCGGGTCTCTAGGTTGTAGTTTTGGGGGCTTTCCGATAACATAATTAGTCTTTGACGGCATTCTGTTTGTTGTATATGTACGCCTTTTTTTTTCTTCCGTGTGACGCGTGCTAACAAATTAAATCTGCGTAGTGTGAAACCGTTTATGAAGGCTTTGCAGTGAAAGAATGTAAGGTACGACTAGTTTAAGGTTAGCTTTAAACTAGAAAAATCTAAGAACACCCTCCTAAAATATCATATGTTATCTTCTTTATTCACCTCCACCCTTCCACCCTCTTCCCTACACATTTCCCCCGGCACCTTCTTTCCTCTCTAGCTCAAAGATTTCAAATCAGAAAATTTTAACTTTAAAAATTTCAAATACGAAGATTCAAATCAAATAATTCAACTTAGGAAATTTCAAATCAAAAAATTTTGAACTCTGGAATTTTCAAATCAGAAATTTTCAACTCAAAAATTTTGAATCACTCGAAAGATTTTGAATCAGGAATTTTCAATTTGAGGACATTTAACTCGACGAACTTTCAGTTGGGAAATTTTCAACTTGTTAAAATTCAAATCGAGAACTTTCAACTAGAAAATTTTCAACTCGGGAAACTTCAAATCAGAAAATTTTCAAGTGGAGAAATTTCAGAAACTTTCGATTCAAAATTTTTTGGTTGAAATACTTTCTGTTCAAATAAATCCGGTTCAACACTTTCGCTTTGAAAAGTTTCATCCTAAGAAAATTTTGATTCAAAAATGGTTAAAAATACTTCTTATTTAAAAACTTGGGGGATTTCTAAAACAAACGCATTTTTAAGTTTGAGGGGAATGGAATGTGAGAGAAAAATGAGATGAAGGGGATGTTGCTAAGTGTCACGACAAGAGAACCTTTAATGGGGAAGAGAAGTGGGGAAGAGAGGAGGTGCCACCAAATATCACAACCAAAGGCGGATTTGGTGAGGGCATCGTCACATGCCAGGGATAAATGGCTGAGCAATCAAGAAGGTATAACTAATGTTAATATACCTTCTTCTAACACTTCATGAGCTTAGTTACTAGAGCAATTAAATTTACTTGGACAACTTATCTTTTGTTTCATTATAGTGTATCTCAGTTTGTTGTTGAAGGTATAGTTTATGTGTTAGCTAATGTTGTGAATTAAACTCCAGCCACAGGTTCATGTGTTAGTCCCTTCCTTGGACAGTCCCCAGCGTACAATGCTTATAGCTTCTGAGCGTTAAAATAGTAATATCATCTATATCTAGGGGTGGAAGAAAAGCTCGTTTTGGTAGGGTTCGTTGGCTCGGTTCAAAATTGCTCCAATTACACTCGATCATTAGTTAAACATTGAAATGAATCAATTTCGAATGAAATTGGATTTTGCTCTAGCTCAGCTCGATTCTAAAAATACTTCCAAACTGTAAATAAAATAATATTAAACCAAACAATATCAATTTCAGAAAAAGCTCAATAAGATGAGGACTTAGCTCGATATCCAACCGACTATATTATTACCTTACCATTCAGAAAATATTAATTGAGCCAACAGATAGGCTCTTTTGATACTATCTTATTCCTAATTAATAAAAGGAGTTTACCAGCTCACCGCACCACCGCCCTCTTCCGTTGCTCCCCCTGCAGCCAACCCACTGCCGTCTTGGGCCGTCAAGAGGACTCTGACCGCCTCACCGTCCTCAGACTGCAACCTCGCCTTGATTGCAGTACACAACTTCCTCTTACCATTTACCAATCTTTATATGCAAGTTCAGAGGTGGAAACAATTTTTCCTACAATTCCATATTCTAAAGTTCATGTTGAGGAACCTCGCTATCGAATAGTCCGGGGTTCCCGAACAGATCTGAATTAGAGAACAGAAAGAGAGAGAGACACGTGTTTAGGGAGAGCAATAGCGGAATTCTTTTATTGCTAATGATTGCTTGTACATAAGGGGGACCCCCCCTCCTCCTTTTATAGCGCTCACCTAGGGTTTAGACTAAGGGACCAGCATGGGCCTTCAATGGGCCATCAGGGTTTCCCAACACTCCCTCTTGGGCCCTTTGCCGCGAGATGCATATGCCTCATTAAAACTCCAGAAAAACCCAGTGAGAAAAATAGTTGGAGAAAGAGTACATAGCATACGCTTACTATGTTGCACGAATTGCCTCGTTAAAAACCTTATGCAAGAAAACTTCATGAAAAACTTGCTAAGGAAAAAGAGTACAACTCTCCCAACTTCAAATGATAATCTTCGAGATTCATGTTGGGTATTCATAATTCATTCTCGAGATTCATGTGGGAGTATGTGAAATATCTCCCCCTGAAATCTGCACTTCTCTAAGTCTCATCATCCCAATTCCTTTTACGCACCTTTCAAAGGTAGATACTGGGAGTGATTTAGTGAACAAATCTGCAAGATTTTCACATGACTTAGTATGCAATATCTTGATCTCGTTCATCTTATGCAATTCATGAGCATAGAAGAACTTGGGGTTGATATGCTTCGTGAGATTGCTCTTCACATAACCCATCTGTGCTTGGGCAACACAAGCTGCATTATCTTCATAAATTATCGTGGGAGTTTGCTCGATATTCAAGCCACATGACTTCTGGATGTGGTGAACCATTCTTCTGAGCCATGCACATTCACGAGATGCTTCATACAAAGCAATGATTTCCGAGTGGTTTGTCGACGTCGAGACAAGAGTGCCTTAGATGACTTCCAAGAAATTGTTGTTCCTCCACATAGAAAAACATAGCGGTTTGGGACTTGCGGTGTCTTGGTCGATAAATACCGACATCGGCGTAGCCAACCAAATTCAATTCATTGTTTCTTCAAAAAGCAGACCAAGGTCTTTGCTTCCTTGGAGGTAACGGAAGATGTCCTTGATCCCTTTCCAATGCCTTTTGGTGGGTTACGCCTTTGTCATCGAGCTAGCAAATTCACAGTGAACGCAATGTCCGGCCTGGTGCTATTTGCAAGGTACATGGCGCTCAACTACACTCGAGATATGGGAATTCTGCTCCCGGGACTTCCTCCCCTCTTCTCTAGGTGCAGTATGGGTCGAGTGCGCTTGGAGTGACCTTGAGCCATTAGAGTCTTCGCAGGATATGCCTTTTCAAATCCAAATCTTTCCAACACTTTCTGCGTGTAGGTTGATTGATGTACCAAGATTCCTCCTTGGACATGTTCAAGCTGCAAGCCTAAACAAAATTTGGTTTTACCCAAATCTTTCATTTCAAACTCAGACTTCAAGTATGATGTCGGGACCCGAATATGCAAATTCGGACCCTCTGTGTATACCACACTAGTCCAGGATCACGCTAGTGCACACAGGCTCAACATCAGTGAATATCACAATCATACATAGCGGAAATAATATGAAAGACATCATATATAGTATACTACTAGTTGAATGACCTTATGGTCAACTTACATGACTATGCCTCGCAAGGCTGAACAACATATTAAACTGCAGCGGAATGAAAACGTAGACAACCCTCGGTATACCACAGTAAGCGACAAGGCTTGCGCCTAAACATTCGTCTCCTCTGGAATCTTTCCTCCAGCATTGATGTAGACTCTTCAACTGGTGATGTTGTTGTTGGCAAGGGTGAGTACTTAAAGCACTCAACAAGTTGTGCACAGAATGCAATTCTAACATAACTACATGCAAGGCTTATTCCAAAGGATAGGCTATCATGGCTATTTTGCAACAAAGCGGCATTTATGAACAAATAATAAATAGATTGCAAAGGCGTAAAACAAATATCGATAATAGATAAGTTCAAGCATTCCTCGGGTAAACCAAGTTTCCAATCCTAAGTCAAATTCCATCTTCCATATGGCATTCGCCATCCCAACCAAGTTGTTCATTTTAATTAAACTAACCCTTAATCGTAATTCCGAGCATTGCTCAATACCATGAGCACGGCTATCCGAATAGTTTCACACTCTGCAGAGGTTATGCACTTTACCCACACGGCATGATATTCTCTTTGCGCTGGCCATTAGCACACTTCCTTTGGTGTCTTGGAGAAAATCATGTGAGCCTTTACAATGCTCGCTTAACTCGGTACTACCGTTAAGGTTTCAACACTGGTGGGTGCGAAAACCACAACCAGGGCCCCCTCTTGCGCCATGTGAATTACACCATAACTCGGAACTCACACCACCAATGATAGTACCAGTTTAAGGCATTACAAATTAATCAGCTAGGCTGGCCCATACAAGACATGTGGTTGCATGATTGACTCAGGTCAAAGGCTTGCAAGGTTAAGTCCTTAGTGTGATCAAGGCAAGACATCCACATACCCTCTGCCCATTGGGCCCACCTTGGCATACTCAGCCCCTTGTCACTTGCCCCAACCTAAGTTATTATCGCCCAGTTGAATACCAAGCACCACGTGCCATCAACAATTCAACATCGTTGCGTGACATGTCTCGTCACAACAACTCAATCTCATCGTGTGATTCCACATGATACACAAGTTCTTAACATTGTTCCATATTCCATTAATCAAGATTAATTATCAATGATTACGACACATGTGATGGCGTGGCAATGCTAAGCAACTAATACGGACTAACCTCCAATGTTGATCATAGTTACTAATCAACTATATTAAACCAATCTAGGGTGACAATGAATCATGGCATACAATGACAAGGTAGGGTATAGATCAATCTGGTATAATAGCTAAGCCCAATCTATTTTGAAACAATTGTATATTTGAAATATATGCAATATTATAAAACAAACATAGCAATTTTATAAACATGGGTTCAACATGATCAAAGCACAACTTGCCTTGGAATAGGTCCTGATCTGGTTCTGGAACTTGCTCTTGAGTTCTTTGGATCTTCCTCCAAGTGTCGCACAATTCAACGTCTCACGCGTCATCAAGAAGAAAAGCAAATAAATACCAAAACAGAGAGCAATTGAACTCCAAAAATCAAATAAAATTCACCATTAAATAGATCTCAATTTTACAAATTTTTAGAAATTTGAATCACTCAAATCCGAGTTACGATGCAAAAGATATAGCCTTTTGAAGTTTAAAATAAATACTAAAAATACATAAATTAGGAAATTCGAAATAAACCGAATTATCTTTATATTGAAAAAGGCTTTATTTGCGCACACATGACGTCAGCCCTTGACCCAACGAACCGATCTTGCCACGTGGTCTTGGTCCATGGTGGGTCCATGAACTTCACCGTCCACGGTACACCCGGTGCACGCGCGTCTTGGATCAGCGACATACGGGGCGGCGCTAAAGTGACTTCAGCGCCACCGCGACGCTGCACGCGGCAACCACCGTCGCCACCTCGGTAACCGGTGTGGCGAGGCAGCCGCGTGTCGATGAAGCGGACCCACGTCACCCGGCGGTGCGCGCAATCCTAGGGTCATCGCCGGCGGCTACGAGGGTACCTCTGATTCGCCTCGGCGAGATGAACACGATGGCGAGGTCTTGAGTTTTGCGCCGCGAAGCGATGGTGGCGACTTCTTCTTTCCGCGGCGGCGCGTCCATGGCTCCCCTCGGTTCCGACGATGCTTTGGCGAATCCGGCGTGCGCCGCGAGATGCTTCACGAGGCAGCGAATCCGGCGGACCGCTACCAAGCCCTATCTCCCACAAACGGCGATGAATCGCGTTTTTTCTTCACGGCGGCACTCCTCGAAATCTTCAATTGCAGCGAGCGAAAGGCGAATTTCTATGCAAGAGCTTAGGGCTTCGATTGATGTGATCGGCGTCCTTGATGCGCACCTTTATATCACAAAAAGCCCTAATCGCACGAAAGAGGAAGGAGTCCATGGCGGCGCCGAGGCGGACAACGGCGAGTCCCGCTCGGAGAAGAAAGCACGAGCCGCCACGCGTCGCGATGGGCGGTCTGATCGAGCGACGGCGTCATCTCGACCTTCAACGAAAACCCGATCCAGCGGATAGAATTAGGGCTAGGGTTTTCAAGCGAAATGGGCTGCGGTGGCCATTGGGCGAATCGGACCGCCTGAAAGTGGGCCAAGCTCAAGCAATCGGGCTGCGGCCCGACACTATTCTTTGGAATTTTCTCGAGTTTTTCTTTTAATAATAAAATAAAATAAAATAAAACCCTTGGAAATTGTTTAATTACTTTTGGGCAATAATAATACGGGACAAATCCAAGAAAATTCTCAAAAATACTTTGAAACATTTTGAACTCAAATAAAATAGTTTTAGCAAAACTTTATTTTAACTTTGCACAAATTTAAATAGTTTTAAGCCTAAGGTCAATATTCTTAATTTAAAATTAATTCAAATAAATCGAGAAAAATCCAAATAAATTCGAGAAAATCATAAATGCACATTTAAGCAATAAAAACTTAATTAAGCCAAATTTTGGGATGTTACAAACCTCCCCCTAATGAATCTCGACAGAGATTGAGGGCTAGCTAGAGAATAGGTTAGGGAATTCTGACTTCAAATCTTCTTCACGCTCCCAAGTGGCTTCACTTTCCGAATGATTGCTCCATTGAACTCTGCAAAAACGAATAGACTTGTTTCTGGTCTTGCGCTCCATAACATCAAAATTCTGATCGGTTGCTCTTTATAAGTCAAATCTTCTTGCAGCTCTATCGCATCCAGCGGGTTTGCTCTGTGGCACTCGAGACACTTCTTAAGCTGCGATACATGGAATACATCATGCACTCCTGCCAAGGACTGAGGCAACTCTAACTGATAAGCTACCTCTCCTCGACGGCTCAGAATCTTGAACGGACCGACATATCTTGGCGCAAGCTTCCCTTTAACATGAAATCTTTTAACGCCCTTAAGAGGGTAACCCTGAGATACACATGATCTTACGGTTCAAAACTCAAATCTCGGCGACGATTATCTGCGTAGCTCTTACATCTTGACTGTGCTATCTTCAACCTCTCTCGATCATTGCAACTTGACTTTCGGCTTCCTCGAGAATATCGGCCCAAAACCAAGCGTTCTCTGTCTCGTTCCAATTTAATGGGGTGCGACAAGCACGCCCATACAACGCCTCAAGCGGTGACATCTGCGAGCTAGCTTGATAGCTGTTATTATAACCAGATTACGCATATGGCAAACTTTTATCCCATGGCGTAGCATAAGCTAAAGCACAAGCTCTTAACATATCCTCTAAAATCCGATTTACTCTTTCGATCGACCATGCATGCTGCGGGTGATATCTTTATCTTGAAATCCAGACAAGTCCCGTTGCTTCATGCAACTTGTTCCAACACCTTGAGGTGAATTGGGTACCTCTGTCAAACACAATCTTCTTGGGCACTCCATGCAAGCATACAATCCTTGACCTGTACAACTCCGCTAAACGATCTCCCAAGTAAGTGGGCTTTACTGGGCTAAAACGGGCGACCTTGGTTAGACGATCCACAATAACCCAACTGGAATCGTAACCTTTCTGAGTCTTAGGTAAACCGGTGATAAAGTCCATTCCGATTTCCTCCCACTTCTATTCCGGAATTTTCAACGGTTGCAATAAACCAGCGGGTCTTTGATGCATGGCTTTTACTCTCTGACATACGTCGCATAAAGCAACATGCTCAGCTACTTCACGCTTCATGTTAGACCACCAAAATCTCTCTTTCAAATCCTGGTACATCTTAGCACTTTCTGGATGAATTGAGTACTCAGAATCATGAGCTTCTTCCACAATCAACTGTTTAATCTCTTTCTTATTCAATACATAGCTTTGACCTTTAAACTGTGTGGTTCTTTGGTTATCCATGGTGAAATCCTCAGCTAAGCCTTCATCCTTCTAACCCACTTCGATTTGATCTTCCAGCATTGGCTTAACTTTCAAAACAGCTATAAATCCTTGTGAAACCACTTCTAATTTCAACTTCTGAAACTCTTCGCACAATTTCTATTGATCACTTGATATTGGTGTATTGGCACTCTGGCCTTCGACTTAAAATATCGGATACCACATTAGCCTTACGGGATGGTAGCGGATCGACCTTATAATACTTAGTCACTCCAACCATCCTCCTCGTTTTATATCAAGGTGCGCACTTGAACTCTTATGGTGCGTACATATCCCCAATAATATAGTGGCGCAATGACTTCAAAGTATGCACTACGGTAGCAATTTCCAATTCATGCATAGTATAGTTCTCTTCATGTATGCACTACGGTAGCAATTTCAATTCATGCGTAGTATAGTTCTCTTCATGGCCTCAACTGTCCTTACGCATAGGCAACAACTTTACCTTTCTGCATTAACACACATCCAAGATTTTGTCTCGAAGCATTGCCCTATATATCAAAGCGCTCTGCACATCCGCAACACTAAGGCAGTGCTATCGTCAAGCGTTCCTCAATCACGAAACCTCTTTTTGCCTTTGCGCGTCCATGCACACTTCTCCTACTTGCCTAAGCGGTCTCGGCTGCTCCCACGTAACATCGCTTTTTGTTGGATCCACGATAACTCCTTTAGCAGACATCTTCTGGCAAGAAATTCAACTTTCTCCTTCCAAAAGTCACATTTGCTAAGCTTAGCATACAGACATGGGTCTAGCCATCTTTCCAACACTAATCCCAACTGTTCTGCATACTTTACTTTTGACTTGAAGCAAACAAGGGCATCCCACCTATACACCATAACAGCTCGACCAAATTCCCCATGGAACTCCATTCGTCATGTCCATAAATTCTGTAATGGCATTGATCATTCTAGCGAACCTGCTGTAACCTCATCTTGTCCATCTGCGTAGAAAACTCGACCTAAGAACATTCTTTGCATGTTACGGCCCGTGATAACTCGATCGAAGATCTATTTTTGAGGACACTCGGCTCCTTTTGGTGACCAAACAAATTACGATCTGGGCGTGAATACTTACCCTTTTAATCATCACTTCATTAAATGCTCGACGGTTGATACACCTCCCTAAGCTCCCATTATTTAAATAGAACAGGCGCTCCCTATGGTGACAAATTGGTTCTAGCGAACCACCTTTCTAGCAACTCTTGATGCCTTCTTCATCTCAACTAGCTCATCAATAGGCATTCGATGAGGTCTCTTTACTTTGGCGCTGTATGCGAGGACTAACTCCATCACACACTTGATCTCTCGATCTGGTGGAATTCTTCAGAAACACATCTTGATACTCTCTAACAACTGACCCTCAACAAAGCTGAAAATTTCCACACTCCTGACCTTTAGCTGACCAACACGAACCGCAGTCATTTGCAATTCTATTTTCCCGCTTTCAGGGCTTTTAGTTGACACAATTCTTTGACCAAACTCGGGATGACCTTATGTCGGACGACCCATTCATTTACGGAGTAGCATCTGGTCCGATATCCCATATCGTTCGCTAAAAACGTTTCTCCAACTTAACTCCATCACATTCTAGGTTAGATCAAGCAATAGTGTACTTTCTGACCATGATAATTCCTCAAGCTGACAATCTTTACAAACACCATTTGAGCGATCATCGTTGCACACGCAACATCTTCAAGTGAACCGTCCACATAGGGGAATACTCAGAAACATCCTTTATCATTAATGCTTTTATTCCAACACTTCGCATATCAACCTCTCAACCATCTTTACTTTATTTATTTAAGCACGAAAATCTTTACATGGAATTCACCTCTAGTCACTTTTCTTTTACAAACGAGGGTATAACACTTGCATAGGCTAAAATCATCGATCTAAACTTCCTCGATTGGTATTGGCGCTGAAGTTTTTGACTGGAACAAAATTGAGATTGGCTTGCACTGGTGCGATCACTTTCTTATGAGGGCAATTGTTAGCAAAATGCCCAGGCTTGTTGCAGGTATAACAAAGCTTAGGTCCACCTCTCTTCCTTGAGCATTAAATCGACTAAAGCGGTGTCTTCCTTGAGCGCCTCTTCTTCAACCGATTCTCGTACAAACTTCTCTTGCGACTTTCTTGCTCACTCTTGGTGTTATGAACTTGGTAGGTAACCTCCGGAAGGACCGCGTGCATAGGAGACTCTAGATTCTTTCGCGGGCATTTCTTAACAAAATGGCCTTCCTCATGACAGAGTAGCACAAGCGTTTTATTGTTGTGCCTTCTTTGAGTCTGACTACATGCACATATTTGTCTTACGGTGGCGTCGGGATGGTTGTTTCATAGGGCATTTTTAGACCAATGGCCTTCTTCATCACACAGAAACATCTTTGTTGGTGGCGCCAATTGCTTCTTTCTTGATGAGGGCCAGCAGATTAAGGTATTGTGTCCTTAGCTCTTGACGGCATCTCTTTTGCAACCGACATTCCGCCTCCTCTTGATGACTCTTGGCGACTACGGCTCGAAGATTCTTTGATCTTTGAATTACAGTGGTAACTATTGGATCGAGAGGACATTGAGCTGGACCATGATCTCGGCCTTCACAAAGGTAACATGTGATGTCACTCATAGGACATTCTCGAGAGAATGACTCCTTCACACTGGAGCAATTAATCGCATGCTCGTCGGTATGTCCTATTTCTCCACAGCGAATGCATGCACGATCCTCGACTTGTTTGGTTGTGACACTTTAAAACAGCGCAAATGTTGAACAAGGTGCGAGGATAGTATTACGCTCGCATTTACTGTGACCATCTTGTCTCGGTGGGGCAAAGAGATTACTTAAAACAACAACAAATTCATTCCAAGTGATATTCGCGGGGCTTCATGAGCAAAGACAATATTTCTTCCACCATTCGTGAATGATTCCTTATAATCGATAAAAGCATACGGGACTTTCTCATCGTCTTCACACGAGCAATGAGCAGCTTCCTCTCAATGGTCTTGAGCCAATCATCTACTTACGAGGGTAACTCATTTCACAAACGTCGGCGACGAGTCCTTATGAATTCGATAACCTTAAGTAGGAGCGGAAATCATTGGTAGCGACTTGGGACACTGGTTGACATTAGTTGGTCGGTCATATTCGCATCTGCTTCATCATTGCATGCATCAAGCGAGCTGGAGCGGTCAAGAACTCTCTAAAACTCTGCATATCCATCTGCATCGACGGTTGAAGAACTAATCCACTATTGAGATTCTCCTTGGATTGATTTTCGCTGCCACTGATTATGTTGTTTCCACGAATCTGAACCCTCTGCTTGATTGCTTCACTTGGAATAGGGAAGAGGAAAATAGCATAGGTAAGAAGCAGGAATCCTAAAGCAGGGAAGATAGGTTTAACCCAATAACGTAAGCAAACAATATTAATAACTTGGTATGGTTGCTTATATAAGCCTAAAAGCTCTGCAACACATACTGCACACTCAGCAATCAAGGAAGAACCAATTCAACCTATACACACAAAACTACCGCCTACAAGGGTAACACTTCTATCTTAAGCGGACGCGACTCCACACTGAGTCCCAACCGACTACTCGAAGCATAGATCTTCTAGCTCTTGGACGCTTCATGGATCTACTCCTTCCTTGAGCACGATGATCCCTCCTTCATGATTTCCGGGGTTGTGACAAGCACTTGATACTTTCTTCTATGATGTGGCACGTCAACTACCAAGACAACTCGGATAAGGTTTTAACTCGATCCGGCCAAGGGAGAGAAAAGAAATTCAGCAGGGAAAAAGAGAGAAATTTTGACGAGGAAAGGAATAGAAGAATAAGATAAGTCAAGAACATATTATTCTTCCAAGTTAATTCTTTTCTTTAGAAAATAATTTTGAAGTTCCTATAGAGACGACCAGACTATCTAGGGTCAAGGCCTACGATCGGTATGGCTCGATACCACTACATCCGGGACCGAATATGCAAATTCGGACCCTCTGTGTATACCACACTAGTCCAGGATCACGCTAGTGCACACAGGCTCAACATCAGTGAATATCACAATCATACATAGCGGAAATAATATGAAAGACATCATATATAGTATACTACTAGTTGAATGACCTTATGGTCAACTTACATGACTATGCCTCGCAAGGCTGAACAACATATTAAACTGCAGCGGAATGAAAACGTAGACAACCCCTCAGTATACCACAGGCAACTGACAAGGCTTGCGCCCTAAACATTCGTCTCCTCCTGGAATCTTTCCTCCAGCATTGATGTAGACTCTTCAACTGGTGATGTTGTTGTTGGCAAGGGTGAGTACTTAAAGCACTCAACAAGTTGTGCACAGAATGCAATTCTAACATAACTACATGCAAGGCTTATTCCAAAGGATAGGCTATCATGGCTATTTTGCAACAAAGCGGCATTTATGAACAAATAATAAATAGATTGCAAAGACTGTAAAACAAATATCAGTAATAGATAAGTTCAGCATTTCTCAGGTAAACCAAGTTTCCAATCCTAAGTCAAATTCCATCTTCCATATGGCATTCGGCCATCCCAACCAAGTTGTTCATTTTAATTAAACTAACCCTTAACTGTAATTCCCGAGCATTGCTCAATACATGAAACACGGCTATCCGAATAGTTTCACACTCTGCGGAGAGGTTATGCACTTTACCCACGGCATGATATTCTCTTTGCGCTGGCCATTAGCACACTTCCTTTGGTGTGCGCGGAGAAATCATGTGAGCCTTTACAACGCTACGGCTTAACTTCGGTACTACCGTTAAGGTTTCAACATCGGTGGGTGCGAAAACCACAACCAGGGCCCCCTCTTGCGCCATGTGAATTACACCATAACTCGGGAACTCACACCACCAATGATAGTACCAGGTTAAGGCATTACAAATTAATCAGCTAGGCTGGCCCATACCAGACATGTGGTTGCATGATTGACTCAGGTCAAAGGCTTGCAAGGTTAAGTCCTTAGTGTGATCAAGGCAAGACATCCACATACCCTCTGCCCATTGGGCCCACCTTGGCATACTCACCCCTTGTCACTTGCCCCAACCTAAGTTATTATCGCCCAGTTGAATACCAAGCACCACGTGCCATCAACAATTCAACATCGTTGCGTGACATGTCTCGTCACAACAACTCAATCTCATCGTGTGATTCCACATGATACACAAGTTCTTAACATTGTTCCATATTCCATTAATCAAGATTAATTATCAATGATTCTGACACATGTGATGACGTGGCAAGGCTAAGCAACTAATACGGACTAACCTCCAATGTTGATCATAGTTACTAATCAACTATATTAAACCAATCTAGGGTGACAATGAATCATGGCATACAATGACAAGGTAGGGTATAGATCAATCTGGTATAATAGCTAAGCCCAATCTATTTTGAAACAATTGTATATTTGAAATATATGCAATATTATAAAACAAACATAGCAATTTTATAAACATGGGTTCAACATGATCAAAGCACAACTTGCCTTGGAATAGGTCCTGATCTGGTTCTGGAACTTGCTCTTGAGTTCTTTGGATCTTCCTCCGATGTGTCGCACAATTCAACGCGTCTACAGCGTCAAGAAGAAAAGCAAATAAATACCAAAACAGAGAGCAATTGAACTCCAAAAATCAAATAAAATTCACCATTAAATAGATCTCAATTTTACAAATTTTTAGAAATTTGAATCACTCAAATCCGAGTTACGATGCAAAAGATATAGCCTTTTGAAGTTTAAAATAAATACTAAAAATACATAAATTAGGAAATTCGAAATAAACCGAATTATCTTTATATTGAAAAAGGCTTTATTTGCGCACATGGCGTCAGCCCTTGACCCAACGAACGAGATCGCCACGTGGTCTTGGTCCATGGGTGGGTCCATGAACTTCACGGTCCACGGTACACGGTGCACGCGTCTTGGATCAGCGACATACGGGGCGGCGCTAAGGCGACTCAGCGCCACCGCGGCGCTGCGCGCTGCAACCACCGTCGCCACCTCGGTAGACGGTGTGGCGAGGCAGCCACGTGTCGATGAAGCGGCGTTCCACGTCACCCGACGGTGCGCGCAATCCTAGGGTCATCGCCGGCGGCTACGGGGGTACCTCTGATTCGCCTCGGCGAGATGAACACGATGACGCGAGGGGTCTTGAGTTTTGCGCCGCGGAAGCGATGGTGGCGACTTCTTCTTTCCGGCGGCGGCGTCCATGGCTCCCCTCGGTTCGACGATGCTTTGGCGAATCCGGCGTGCGCCGAGATGCTTCACGAGGCAGCGAATCCGGCGGCACCGCTACCAAGCCCTATCTCCTGGCGGCGATGAATCGTGATTTTTCTTCACGGCGGCACTCCTCGGAAATCTTCAATTACAACGAGCGAAGCGAATTTCTATGCAAGAGCTTAGGGCTTCGATTGATGTGATCCGGCGTCCTTGATGCGCACCTTTATATCACAAAAAGCCGGAATCGCACGCGAAGAGGAAGGAGTCCATGGCGGCGCCGAGGCGGACAACGGCGAGTCCCTCGGAGAAGAAAGCACGAGCCGCCACGCGTCGCGATGGGCGGTCTGATCGAGCGGCGGCGTCATCTCGACCTTCAACGAAACCCGATCCAACGGATAGAATTAGGGCTAGGGTTTTCAAGCGAAATGGGTGCGGTGGCCATTGGGCGAATCGGACCGCATGAGAAAGTGGGCCAAGCTCAAACAGAATCGGCTGCGCCGACACTATTCTTTGGAATTTTCTCGTGTTTTCTTTTAATAATAAAATAAAATAAAATAAAACCCTTGAAATTGTTTAATTACTTTTGGGCAATAATAATACGGACAAATCCAAGAAAATTCTCAAAAATACTTTGAAACATTTTGAACTCAAATAAAATAGTTTTAGCAAAACTTTATTTTAACTTTGCACAAATTTAAATAGTTTTAAGCCTAAGGTCAATATTCTTAATTTAAAATTAATTCAAATAAATCCAGAAAAATCCAAATAAATTCCAGAAAATCATAAATGCACATTTAAGCAATAAAAACTTAATTAAGCCAAATTTTGGGATGTTACATATGAGCATGCCTCTTCAATTTCTTCATCCGTCCCAATGATGTTCAAGTCATCTACATAGACGGAGATTATACAGAATCCATTCGGGGATCGCTGTATAAACACACATGGACAATCTTATTTGTTTGTGTAGCCTTTCTTGCAGAGAGAAGTCACTCAGCGATTGTACCACATTCTTCTGATGCTTTAGCCCATACAAAGATTTCTCCAATTTCACCTTTGTCTGTGTTTCTATTTGCTCCGTCTTGGTTCTGGGATAGGAATTCCTTAGGTACTTTCATGTATATCTCGAATCCAAGTTTCCATCTAAATATCTTTGTGACAACATCCATTAGCTTCATTCTCAACTTCAAGTTGATCGCCATTGAGATCAAATATCTAAAGGTGATTCCTCCCATGGCCGGAGAATAGGTTTCTTCATAATCAACTCCGGGCGTTGAGTGAAACCTTGAGCTCTGAGCCTTGCCTTGTACCTTACAACCGTTGTTTTCATTCCTCTTAGAACAAAGACCCATTTGTGACCTACGGGGTTTATATGGGGAGGTGTGCGGCATCTGAACCAAACACCTTTCTCTTGTTCGGAGAGACTAACTCTGCGATGATTGCCTTTTCCATTCTTCCCAATCTAGCCTTTTCTTGCACTCTGCGAAGATGCGGGCTCGGGATCATGATCAATGATTGAGGCAATCTTCTTTGCAGTATGCATCAACGTTGGTGTTGGTCTATTCATGGATTCTCCCGTTATTACAAAGTTTATGGCCATTTCTTCATGGGGTGCTTCATGCACTTCTACTTGCTCTTATTTGCTTTTCCCTATCGCGAGAGCAAGTTCCTTTAGCTTTCATCGCCTATATGTGCGCACACATTATTTCCGTGACTTCTGCAATGGAAGGTTCAGTGCAGAATTGCCTTTTCGTTGGCTTCTTTCCAAAGTGCAGTCTCAATTGGCTCCCTTCTTTCCTTGGGGCATTTTCGTGATTGGTTGTGGTAAGTCCTCTGCTTGATTTTCGCGACGTCTCTGGGTACTTAGGGTTTGAGGCAGATTTCTGTTCTTTTCTTTGAGGCCTCACGAGCAGGTTGAGGATACCTTCTATTTTCTTTGGTATTTCCACCCTCTCGGTGCATTCCTTGCGGGTACATGCGACTTAACCAAGCCCTTGAGATCACAAAAATGATCAGGCGGTTCATTTGCTAAATTCTGCAAATCAATTATCTTACGGACTTCTTGATTTGCTTCATTAGTGCGGGGTCATGTGCGGGATCGGTGGAATGCCATATGATTTTCGGCATTTTTCATCCAAAGGTTGATTTCCTCCCTAATGACGGAAATGATCCTCGTCAAAAATGCAATCGTGAATCGGTGTATGCAAGTCTCGATCATGGGTTCCAAATACGATTATGGATGCACTCTCATAACCAACGTATATCCCGGACTTGCGGAGAGGGCCCATTGTTTGTCCGTGAGGGGTGGTATAGGTACATATACCATACACCCAAATTTTCTAAGATGGGAGATCTTGGGATGATCCGTGCACAAGCCGCATAGGAGAATGGATGTTGTAGGTCGACGGCAGAAATTGATAAGAGCTGCTGCGTGCGAGATCTGCGTGTCCCCAACAAGTGTTGGGCAAGTTACAACTCTGCAAAGCGGTGCGGCAATGAACTTAATCCTCTTTATTAGTGCTTCGCTAGTCCATTCTGCGTGTCGACGTCTTTGTCGCAGTGCTCAACTGCTATCCTGTTGCCATGCAATAATCATCAAATACCTTTGAAGTAAATTCTCGAGCATTGTCCATTCTAATGGACTTCACACGATGATCAAGGAAAGCATTCTTAATTCTTATGATCTGCGAGATCAGCTTTGCAAAAGCATGGTTTCTTGTTGACAACAAGCATATATGCGATCATTTCGAGGAAGCATCGATGAGCACCATAAAGTATCGAACGGCCACGACAAGGGTTGAATCGGACGCAAATATCCTCTGGATGCATTCGAGAATGCGAGATTTCACTTTGCACTTTCATGACAGAGGGTCTAGTTATTAATTTCCGGTGGCACATGCAGGGCACACAAAATCTTCATGATTCGGGAATTTTTAACATTAATGCCATGACCTTGTGAGTTGTTCACTATATTTCTCATCATTCTAAGACCGGGATGGCCTAATCTACCATGCCATAAAGAAAATAACTCGAGCTTCTAAAGCAGTCTTCAATGAAGTATACACTTGGTGCATGAATATTCGTGTAGTACAACCCAGATTCATATGAGGACATTTTTCTAATACCATTTTCCACATACCGCGTGCTTCACAATGCACGGTATTCTTTGCCATTTTCTTCATTGGTTTCTCGTGAAAACCATTGGCGCGGATGTCTTTAAAGCTTAAGAGAGTGCGCGTTGATTCAGAGTACAAAGGGCTTCTTCAATTACGATGTTGTACCCATAGGCAATATAATAGTGGCTCTTCTGAGCCGATTACATATGAGTCGCTTCTGCGATCGTAGTAATCTTTCCGGCGTTCTTCGTGATCATTGGAAATACTTAGACTCTCTTAAGATGGTATTTGTTGTGCCACTATCAACAATGCATATCTCTTCCATTTAGGCGCTACGATTTCTAGATAAAAGAAATATAATTCTAATCAGATAGAGGCAAATAATCCAAATATTGCTTGCAAATTTGAAGAATACTGGAATAAAGAATAAATTGCGTATTTATTCATGAAAGGAGTATGCTCTTCTAGAGCTTACAATTCATTATTCAAAGAAAAATGCTAACAACCATAATCTAAAGAAAATGCATTAAGCGTAATCGTAAAATATGCATTAATTTACCTTCTATGTCATCAGTGAAGGTTTCTCTTCATTTGCCATAATAATGGCTGCAGCATCGATGTCCAGGCTACTCTGTGAGGATGAGGCAAGTGGGGTATCTACATCCATGACATCCTCATCACCGATGTTGGCGAAGTGTGCTTCTGCGGGGGCGTTTTCTTTTGCCTTTCTCTTAGCACGATATCGTTGATCACTTCTTTGGATTCCGACATATCTTCAACCAATGTCCCCAAGTGCCACACTTGAAGCACGTTTGGTTCTGCTGTCCATCTGACTTGGCGTGCGCCTTTTCTTTGTCATCCCTCTTCACAGGGGCTTTGGACTTTCCTTTGGCCTGGGGTCTCTCTTTTCCACCCTGCTTGCCCTTCTTTCTATGAGTGGGCTTTCTTACCTTGTAGCTATTGGCATTGACTTCTGTGCCAGTGCCTCGTCTAGGTGGTTGCGAGACATAGTTCTTGCGTAGAACATCGTCTTGCGATTCCGCAACTTGCATTACATCAATCGATTCGCTATACTCCTTGTATGCGTTACGGCGATAATGCGTGCACTCTGGATAGCATTAGGGTGGAAGGTAGAGAGTTTTTTCTCAATCTTCTCTTCATCGGTGATCTTCTTGCCACATAGAGAGATTGGTACAAATTACATGCAAGCGCGTTGTACTCGACCAACGATACAAGTCCGCAAACCTCGGCGTACCTAATTTTCTTGTGCTTGGGGCAAGATGGTGTGCTTGAGCTTTTGAACCGCTTACGAAGTGCGGTCAAAGCTTAAGTGCACTCTCCTCGACCATATATTCATTCTTTAGAGTGGTGAGAGGTGGTGCTGAGAAAATGCAGAGCTTGATCGTTACGCTTTCGTGATGGGTTTTCGTCCTCGAGGACCCTAGACAAATCGCGGAGCGGAGCTTCTTGCCCCCAAGAACGATCTTCACGTTCGATGCCCAAGTGAGGTAGTTCTGACCGTGCGGGGCCAGTTCTTCAAACTCACGATTAACAATGCCAGACATCTGCATGATTTCAAAATTCTGATTTAGATTACTGCGTGTAATCTGATAGAAAATGGTTGAAAACATAAAGTGCAGAAAAATTAAATTGTTATGCATTGCAATATTTTAAATAAAGCAACGGTTTCAAAATTCATAAAGAATATTCATAAAACAGAGAAATAAAGCAAGAAAATTAAAAACAGAGCCAAATAAATCTTCTTGATTTTCTGGCAATTTTTCAAAATTTTCTGCTAATTTTCAGATTTTTCTGCAATTTTCTAGCAAATTTTTCTTTTCTTTTTTTTCTTTCTTTCGGTAGAGTCGGCCGGTGGGCCTTCCTTTTACGGCCCCAAGACCACGCTTGCTAGGGTTTCCCTAGCCGCTCCCGTACGTCGTCGCTTTATCTCCTTTTTTTCTCCCGTGTCGTTTCTTCATCCCACGACACATTGCTTCCCTTTTTTTCTTTGCGCGATGGGCGGCGAGGCGTGGTAGGGCGACACCGGTGCAGCGGTGGGCGGCGGCACCTGCGGAGCTGCAGCGGCCGAGGCCGAGCCAGACGGCTGCGTGCCGAGGTGCTTCGTCTTGCGCGATTTGGCGAGCGGGCGGAGGCGGCGGCGCAAGGCGGCGCGCAGTCATTCGTCCATGGCCGGGCGATGGCGGCGACGCGTCGTCCGCGAGCCCGGCCGGAGGCGGCGGCGCAAGCATCCGCGAGCCGACCGGGGCGGCGCGCAAGCATCCATGGCCGAGGCGGGAAAGCGGCGCGCACAACCGCCGCGCCGCCGCGGCGGCGTCGCGTCGTCGTCGTCGGCGGTCGAGACGACCGCGCACTCGGGTCGAGGCCGTCGCCGTCGGCGATGGAACCGAGGGCCTAGGCAACGCCGCATGGCCGAACGCGACGCGGCTGCGAGCCGATCGACCATGGCGGCGGCCGGCCGGCGCGGCCGCCTTGTGCGAAGCCGGCGGCGGCGTGGTCGGGCGCGGCGCGGCTGCGAAGCCGGTCGGCCAAAGCGGCGACGGTCGGTAGCGTCTTGTGCCTTGCGCTTGGCGGCGGCGGCGGCGGCGTGGTAGCGGCCGAGCCGGTGAGGTGGGCGTGGGCGGGCGCGCGACGCGGCGACGCGCGGCGGCGGTCGAGCTTCATGCTCGGCGGGTCGCCGCCGGCGACGGCGCGGCGGCGGCGGCTTCAAGCGCAAAGCGCAAAGCGGGGTAACCGGGCCCGTCTTTTGCGTCGCGCGGCGAAGGCCGGGGCAACGGAAGAACCGAGCCGGAGGCTGCGGCGATCTTGTCGCTGCGAAGCGCAGCAATGGGCGGCGGCGGCGGTGGGTGCCGACAGCGCCGCGGTCGAGACAGGCGGTGGTGGGCTTCAAGCCGGCGTGCCGTGTGAACCGAGACGCATGTGTTTTTATGAGCGATAAAAAAACATGTCTCGTAACCGTGCTAGTAGTCTTGACGATCGCCGTGTAACCGTGCCACGTGACGCGGTACAATATGCGTAGGATAGATGCATGCATAGAAACGACAAGCGTCTAGATTCAATTACCAAAATCCTACCTTTCTCACCTTTTCAATTCTGATCTCCGGTAGAGAATCGTGCTGATAACGTGTTGAGGAACCTCGCTATCGAATAGTCCGGGGTTCCCGAACAGATCTGAATTGGAGAACAGAAAGAGAGAGAGACACGTGTTTAGAGAGAGCAACAGCGGAATTCTTTTATTGCTAATGATTGCTTGTAAATAGGGGGGACCCCCTCCTCCTTTTATAGTGCTCACCTAGGGTTTAGATTAAGGAACCAGTATGGGCATTCAATGGATTAGCTTTTTTTATGAATCATGTTGGCCGATATTGTCTCCTACAACATCGCCTTCATTTCTTTTCAAGCGACACAACCCAGGTGTTATGGTTTTAATCCTGATGGTTACGAAATTACTAATATTCGTCCATTAGAATTGGAGGAGCAGTTCGACAAGCTGGCATGCACTTCTGGAAAAAAAATCCCTCACCCTAAAAACTCCAAGGCAGCGAACTAAAGGTTAGCTACTTCACCTCCCTGTTCACTATTTGAGTTATTTTTCCCATAAACCTGGTGTCACAGTAACATCTACTTCTTTTGGGAACCCATTCTAACGCAGGGGCATCTTACTAGTAATATATAATATTAAACAATGAAGAATGGAGTTCTACAACAAGCTATTTCCCAAAAAGAAAATTCACATATATATTTTCAAATCATTTAAACATGTTTTAGAGAAAAAAAACGACTTGTGATATGATCGCCAGCAACCGTATCACCCTCCAAGCAGTGCGTCTCGTCAAATAGATTATGATGGCAGTTGTCTCAGCCCTTAATTTCGCATGGAGGCTTCGCCATCGAATTTTTTTTAAATAATGTATTTTATAAATCAAATTACGATATTAATACGGAGAATTTTTTTTTCCGAAAATAATACTCAATCGCCGAATCGCATGACGACATCTGTGTAATCGCCATACCGTTGGGCGACAAACGGGTATTCGGCCGGCGGTTGGGCGACAAACGGGTAATCGCCGAACCGTGTGGCGACATGTGAGTCGTCGCCCAATAGAACGGCGACATGCGTCTGCAATTCAAATTAATTCAAATTAGAGTTGGGTTCGAATTTTGGAAAAATTTCAAACACAATGGTTTGAAATTTTTTATTCCATACATGTTTAATTTTTATTATTTTGGAATTTCAATTTTTGAAGATGCGAAAGTTATTTTGAAGTCTAATTTGGAGGCAAATGCATTTGGAATTTTTTTACATGCCACTAAAAGTTTTTGAAACTCATGAAAATTATGCTCTTTAAAATTGGAGTCAAAATCGGGATGTCGTACCGTTGGATCAACCTTAGATGGCGAATCGATGATCGCAAATGAGAGGCGCAGATGTCCGTTTATTCAAAGACCGCCGTAATAATAACAGTTAACACTCTTTTAGAAAAATAAATAATACTATTTAAAAATATCATATTCACAGCACTAATACGCCAAAAATATATGATAAAATAATACCGTTAGGCCAATCAGTGTAAAATTTACAAAGATCGTTGTCGGAATAATAAATTTGTGTGGCAAATTTGTCGGTGATAATTTATATATGTGATTAGTCGTTCAGTTTTTTTTGTATAATGTTTGTATTTTTTTAATTCAAATAGCAATACTCAAATAATTGCAAGAATATACTTGTACCCTACATGAAAAGTCGGTGTCAGTTTAACGGTTGTAAGGATTACATATTTCAAAGTAGGGTCAATAAATTTAGAAAAATTCCTATTTATCGATCGTAATTAATGAGGTGTTTTACAAAATTATTTGTCGATTGATTTTTTAGGAAAAAATCACATTTAAATAGTTCGCCATTATCCTTGATTGTGCTACAAACTTGACAACAAATCATAGTATCATTCAATAAAATACAACATGGCTTACGTAATTGATAAAGCGGGATACAACATAACTCACAAAACCGTACATCCTTGATCGTAGTCTTGGTATAGGACATGGTGACAAAGATAAAAGTCATCTTTTGGTGGAAGTGCTTGAGCGTCGGGGTGGAGGTGATCTGAAATCGTCATCATCAGCGTCATCATCGTTTATGCGATCGGGAGCTAGCCCGCTCTAGTGTTAGTTGAGCGTTCTCTTGCGTTGTTTCTTGGCGGGCTGTCGTGGAAGTGATTGAGCGTCGAGGTGGAGGTGATCTGAAATCGTCATCATCGTCGTCATCGGCACTTGCATAGTTAGGAGCAAGCCCACCTTTGGTGGTAGTTGAGCGTCCTCTTGAACTTGCCGATCTGGCGATATTGTGTCGATCTCTACCCATCCGATTAGACCAGCCTGCGTCTTCTGCGCCAACCAGGCATCACACCACCGCCGAATAGCTTATACATCGCTAAGAATTCAGGATATTTTTGTTCGACAACTCTTCATCCTCAGGGAACGACTAACACACCAAGCGAGCGTTTAAATAGTGAACTTATGTATAATCCTAAAGAGATTAGTAAGGTGACCAAATATGAAATAACTAACTGAATATGCTCTGCATCTTGATCGGGCGACATCGGTACCTGTAATTTCTTCTTGAGAAGCTGCGGCGGAAGGGTGGTCGGCTAGTTCACATACCTTGACATATCTTTGGCGCCACCATTGCAAGTGCACCTTGGTCGTTGGTGGTCACGAGGTTCGGACGGAGGTTGTCAAAGCTTGCCTCCGCAATGTCGGGCGCCACTCTTGCAATTTGGACACCGCTTTGCTTAGGTTCTCCTCCTTGAATGGATCGTCCTTCCCACCACGCGTGACACGCAGCGTGCAAGTAAGAGCTATGCTACTCATATCGGTGTCCACGAAAATTGTGCGCTAGAACTATCAACCATGGTGAAGAAGTGTGAGTGAGAGCTGCGGTTATGTGCTCGCGGTTTGGCCTTTTATAGGCCCGGCGGTGGTTTGTGGACTAAGTGTTGGAATGTAAGATTGAAATATCTGATCGATTGATGCGCAAAAGTGAGGGTCTCGTGTTGTCACATCGGTCAGAAAAAGTTAGAGCGTTGGCGGTGTTGTCAAATCGATTCAAAAAATATCGCGAATACTTGAATGAAATAAAACGTGATGAAAGGATAATAAATGGCACGAAATACTAAATCATACATTAAGTGAGGAAGTATGAAGCATGTACATGACGACAACAAACTGATGTACTACCCCTGACCACCCCCCTGAGCACCCCTACCACTAGCACGACCTCTCTTCGGCCTACGTGCTGAAGCCGGCGCATCGTCCAAAGGTCGCGTGTGTGCCTCCTGGGACGGTCGCGCCTGCCCGTAATCTGAAGGGCTGTATCGCTGCACCGGGCGACGCTCCCGGGGAGGCAACGTGTACCCGTAGGAGGTGCCGTAGTCCTGCTGCGTCATCTGCGTCACTGGAGGGGGCTGCGTGAACTGTGTCCCTGGCGGGTGCTGAGTCCACTGCGTGCCGGAGAAGAACTGATCCGCCCAAGAGTACGATCGGCGTGCCTCGGCGAGTCTGACGAAGAGAATCGTGCTCCAACGTGGGTGCAACCTCTGATTCGGTAGTAACATATAATCATACTTAGATGATACTTGTACGAAATGTCAACTATTGAGTTTTGATCGACTTACATGGTGTGGGGACCATGGTGGGACCGCGTGGTGCCTGCCAACTGGACCCTCCAGCCATGTCTGGGACCGGAGGCACGAGGGTGTGGAAGGCGGACTCTGCCTCCACTGCGTCTGAAGGAGGCCGGGGCGGTGTGTGGTAAGAAGGCACGCGTGGCGGCCTGGAAGAGGTACCACGGTCAGTCGCGTCTGTGTGGCGACAAGAACCGAGCTCCACAATCCGTCGAGTCCCAGCTACCACGCGTCTCAAGCCTCTGTCATCTCGTCGGTGTGACGGAGACTCAAATCCACGCACCTACTCAAAATCTTGTGGCCATCTTTGGTGCAAGTCCTGGCGTGGTCCACCGCCATGTCTGAACAACTCATAAACACAAGGACATAAAGTAAGGAATAAATGAAATAACGTATGAAGTAAGACTTACCATCGCGTGCATGGCTACTCTGCTGGCACAGGTACAAGTGCCGCCACGCGGGCGTATGTGTGGGTCGGTGGCTCCTCCACAAGTAGGAGGCGTGTGCGCGTCCGTGGCACGTGCGGACTAGGTACTCTTGGTAGGAGGAGTAGTCGTGCGGCGTGTCCTCACCGACGACATCCTCTAGAGCGTCATCCCATTTGAGCGAGCCACGGCGCCATCCTCCGAGCCAAGATCGCCATGGTCTTCCGAGGTCCATGGGTGGAGAACACAAGAGAAATCCACATTTTACAAATATAACATAAGTATTTAACAAACTTGTTAGGGGAGTAACTCACGAGTGCACTCTCTCGCGACGATCCCACTCAAGGAACCGGACCACCGCCAAGTCCAAACTACCTCATGACTCATTGCGGCGCGTAGTCCTCCACGAAGACATCGAAGATGAGCTTCTTCCTAGTAAGCCGATGAGTGTGGTCCTGTAGCATAGTGCAGAGATCCCCGCCATCGCTCTCTCCACTACACGATGCTCATTGTATGGGTCCCGGATCACTGCTCTGCTGTGGGTGGTCAAGCGCCTCCGTGAAGGAGTGATGCGCGAACGCACTGCAGATCCCGCCTTTGTGGCTGCGATGCGGAAAAAATCTGTAAGCATATGTGATTGCAAAAAAACCAAATAAATATTCGAATGACGTATCGTCGCCTAGTCAAAGGGAACCCATCGTCGGACGGTCGATCGCATCACCGCCATACATGTCGGCGGTGTAGTGTCGAGGCTCAACAAAGGGTCGACCCGCGAGGAAACGCCGAGCGACGGTGAGTCAAGAAGAAGAGGCATCCTGCGAGGTTGGCGGCCTTGCTTTTCTTCACGCACGCAGCGTCGCAAAGGCGCGATGCGTGGCGAAGGACCGCCAACCCCGTGATACCCGTGGAGCGGCGTCCAGGCGGCATCGGCAATAGCCCGTGCATGGGCTACCCACGCGCATCGACATCATTGCGGTGAGTCGGCGTGAACATGACCCACCCAACAACCAAAGTAGATAGGCCTCAAGGTGCCGTGCAAGCTGGTAGGTCGTGGGCATCGCCGCCATCCGTTGCACTGCGACAATCAAAATAATTTAGTATCGACAATGTCACATGAATGTAGAATAATATATTTATGTACTCTGCTAACCTCGGCCAGAGCCAACCACCTCCTCGATGGGCCATGCCTCTTGCCGATCCCAATTTACGGATCAACGGGCACCACTCGGCAAACCTCTCCTCCAAGTCCGCCACCCACCCGGCAGAGTCACCGAGGGTCCGATTGGTGTCCCAAATGATCGGCAACCCGAAGAAGCATGGCGGCGTCCCGCAGGTCACCGTCACCTCGCCAAAGGGAAGGTGGAAAGTGTGCGCGTCTCGGCCTCCAACGGTCGACCAAACACGCCATGAGGGAACGATCGAATGGAAAACGCCGCGACCGCTCGGACCGTCCTCACCCTCGGCACGATCGTCGGGCACACTGCGTCCTCGGTGACCCTCAACCATGCGAGCGAGAGGAAGCAACCCGGCCGCGTGCCAACCTATGGATGCAAACAAAAATTTGCATTATTTAAATATACGTCATCAAACATCAAATTATGTGAATAAAAAACATGTAAAGTATTTTTTCATGTAAGTGCAACTCACCTGGTGTGAAAGCGTGGGTCAACACACCATGCCTTCTTAGGCACTCGGATCCGCAGCAGAGGCACCTTATCATTGCCTTCTGTCGTGTGGACGAACGCACGGTGCCGCCGGTCCACGGAAGAGTCCAGAAGTGACCCGGGCTGCTCCATCCCTACAAGTAATTAATGAAATATTTATTATACTAGACATGTAATAAACACGACATATATATAAATAAAACGAAAGAAGCGTACAACATAAATAATGAAGCTTGAAAAAATATGACAAACACTGCATATGTAAATAAAACGAAAGAAGCGTACAACATAAATAATGAAGCTTGAAAAAATATGACAAACACTGCATATATATATCGAAATACATAAGCGTCCAACTTCAATAATATTACATGAGATCCCACAATCATGAATAAGATTACATAAATAACCATGACGAGTTGATGGATTGCACCAATCACACATGCTGCCGGCATTGATTTGCCTTGTGGCCATACTCACCGCACTCAGAACATCTTCTAACATACCCACCCACTTCGGATTCATCCATGTCGTTGCGAATGCGCCTACTCTGTGGATCGACGGTGACCGCCTTGGCACACCTCCGTAAGGTCGGATCCGGTGATGATCGCTCATCTCTGTTAATCACAGTGAAATCACCATGTGTACGGAAACCACGGAACTCCCCGGACCAGGTATGGACAACATAATCCTTCAAGTAGAAAGGGGACACGTGTTGCGACGTATTCATCCCAATCTGCCCACAAGCAGCTATCACATGTGAACAAGGGATGTGGAGAAGTTTTGGCTTGTTGCAGGTGCATTCGCACCATCCACCGCCCTTGGCCTAGATTTACCTCATGTGTAATAACAAACGTGTTGGTTCCCAATCCACCTTTGCACCAAGAGTCGGTTCAAATCGGTACTCGATAATTCGAAACTCGCACTACATGTTGCTGAGCTTTCGTGATTGTTCCTCCATGTAGGCCATCATCCGTAACAATACGGTGTTTGCATTGTCGTGGCATGAAGAACGACCTCCGCATGCCTTTTACGAAAATAGGCAACTATGCCGTGCAACATGCCTTCGGGATGGCCACTAGTGGTAGCGGACGGAGCCCTCTTATGACCCAATTGTAAACCTCGGCTATATTCGTTGTCATGACACCAAACCTGATCAACACATATCGGTTAGTCTACCAAGTCGATTTGTTAAACCATCGTAAATAACATAATTTCTTCAGACTAACTTTGGCGCCACCGGTGTCATGGAGCGATGCCCACTTCTCCGAGGCTCGCCTCTATCCAAGGAGAAACACTTTATGTTCCTTGATGTTCGTCTCCTCGTATTTGGAGGATCGAGCTCTCCAAGTGGTGCTAGCCTTTTGGGTGGGCAATCATTCGGCGCAGGTGGTTGCTTCTTCATCTCTTCCACATGTGCACTAGTGTCTTTGCTCCAACTCAGTGAAAAGCACGTTGAACTTACGTGGCTGATTCTGCTTGCACAACCTCTTAAAGAGGTTCATCAATTTCTTACTCCTGAACTGCCTGAAGAAATTTGCTCCCAAATGCCTCATGCACCACCTGCTCTGCAAGTCACGCCATGGGAATGGCTCATCAGGGTCCTCTTGTAGAGTCTTAATTGCAGAAAGAATACCTTTGTGGCGATCATGAATGATGCACACGTTGGGCCGATTACCAACTACCCCAAAATTCAAATGTCTAAAAACCACAGCCACTATCCCTGTTCTCACTCTCAACAAAAGCAAAGGCCAATGGAAGTATGTGGTTGTTCAGATCAACCGCAATGGCCGTTAGAATCATCCCTTGTATTTTCGGTAAAAATGTACCATCAACACAAAGCAATGGACGGCGATACACTGAATGACGCAATGCAAGGACCCAACGAAAAAAGCATACGACTAAACGTGCGAGATCCGTTGCCATCTTCTACACTTTCGTCGAAAGGTGTATGTGCTGAGGTTTGTTTGCTTCAAGACATCAAGCACACGAGGTAGGTTGCAATATGAAGCCTCGTATGTGCCAAACCTCTTCTCTAATGCTTTTTGCTTCGCACGTCGAGCCATCGAGTAACTTATCCGGTACTTAAATGTTCTTAAGATTGCTTTACGAATATCTGAACACTCAATGTCCCGTTTCTCAATGATTTCATTGAATATTACGCTAGCAATTAAAGTCGCATTCAGTTGCGGTGTTTCACGTAACATTTTCTAATCTGCATGTGTGCTCCTCTACTCGTGATGCAATCAATACGTCTCGCATTTCGCTTGTATGCATGAACTCGAAATTCACATCCATCATTACGCACTTCACTTTGTGTACCTATCCGCTGGACAAGACAACCGGAACTCTCTCTCTGCGATAATGCCCAAAGCCTCACCGCCAATTTCAATTGTAATTGTTGGAAATATTTGATTCAAGAATGGAATTGGTACCATACTCCCAACGCGACTCATGGCCCCATGAAACTTTCATACGAAATTATTTTGCTTGTTCCATTAAATGGGGATGGGTACATTCGCTTCCCCAATACTATCATGCATTTCAACATCATCACCATCATCTTCCTCTTCCTCATCTTGGCGATGCCATCATCACATTCAATAATTGACTTCATCTTACGCGCTATACGGTCAACTAACTCCAAATGATCAACAAGTTGCTCGATCTCCTCCCTTCATCACTCGACCTTCGGCATTTGTTGTATCCCTATTATCATCCCCTCTGCTACCTCAATGGCACCACTTCACAACTTGTTCACTCTAGCCGATGTCTTGCTCTCGCTCATATCACTAATGTTCACCTCTTCTCTAGGGCAAGCTGCGCACCAAAGATCACACAGTCAAAGCGAGATCCCTTGCACCACCTTAACCATTTACGCCACGGTATGTCCGATCTACTTTCTTCAACTCCCAAATAGCCGGTCACCATTGCTTGTGAATAAAACTTGGATGGTAAATGAATAAACACTTGGATCCAAAGAAAATTTTGGGTCAACCAAAGTTTCATATCACGAATGCTAACACTCTCGGGATAGAGTGCTCAACCATGGTCACCAAAAGTTGCTTAAATCAACACCATTCTGCGTACTTTTTATTTCACCATCGCCATAATATACCCTAAATTTAATCTGGATCGACATTCTTTGCGACGATATAGACAAAATAAATTTTTAGATGACTACCAAAATGTAATATGAATAATTTAAATTGAACTACGCTAATTAACTATCGCACTACAAATACTACAATATTATAGTTCATATCTAATACATGAGTCTACAAAAGAAGAACCGATTAAATTAAATCTAATATCAACCCTAATATTTTCATACAATATTAACCTACAATATTTTACTACGCAACTAAAATAAGTAATATCAACAATTTAACTACAACAACGCTAATTAACTATCGTTTACAAATACTACAATATTAGAGTTCATATCTAATATCGCGAGTCTACAAAAGAAAAACCGATTAAACTAAATCTAATATCAACCCTAATATTTAAATACAACATTAACCTACAATATTTTTCTACGTAACTAAACAAAACACAAAATTTCGATTTTACCTTTTTATTTTCTCTTCTTCCTCTTTTTTTCCCGAGTCTCTCACTCCCGAGGCTCTGGGCGCTTTCCTCGCGAGCTCCCGGCGCCTTGCTCCTCCCTCCCTCTCCCGGCCGCCCTCCCCTCTCTCTCTGCGGCCTCCCTCCACTCGCCGGCGACTCTCCGCTCTCTCTCTTTTTCCTCGCTTACCCCCGCGCGCGAGGCTGCCTTTCTTGCCGATTCTGTCGCCACACCGTTTGGCGATGTCTTCATGTCGCCACACGAGTCGGCGATTACTACACGTATCGCCATACGGTTCGGCGGCAACTTTATGTCGCCACACGAGTCGGCGATTACTACATGTGTCGCCATACGGTTCGACGGCAACTTTATGTCGCCACACGGTTCGGCGATTACCCGTTTGTCGCCCAACCGCCGGCCGAATACCCGTTTGTCGCCCAACGGTATGGCGATTACACAGATGTCGTCATGCGATTCGGCGATTGAGTATTATTTTTGGAAGAAAAAAAATTCTCCGTATTAATATCGTAATTCGATTTATAAAATACATTATTTAAAAAAAAATTCCTTCGCCATCCCTTAAATAATGCATCACGAAGGGATCGAAACAATACGACGATAAGAGGTCGTACCGGCACAGAGTCATCACCCCTAGAGGACAAGAACGCCTCCAGCACCTTCTTCCACCTCTAGACCATCCATTCTACCATATTTCTCCATAGGATTTAGCCATAAATTATCTTAGATCATTATTAAGACTTAGGCCTACACGTCTACTCAGTGGTTTCTTCATCGAATTGGTTTTGTGGTTTAATCTGTTATTTCCAAACCATGTGTAGTGCCATCTCTATGCTATTCATATGTTCTTCTTTTATTATTAAGTAATCTATTTAGTTCTTGAGGTCAAGGGTATCCCAAATCCCAATGTAGAGATGATGATATAGATCGGGGATCTGGTACAGTCTAGTATATTCTTGTGATAATTTTTCTTCATGATGGTTGTACGAACGTTGACGGTGCATAATTTGGGCTTGCAGGACATGGAGGATAGCAGTACTGCAGTAGCAGTAGCACTGCTAGATGCGATGGGGATGAAAGGTCGAATCGTGACAGGCTATGCCTATTTTCTTAGATCGTTGTTCGTTGATGCAGGGCAATCATGAAGACCCATACACCTAATGCTGTAGCCCAAGGACAATCGTATTGCGAAAATTTTTAGTTACGTCACCCGACAATATTTTTTTTCGTGATTACTCATCGACCACTCGAAAATCTAAAAATAGTCTCATGCAGCGTTCCGCGGAAAATTTATTTTTTATTTTTTATTCGAATTCCAGCAAAGCACATACGCGGGATTTTAAATTTTTATTTTTTAGTCGAGTTCCAGCGGAATGGATTCGCGGAAAAAACAAATTTTAAAAAAATCGTGTCTTATACGTCCAGCGGACTGGAACCGCTGGATTTTTGGGAGTTCCAGCGGTTCCAGTCCGCTGGAACTCGCCGGGTTGAGTGGGGTTGGGGGCTAGACGGCGTAGACGGGAAAAAAATTATAGAACTATAACGACCTTGAAAAATTATGAAATTTTTTGTAGAGGTTCTTGACATATCAAGGATATTTTCATACAAATTTCAGAATATTATAACATACGAGGAATTTTTGAAAATTCGAACATTACAACAATCCTGATGAAACACTGACCAGCAAGTTTGAAGCGAACAAAAAATGAGACAAACTACGCTGAAAAATTGTGACATTATTTTTGGAGGTTTTTGACACAACAAGGAAATTTCCATTAAATTTTTAGAAGATTATCACAAACGGGGAATTTTTAAAAATTCAAATATTAGAACTGTCTTGATGAAGCACTGACCAGTAAGTTTGAAGCGAACCAAAAATGAGACAAACCACGCTGAAAAATTGTAAAATTATTTGTGGAGGTTTTTGAGACATTAAGGATGTTTCCATTAAAATTTCAGGAGATTATCACATACGGAGAATTTTTAAAAATTCAAATATTACAACTGTCTTGACGAAGCACTAACTAGTAAATTTGAAGGGAACGAAAAATGAAACAAACCATGTTGAAAAATTCGTTCCCTTCAGCGTGGTTTGTTTTATTTATCGTTCGCTTCAAACTTACTGATCAGTGCTTCATCCAGACAGTTGTAATGTTTGAATTTTTAAAAATTATCCGTATGTGATATTCTCCTGAAATTTTAATGGAAATATCCTTGATGTGTCAAAAACCTTCACAAATAATTTTATAATTTTTCAGCGTGGTTTGTTTCATTTTTCGTTCCCTTCAAACTTACTGGTCAGTGCTTCATCAAGATAGTTGTAATATTTGAATTTTTAAAGATTCTCCATATGTGATAATCTCCTGAAATTTTAATGGAAATATCCTTGATGTCTCAAAAAGCTCCACAAATAATTTCACAATTTTGCAGCGTGGTTTATCTCATTTTTGGTTAGCTTCAAACTTACTGGTCAGTGCTTCATCAAGACAGTTCTATTATTTGAATTTTAAAAAATTCCCAGTTTATGGTAATCTTCTGAAATTTTAATAAAAATTTCCTTGATGTGTCTAAAATCTCCAAAATAATTTCACAATTTTTCAATGTGGTTTGTCTTATTTTTGATTCGCTTCAAACATTCTGGTCAGTGTTTCGTCAGGAGTGTTGTAATGTTCGAATTTTAAAAATTCCTCGTATGTGACAATTTTCTGAAATTTTTATAGAAATATCCTTGATATGTCAAAAACCTCCACAAAATATTTCACAATTTTTCAAGATCATTACAGTTCTATAAATTTTTTTTCCGTCGACGGCGTCTAGCCCTCCAACCCCACCCCTCATCTACGAGTTCCAATGATCGGAACTCCCAAAAATCCAGCGGTTCGATCCATTTGACTGACGTTACGACGTGATTTTTTTTTAAAAAAAATTCCGCGAATCCATTCCGCTGGAACTCGACTAAAAAATAAAAATTTAAAATCCCGCGCATCTGCTCCGCTGGAATTCGAATAAAAAATAAAAAATAAATTTTCTGCGGACTTCGAACGTTGCATAACACTGTTTAGAGGCTATTTTTAGAATTTCGAGTAATCGGCGGCTAATCACGGAAAAAAAATGTTGTCGGGTACCATAACTAAAATGTTACTGTAGTACTTGTGAGCAGGGTTACAAGGGATGTGTTTCACAAATATATATTCATCTTCGGCTCTGGACACATAAAGATGGTATGAATACCACGGTGGCACCCATCGACCATCTAAAGCCCACTAGTGAAGAACTGACGGCCCAAGAATGTCTTTAATTATTATATATCATGCCATTTATATTTCCATAATTTATTATTATTGGCCATTTAATTCTTAATTATTTATTATTAAGCCTAGGCTTTTGCATTAGGAGACCTACCGCTCCTCGTAGATATGATACTTGTAACATTCAAAAAATCTGAGTTTTAGAATGTTTAAATTTGAAAATGAACCATTTGCATTTTTCTTGAATTAATTTCAGATTAAGTTGAATTTTCTATTTATAAAATTATTTAATTTGACTAATTCATTCATCGAATAAAATATTTTCAGTTTTAGTTTGGTTCATTATGCCTCAAAGAATTTTTCTATATTTTTGGAGATTTTCTAAATTTATTTGCTATTTATTCGAATTTATTTGCTTTTAATTGGATTTCTGGAAATTTATTAAATCGAAAAATGTTTTATCTTCGAAAATCTTTGTGGGCCGAATTTCTTGACCCATTCCTTCCGTCGCCCGCCCACTCAAGGTCCGCCCAGCTCTTCTGCTGCTCGGCTACAGCGCTCGCCCGAACTTAGCTACCCAGCAAGGTGTCTGCCGCAATGCACCACGTCGCCTCGCATTGCCGCGCGAAAACCCTAACCGCCTCGCGTCAATCCCGCGCCGTTTCGGTTTCCGGTTGCACGTCTCCCGAGCTATTTAAGCCGCCCGCGCCTCGACCGAGTTCGCCTCTTTGCGCCGCTCATTTTGCCCCATCTCTTGCTGCCCGAGACGCTGTCGTCATCGCGCGCGAGCTCGCGGAAGTTCTCCACCATCCCGAGCTCTTCGCCGCCGTCTTTCTTCTTCTCCGGTGAGCCTCCGCTGCCGCTTTTGGTCGCGCCGAGTTCGCCGCGACACCCTTTTCCTTTTGCCCTAGATCCGATCGCGTCTCGTCGCATTTTTGCGCGAAGCAGCGCCGTCTTCTTCGGCTCCGACGAGTTCGCGCCGCCGCCGAGCCGCTTTGCCACCTCGTCAGCACCGCGTCTCGCCGCGTGGCCGCCACCTCAGCGCCACATCGCCCCGCCTTCCGCCTCGGTCAACGCCGCCTCGCCTCCGCGCCCGCGTCGCGTCACCGCGCTGCGTGGCGGCTGCGTCGACACCGCGTCGGTACCTCGTCGGCCCTAGCCATCGTGGCCGCCACGTCGGCATCTCCCTCCTCGGTGCTCCCGGTCCACCGTGAGCCGTGTCTCTGACGCGTGGGTCCCACGTGTCAGGCGGTGTTTCTTTTCTTTTTTGATTTTCTAGAAATTCCGAAAAGCCCAACCAATCAGATCTCGCCACGTGTCAGCTTCTCTGATTTTTCTGAATTTCTAATCTAGGAATCTTCCAAGAGCCCATTCTCCTTCGTTCGAGCTCCGATTCCAGTGATTCAAGTTTCTAAATTCATCTAAATTCAATATCTATCTTCAGTATCATTCTTTTCAATTTTTGAATTTTGTTTGATTTTTTTTATTTATTTGCCTCGTTTCGCGTGTAGGCAGCGCACCGGGTTCAAGCGAATCGTGAATGAGGTAGAACCAAAGAAGAGGCAACGAAGGCAAGTCTTCTTTGAACATATTGATTCCAAATTTTACAAAATGCGTATGTTGTTTTTAAATTATGCATGCTTACTTTTATGCAATGTACTTTAAATATAGTCTTAGAATATAGTTAAATACCAGAATTTGTTATACCCTCATTGGTATTGATCATGTCAAACCTTTTTCACCCTAGTTAATACTAGCTATTTTATTTGGTGATAACCAGTAGCTTAGTATGGGATAGTAGAATTGCTTAGTTCAGCTTAAACGTTTCGGTATTATGCCATTATGGGAATCATTTCAAATATTTTTGAATCTTATTTGTGAAGTCGTGGCAATTGGTGTTGCTGCTGTTATTCAAATGAAATAAAGTGGAAAATATGGTTTAGACCAGGGCGGATGGTTGTTTGGTGGGTGCAGAAAGCACGAGACCTTGGTATGTGAATGTTCCGCCCTAGTCACTTAAGGACCGAAGCATGTGTTATCATGGACCAAGCACTACCGTACAACCACAAGTCTATATGGGTGCGACACAGCTAAATAATTTGTCGTCTCATTATTAGCTTCGCCGGTTGGTGAGTGCGGATGTTGGCGGCGCAAGAGGGGCTTCAGATCTTTGGCGATTAGAACCCTAACAGCGGTTAAACCTTAGCGGGCGAGGTTAATAGTGGGGTTGTACATTGTAAAGGCCTTGTCATGATCTCTCTGCCGACACACCAAAGGAAGTGTGTTGATAGCTTGGCAACAAGAGTCGATCATGTCTTGTGGGTAAAGTGTACACACTCTGCAGAGTTAAAACTACTTAAGTAGTTGTGCCCACGGTCAAGGGTAGGCAAGGTACGCTGGCACATTGTTGATTTCATGGTTTTGTTTTAAAGGAAAATGGTGGTTTTGGGAATCCGTGAGCAGATGGAACTCTTGGGTTATGGTTTGGCGGATGGAGCCAGTCAGGTAGATGGAACCTGCTTTAATTGTCATATCAAATTCAATTACTATGCTATTACCTTTTGATCAAATGATGCTTTATGAAATTACTATTGGTATTTACAGTTAAACTTTGCTTTATGCTAAAAGAGTCATATTATGCCTTCAATTGTTTAGCCTTGCATATAGTTATCATGCATTATGTTTCCAAGACTTGCAGAGTACATTTTGTGCTCACCCTTGCAACATCCCCAACTTTCCACAGAAGAGTTTGCAGAAGCTGAAGATGACTACGATTTCTACGCTTGTGGTTATGACGAAGGCGATCCGGAATGCTAGGACGTGAACCCCAGTCGATTGCCTGTTGGGCAAATGGATGGGCTTATCCTGCTTTTATTATTTCGTTTCCGCTGTTTCTTATTGAGCTCAAGCTATGATGCTGCTTATTTATAATAATTGGCCATAAGGCTAATACTCTTTTTCTTATGTGCTTCGTGATATGGATGTGTTGTCATCATTGTTTCCACTGTGTGTGCTAGCTTTTCCTGGACTAGCACAGGTTATACACAGAGGGATTAGATTAGGAAATCCGATCCCGACAATACTCTTACTCATTAGAAATAGCTACTACAATGATATCATGCACTTGCGGGGCATTTGGCCATCAGCCACGTTGTTGCCTCCCCTAGCACCTACTTCTTCCAATCAAACTAATTATGGGTTGTTATCCTAGGTCGTCGCCCTTTCGCATCCAGCCAGCTCACTAGTGTGAGATCATGTGGAGGTCAACTCATAGATGTGTGATGAGTACTTGATATTTGTTAGGTTTATGTCGATTTGTGTGAATTTGTTTTAGTTTAAAAAATTGAATTTGCAATTTTGAGTTGCGGTAGGCCTTCCCAATGAGCTTAAGCGATGCATTTATTTATGAATTCATACAGTACTAATTATAAATTGTATATCTTGTGAATAGTATTATGTGATGGGTTTCCCTTGTTTATGATGGTTGCAGGACTTAGTTAGATCTTGGTGAGGCGGAGGAGATCGGGACTAGGCTAGGAGAGCTGAAGTCTAGACAGTCAGGTGGCGCTGAAGATGACCGATGCCAGGAGTTGCTGCGAGCTGGGAGGACAAGTGGAAGGTTAGAATGCCAACTTGAGACTTACTAAAGAGAAGGAGGATCGTTGGATCAAGTTTCGCGAATGGAGTAGCGGTCAAGTTAGCATAAATGGATAAAACCCGTTAGGACATGTGGATGGCTGAGATGCCAACTTGAGCCCAGTCAAGTGAAGGAGTATCGTTGGATCCAGGTTCATGGATGGAGTAGCGGTCAAGTTAACATGCTTTTAGGCTCCCAAGATTTGTAGTAAGGTTTTAGGATTTCTTTGTGTGCTCATTTGTGAGCTTTGCCCACCTAGTAGTGTGGCTTTGTAAACTGATGAATACTCATACCAGGGGTACCCCAACGGCCCAGGATCACAAGCAGGCCGTGTCCAGCCCACCTCCGACTTAACAAGCCGTCCCCGGGCCCAACTCCGACCAAGGGACCCGCGGGGGCTATAAAGACGCTCGACCCTGACCAAGTCAAGGCGAGCAATCCCGACCAAGCTAAGGCAACCTGCCTCAAGGGCCATGTGTCAGGCCTCCGCGGATTGTTGGCCACGTGCCCTATGGGCAGGATCGTTCGAAGTGACCGTCACAGGCGGATGGCCCCTTCCCAAAGCGGCACAAGGGTTGCCCAAGTCAAAACTCGGTCCCATCGCGATCACACGAAGTATGGGAACGCGCTCTCTCCCGGCGGCGCCGAGGGCTACGTTCGCAACATCGGCTGACAGCTCCCGGATAGCAGTGCGGCTGCTTCCCGAGAAGCGGCGAATCGCTCTGCTCGAGAAGCCTACCGAACCCGGTATGGGCGGGGGACGGCGACCACTCACCAAAATGCGTGACTAGGGCTCCTAGTCTAGGTTTCTCCTTCCTTCCTTCCTTCTCCCAATTCTCGATGTAACTTTGCCTCTCGCCTATATAAAGGGGCGGGGACCTTCAGAGAGAAAGGGGAGACACGAGGACAACAGAAAAACACTCTTGTGTACAAACCCTCGATCCACACTTGTAATCGTTGTCGCGCGATGCACAAAAAGCAATACAACATCGTCGCCTGAATGGAGTAGGGACATTCGGCCCGAACCAATATACACATTGGACTTTTTGAGTCTAACCATTCAGGGAGAGGGAACGCGTGGCCCCTTAGACTTACAAATTTACTTGCCGGTGCTCGAAACGCCGACAGTTGGCGCGCCAGGTAGGGGTTTTCCGCAGCGTCTTCATCGACATCTCGGATTCCGCTTTGTCTCACGATGGCTTTCTTCTCCCACGACGGCGTGTGTGCGTCGAGGAGCCGGATCCGTTTTGGCTCCCTCGACTTCATCGCCACCTCGACGGGAGAGCTCGCGCTCATTCCCGTCACCTCGAGGACCCGAGCACCGCTAGGAGCACGGACTCCGTTCAAACGACCGCCACCTCGGCAGGGGCCCCAAGAGTTCCAAGGCGGAGCTCATGGCGCCTCGCCCTCCCCGGGAGTGGCACCGCGGACCGGGGTGATGTTGCATCACCTCCGTAGGCTCACAACTTCGTGGCAATGGCGGCTATATGCGACCTCTGTCCACGACTCTTTGGAAGATTCTTCCAGCCACGGTTTCAGCTCCGACATAGAGCACACTGCCCGCAGACGACACTCTCGCGAGTGCAACATGGCGGGCACGATCGACCTGACCGTAACCCCTACAGCCTCGGGGGCCCTCATCCGGCGCACTAAGGCGCGGAAGAGGAATATCGATCTGGCCTTGGGTGCGCTAAGCTCGCGTGTAGAAGCTTCATGCGGCCTTGACGAGTGGAGGCCCGGGCGGACACTCGGCGAGCCGAGGCCCGGCGGGCGACCTCGGCGAGCTCGTGCCGACTGGGCGAGATCAGCCGAGCCCCGCTTATGCCGGTGATGATGCGCGCGACGAGCACGACAAATACACCACCGATCCGGTGGAGGTCGATGGCCCTCGGTTCTTCCCCACACGAGCCAAAAACGTGGCGCGGTGCTATCTTTGCTCATGCACCTCCACGAGCCGGCCACCCGAAGCTAAGGCCACCTACGGAACCTCGGGGCGGTGGAACATCTGCGGCACGGCACATGCAGCCTCGTTTCTCCTCTGCTGGTGCCACCTCGGCCGCCGGACACTGCACCATCGCTGCGTGGCCGGATGGGTCCGGCAAAGCGGCGGCGCACCACGAACAACCCGAGCCTCGCGCACCGGTGCGCCAAAGACCTCGGCGGTGACTACGATGTCCGTGCCACCCTCGAGGCACGGAGGAAAGCGGTGGACGAAGCGGCCCGATCGCGGGTCGTGAAACGGCCGCGCCGCGATGACGCGGCCCGATCCCGATGGCCGGGCCACGGGCTTTACATCAAGGATCCGCCATGCGGATTTCCTGCGGTCGAGCACCTACCAACATAACCAAATACACCGGGCCCACGAACCCGTTAATCCGGTGCGAAGATTACCGGCTCGCATGCCGGGCGGGAGGAGCTGCGGATGATCTCTTCATCATCCAATACCACCCCATCTGCCTCGCGGACTCGGCTCGAGCCTGGCTCGAGTACCTGCCCGCAAAAACCATCAGGAACTGGGCTGACTTGAAGAGCCTCTTCGTCAGCAACTTCCAGGGCACTTACAAGCGTCCCGGAAACTCCTGGGACCTGAAGAGCTGCAAGCAGCAGCCGGGAGAAACACTCCGGGATTACATCCGGCACTTCTCCCGTCAGTGCAATGAGCTCCCTGACATCTCTGACGCCGATATCGTGGGGGCGTTCATCTACGGCACCTCCTGCAAGGCCTTGGTGCACAAACTGGGCTGCGTTAAGCCCAGAACCACCAAGGAGCTTCTAGACATCACCACCAACCACGCCTCCGGCGAGGAGGCTGTGGGGGCCATTTTTGAAGGAGGGAAAGCCAACCAGGGCTGGCCCCGGCGCCGTCCCCGACCGCTCCGCTCGGAACAAGCGGCGACGCAGGTGAAAGTGTCCGCAGGTCGGGTGGTCGCGACCGTCGATCGCCCGCTTCGCGAGAAGCGCCGCATTGTCGCGCGATCGTCGCGCTCCACCATTTCGAAGTGATGGATAGCCGATGTCGCACCACGGGTTCCCCGTCAAGCACAAGTCACGGATCGCTAGGTCTCGAGGCACGCTTCCTCTCCAAAGCACCCTATGGCGCCACGGGGCAAAGGAAAGAAGCAAGCCCGCCCCACGGTGAGAGAAAGAAGCGGGCGGCCGAGTTCCTGAACCCGACGATCGCCTCATGATCTTTGGTGGACCTGTCCGGGCCCCGAATCTAAATCCGACCCTCCGTGTATTACTCGTGCCATCCGAGATCACGCTAGCACACACATCATCTGAGGTTGCACATCACGCACATCACAAGGATATAAGAATAAATAGTGCAAACATGTATATAAACCGAGTTGTACGACCTTATGGTCTCCTTACAGATAAGTCAGCCACACAGGGCTTACATTATTCAAAGTAAAGAAATAGCAGCGGGACATAAATAAAGGTCGTGGAAGATTCCATCTGGCAACAGGCAACCGACTGGGCTTGCCCCCTAGTTGTTCGTATCCTCGATGTACTCCTCCTCCCAAGCTGGTGTAGTCTCCTCCACTGATGTTGGGGTTGATAAGCAAGGTGGGGTGAGTACACAAGGCACTCAACAAGTAATGCACATAATGCAACGCTATTACTATATGCAGAGCTTATTCCAAAGGATTGGCTTAAATGGTTCTTTTGCATCAAGCAGCATTTTATTTTTTTTAACCAATATCTTAATTAGATTAAAGCAGTGGGACAGTTATAAGTAATAATAATTTCAAATGGTTTTTCCTTGAGGATTCTCGGCACACAGCCTTAACAGTTCATTTTTAACACTTGGCACACAACCCTTCCATGTTTTGTTTATGAAAATCTATCCTCATTTGTAATCCCGAGCAATGCTCAATACCGTGAGCACGGCTATTGAATAGTTTGACACTCTGCGGAGGTTGTACACTTTACCCACAAGATACTGACCACCACCACAGTGATTGTCCGCAACAAAGCTTTTCAGAACTTCTACCTTAACCAAAGAACCTCTCGATTGCCTTCACTATCACTTCCCTCACAGAGCCAAGTATAGGACCGGCCAATCACCGTTGGATGGGCACCAAGCCGTAGCACGTACGCCCCATACAGATACACCCACGTGTCTCTGTCACCCCGAGGTATCGGAGGAAAGATATCGAACCCTAGTCAACTAGGTCTGCCTCATATCGGACATGTGGTTGTACGGGTGACTCGGATCAAAGGCTTGCAAGGTGAAGTCCTTAATCGACCAAGGCAAGACTTCCAACACTCAACGATGGCACACGACCCAATGTGGCACATGACTCACATCACTCATCAACCCATCGCCACACGGGCCCACGAGCACACAACCTCTTGCCACTTGCCCCGCTAAAACATTTCCCACCCGGTTGATTATTGTGCAACACATGCCAAAAATAACTCAACATCGTGACGGAACCACACAGTCGTTGTACCTCAATCTCATCATGTGGCATCATCACACCACTTTTCAAAATACATTCAAAGTCTTTAATCAAGATTGTAGCATTTTTTCCAAAGATCACTCATGATTCGTTGCAAGGCTAAGCATCTACTCACGGCCTAGCCTCCCGTGTTGGCACAATATTAACATCCAACTAATATAATCAACTTAGGGTGACAATGATTTAGGCATACAATTAATAATTCAAGGTGGCATAACAAAATGGGTTGATTAACTACATTATCCCGAATCAATTTAAATTCATATTAAATAAATAAGCATGCATAGTTTCAAAGCATAAACTATATTTTAAAAATCTGGGATCAAAATGATCAAAGCATCACTTGCCTTCAAAGAGTTGCTGGTCTTGTTCCGAAACTTGGTCTTGAGCGACGAATTCTTCCTCGAAACTTTCCAAGAAATTTGCGCCTCACGCGTACAAACAAAATATGCAATAAATAGCTAATACAGAAGACTAAATGACCTCAAAATTCAAATAAAATTCACCATTAAATATCTCACAATTTTATGAATTTTTAGAAATTTGAATCACCTAAATCCGAGTTAAAATGCCAAAGTTATAGTCATTTGAAGTTTGAATAAAATCAAAATACAGAAATTAAGAAAATCCGATTTTTCTGAATTATTTTATACTCGAAATTCGCATTTATGACGTCAGCACCGCGTCATGATGACGACAAAGACAGAAAAGAAATTCGGTCGAAAATTTTATATATAAAAAAAAATATATGACGCCATCACGACGTCACTTCGACACGCGGCACGCCCGAGGTCGCCACGTCGCTCGGATCTATGGACTGGTTCACGGCTCCGGCTCGGTCTACCGTGGACTCGGTTCACCGTAACGATGTAGCAACGCTGCAAGATCCGAGCCGCTCGCTGAATCAACGCGAGATCTCTCACGCCGCACCGCAGCGCCGAGATGCGCGTGCGACCGCGTCAGCGCGATCCAACGCTGGCGACGCCTCGGCTCCACGCCCACGCTGCCGCACATCCAACGGCGCGCAGATCCAACGCCAAGACCGCGCCACATCGCGACGTTCGGATCATGCGACGACACGCGCGCAATCGCGACGGTGCACCGAAATCGACGGTTGGATCTCGTCTCCGCTCGTCAAAACGCCCACGCCAAGACGCGATTTGGCGAGGGTACGGTGCCATCTCCGCCGCCGTTCAAATCGAAGCGCGGATCCTTAGGCAAAACCAGATCCAATCTCTACCGCTTAGATCTAATCTAACGGCACACGGCACCGGCGGTTTACTCGCTCATGGCGCGACGTGGCTCAATCCTACGCGCCAAAAAGATCCAAGGGTTCGCATTAAATCTAGCCGCAGAATCTAGATCTAATCCCACCGCATACATCAAGATCCAACGGTCACGATTCAATCTAAACATCTACAGAGATGGAGGCTACGTGGACTCACCGTAACCGAACGATGCAAATCGGACGGTGGCGGCGTTCGACGAGGTTGACGGCGCCGAAAAGCGAAGGTTGCCGGAGTTGGGAAGACGACCTCGGCGACGGCGATGCGGGCTTCTCCGCGAGAAGAAGTGGCTCGATCGACGCGCTTGGCGGAAGGGTTACTCCAGTGACCTTGGCGACGGCGGAGAGAATCCGGCCAAGCAAACGCGAAAAAAAGAAGCGGCACAAAGAAGCAACTCACGCGAGCTCGTGCGGCGCTAGAGGGGTCTCGGCGTGCGTGCGAGGAGTCAAAAGACGCGCGAAGGTCTCGCACGCGCCCTCAACGGGACTTAAGGGTTGCCTCGACGCGTGCGCGAAACGCCGGCGGAATGCACGGCCATCAAAGCTCACGCCTCTCGGCGATTTCGCGGGCGAGTGACGTGGCGCAATCCGCAGCGTCCGTCGCGACGATCCGAAGGCTCACGCGTGCGCGACGTGGCACACTCACAGCGCTCGATCCGGATCGGACGGCAGATGGGTCGGCGCTAGGGTTTGCGCGTGAATGGCTGGGCGAAGCACAAGCCACTGGCTCGCCCATTATCGCTCAACTGATTTTTAAAACATTTCACATTTAAAATAATTCTAGAAATTCAATTAAATCATTTGGAGCTTTTAAAATAGCGTAAAAATTCGAAAAAAATCGAAATTACTTTGAGATATTTGGAACTCAATTAAAATATTTGCAATAAAACTTTGCAAAAACTTTTCCATTATTCAATTGTTTTCAAGAAAACCCTATTTGAATAAATCCAAATAAATTTAAATAAATTCCCAAAAATTCACAAAACCAAAAATACTCCAAAATTTAAATTAGAGCAAAAATAAATTAGGTGTTACAAACCTCCTCCTTAATGTAATCTCGTCCCCTAGATTCTGTAATGTCTACAAAAAATAGGTTAGGAACTCCTTCTTCGATCTTCTTCACGCTCCCACGCTGCTTCACTTTCCGAATGGTTGCTCCATTGAATTCGCAAAAGCGTGTTGACTTGTTCCTTGTCTCTCCGTCCATTATGTCCGTAATCTTCATCTGATGTTCTTTGTAAGTTAGGTCTTCTTGCACTCAATTACCTCCAAAGGTGTTTGCTCTTCCGTACTCGAAGACACTTCTTGATTGTGATACATGAAATACATCATGCACTCTCGCCAAAGACTGTGGTAACTCAATCGATAAGCAACTTCACCTCTGCGGCTCAAGATCTTGAATGGTCCGACATATCCGGTGCGAGTTTTCCTTTGCATGGAACCTTCGACTCCTTTGAGAGGTGTGACTCTAAGGTACACAAAATCTTCGGTTCAAAGCTCGGTTCCTGCTGACGGTTGTCGGCATAACTCTTTTGCCTTGATTGTGCAATCTTCAATCTTTCCCCGATCGTATGATCTGTTCTTCCGCTTCTGAAGAATGTCCGTCCAAAACATGTCGTTCACTTTCTCTCATTCCAATTCAATGGTGTTCGACAGACCGACCATACAAAGCTTCAAATGGAGACATCGTAGAACTCGCTTTGATAATCGTTGTTGTAACTAAACTCAAGATAAGGCAAACACTTGTCCCATGAAGTGGAATATGCTAAAGCGCAGCTCTCAACATATCTTCCAATATCCGTTAACCCTCTCGCTTGACCATCCGTCATGGATGGTAGGTCAGATCTTGAAGTTCAAACGAGTTCCCATCGCTTCATGTAGCTTACCCCAAAATCTGGAGGTAAATTGGGTACCTCCGACACTATCTTCTTGATATTCGCATGCAAGCACGATCCGTGCCATATAAAGTTACGCTAACGGTCTCCTAATAAGTGGTCTTTACCGGTATGGAATGTGCCACCTTGGTTAAGCGATCCACTATGACCCATATGGAATCATATCCACTTTGCGCTCGGGTAATCCGTTATGAAATCCATACCAATTTCTTCCCATTTCCATTCGTGTATCTTTAAGGGTTGTAATAGCCTCTGGTCTTTGGTGCATAGCTTTGACTCTTTGGCATGTGTCACATAATGCAACATATTCGGCGACTTCTCGTTTCATGTTTGGCCACCAAAATCTTTCCTTTAAATCTTGATACATTTTCGCACTTCCTGGATGAATTGAGTACTTGGAGTCATGAGCCTCCTCCAGAATTAACTGCTTCAACTCCTTTTTGTTCGGTACACAAATGCGCCCTTTAAACCACATAGTACCTTGTTCATCCAATTTGAAATCTTTTGCTTTGCCTTCATCCATTTTGCCCTTAATTCTTTTGATTTTATCATCATCTTTCTCGCCCTTCCTTGATCGATCTTCCGGTAGGTCTTACTTCCAAAGTTGCTAGGAATCCTTCCGTACTATTTCGGTTCTAATTTACGAATTCCTTACACAATTCACTTTGACTGTTTCCAACAAAGATATTTACACTGTGGTTCTTTACTGCTCAAGGCGTCGCCACTACGTTGGCTTTACCAGATGGTAGTGAATTCTCACATTATAATCCTTGATTAACTCTAACCATCTTCTTTGCCTCATATTTAGGTCGACTTGCGTGAAGATATACTTAAGACTTTTATGATCGTGATACACTTCACATCTATTTCGATGAGATGATGACGCCATATTTTTAGGGCATGCACCACGGCAGCTAATTCCAAATCATGAGTCGGATAGTTCTCCTCATGTGGTCTCAATTGCCTCGATGCATAGGCAATTACCTTCCTATTTTGCATCAACACGCATCCCAATCCTCGACGCGATGCATCACAATAGATGTCAAGCCTTGATGAACGCTGTAAAACTAATACAAAGCCGATGTTAATCTCCTCTTCAACTCCCGAAACTCTTCTCACACTCGGTGTCCATAGGAATTTCCTTTCCTTTTCAACAATTGCGTAAGAGGTCTCGCAATCGTAGAGAATCCTCCGATGAATCGACGGTAATACCCCGCCATTCCAAGGAAACTACGGTTTGGGTTACCGACTTGGGTTGCTCCCAATGCGAACCGTCTCCACTTTCTTTGGATCTACCGCAACTCCTGCTGCGGTCATTATGTGTCCAAGAAATTCAACCTTATTCTTCCGTAAATCACATTTGCTAAATTTCAAAACAAGCTGTTGCTCTCTCAACTTTTCAAGGACTAGCCTCAAATGCTCGGCGTGCTCTTCTCTCGCCTTGGAATAGATAAGGATATCATCTATGAATACGACGATTTAACTTGTCCAAGTATTCCATAAACACCTTATTCATTAAGTTCATGAAATATGCCGTGCATTTGTCAAGCCAAAAGACATCACCAGAAACTCGTAGTGTCCATATCTTGACGAAATGCGCCTTCTAATATCCTCCGATCGGATCTTCAATTGATGGTATCCTCGATCAAGATCAATTTTGGAGAATACTCTGCTCCTCTCAATCGGTCAAACAAATCATCAATCACGGTAGTGGATACTTATTCTTTATCGTCACATCATTGAGTGCACGATAGTCTATACACATCCTAAAACTTCCATCCTTCTTCTTGACGAATAAGATAGGTGCTCCCCATGGCGATGAACTAGGTCTTATAAATCCTTTTCCAAAGATTCCTCAATTTGCTTCTTCATTTCCACCAATTCCTCTGTGGACATCCTGTAAGGTCTCTTAGCTATTGGAGCTGTCCTCGAACCAACTCTATCACGAACTCGATATCTCTATCCGCGGCATTCCGGTAAATCTTCCGAAAATATCCGGATATTCATTGACTATGGAAACTTCCTCTAAGTCGATCTTCATGTCGTTGACCATTAATTGTCCATCCCGCACCGGTGTTGCTTCAAACTCAATCTTCTTTCCATCCGGCTCGACCGATATGACTCTTTTTCCATGATCCAGATCGCTTTGTGATTGGTTAACCAATCCATTCCCGTGATAACATCCAAGGTTTGGGTATTAAGGACGATTAAGTTCGCTAGGAACTCAACTCCATTAATTATTAGTCTTACCCCGTAACATCCTACTTTAGATCGGAGTTCGATCCGAGGATTGGACTATGAGCACACATTTAAGATTCACTATTTCCATATCATTTTGAACAGCAAAATCTCGGAAATAAAAGAATCGCGGCTCGAATCAAATAAAACGAAGAATGTAATCGAAGTTTACTAGAACTTACCCAAGACAACATCCGTGGGCGCTCGACTTCATCCGTCGAATGTGGTTGACTCGCCTCGTGCGCCTCCTTGGGATGGAGTTGTTCTTTGTGATGCCCCGCGTTCACGGTTGGCGCGGAGTCCTTGCCGTGTGTTCCCTGTGTTAAAGCGGACCGGTGACACCTCCTTCTTAGGGCAATTGTTGGCAAATGCCCCATTTCATTGCAATGGTAGCAACGCCTTCCCATCGCTCGAGAGGTTCCTCCATCTGCGCTACGCCTCTGCCGAGTCTCAACATTCGACCCATCGGGCGATTTGCCGCAGTGGTGCTCTATCATTGCCTCTGGCCGGTACCGGATGAACTGCTGGGGTGCCATCCTCGCCTCTCTCTGCCTTGACGACCTCCTTGTTGCGCCATTCTGCGCTTCTCGTTGTCATCCAACTCTCGGCGCTTGTCCTCTAAGATAAGAGCTTTGTTAACTAGCTCTTGGAAGTCGTGGAATGTGTGGGTGATCGGTCCACTGCAACTCCTCGCATTCAATCCCTTCATGAAGCGGGATTGTCCGCCTTATCCGTAGCCACGCCCTCCGTGCGTAGCGTGCGCTTGGGTGAACTTGTTCGTAATCGCCACCGATCGCCGCCTTGCTTGAGACTCCGAATTCTCCTTTTAAGATCCATGATACCCTCGGGTACATGGTAATCGGGCGAAAGTCGAGGTGAATTCTCCCACGTGATACTCTGTGGGTCCTCGCGAGCTCGCAGGTTTTCCCACCATTCTCGCGGCAGTCCTTGAGTTGATGAGAGGCATAGAGTACCCTCTCATGTCCTACACACGGGTAATGTGCACTTCCTTTCAATTGTCCTTAGCCAATCGTCCGCTTCCGGTGGATTGGCGTTACTCGAGAAAGTAGGTGGACGGGTTCTCATAAACTCCGACAACCCGAGTAGGGGTGTGGTCCATGGTTACCCCTGTGTTGAACATTCACAGCAGCCTTGATTGGATATCTCGCGCATGGTTTGAACCATCGTGTTCATAAGTTGAGTCCGGGCATCAAGAAGGCTCCTGTGTTACGCATATCGACCTCGGCGGTTGAGGAATCGGCACTTCATTACGTTATCCGCTCGTTAGCTCCACTTCACTGCTCCAACATTTCCACGAGTCCTCACCATCTGCTGCAAACTTCGTGGTTAAGAAAAGAAGAGAGCATAGACAAGTAGAAGAATTTATGTGGGAAACAGTGCAACTTAAATTATTTAGCCACTTTATTGATATAATATAAAGCAGTATGGTTGCTCACAAGTGCCTAAGGGCAATGCAACACATACGAGACACTCACAACAAAAACAAGTAAGCAAACATAGGAATCCATGACGACTCACACCTAATGGTGACTCTGAAGAAAAAGACGCGACTCAACCTTCGAGTCTCGACACTATACTCTACTAGACTCGATCACCATCGAGCCAACCCGCTGCGGCTCCCGAGCATACACCGTGGGTGCTCGGACCGGGCAACCGTCCTCGTGACTCATCACGCCGGTGCAAATGACCCCATCGACTACCGTCCCGGCTGCTCGCTGCTCGTGACCGGTGCCTCTTGCTCGCTCCTCCGGACCGATCGTAACTCTAGAATCGCTCATGCTCGGGTCCATACAAAGCCATCTCCAACTCCCGGATCTTCTCGCATGGAGTGAGCTAAGCCCTCCCGCACTGGATCTTTGCCTCGCGACTCGGCGCGGGTCCTCTGCAACTCCCGACCGTCTCGCCCAAGGCGCCTCCGGGCGATGACGCACTCGCCAGTGGGTGATAGTGGCGCCCTCCTCCACAAGCTCCATCCTGTCAAAATGATTGTCTCGACGCGGATGGTGACGAAAGACGGTGCCTCCAACTCGCGAGTAAGCGCGGGCACCGCCGTGACGCTCGTCGCGCCACTCGGATTCGGCCTCAAAAGAAGACCTCCTGACCGTGATGTAGATAGGACGGCTCGCCTCGCCCTCTCCCGAGCATACATCGTGATCTTGACATCCCAGCGACGCCAAGTCCCGCCTGCACTCACCGGTTCCTCGATACAATGGTGCTGTCAAAACCTCCGAGCAATCGCATCATACGCCATAACTCCGCGCATATCCTCCTGCGCTCTCCATAGGTGTGGATCATCCTCATCCGCCAAAAAAACCTTGTTTAAATTAAACAGAGAATAATAAAAATTCAAAGATAGGTATGAATAAGGGAGAAGAGATAAGTCGAGATTTCTTTGACATTCTTGCTCAAGTTGATTAGGTCTTTAGAAAATAGTTTTACCCTCCTAGGCACAACCAAACTAGGGTCAAGACTCTACCAACCTCGCTCGATACCACCTCTGTCGCCCCGAATCAGAATCCGGACTCTCGTGTATTATGTGCCACCCGAGATCACGCTAGCACACACACAATACACAGGTTGCACATCACGCATATCACAAGGATATAAGAATAAATAGTGCAAACATGTATATAAACTGAGTTGTAATGACCTTATGGTCTCCTTACAGATAAGTCACCACACAGGCTTACATTATTCAAAGTAAAGAAATAGCAATGAACATAAATAAAGGTCGGGAAGCCTTCATCTTGCCACAGTGCAACCGATCGGGCTTGCCCCTAGTTGTTCGTATCCTCGATGTACTCCTCCTCCCAAGCTGGTGTAGTCTCCTCCACTGATGTTGGGGTTGATAAGCAAGGTGGGGTGAGTACACAAGGCACTCAACAAGTAATGCACATAATGCAACGCTATTACTATATGCAGAGCTTATTCCAAAGGATTGGCTTAAATGGTTCTTTTGCATCAAGAAGCATTTTATTTTTTAACCAATATCTTAATTAGATTAAAGCAGTGGGACAGTTATAAGTAATAATAATTTCAAATGGTTTTTCCTTGAGGATTCTCGGCACACATTTAAAGTTCATTTTAACACTTGGCACACAGCCCCTTCCATGTTTTGTTTATGAAAATCTATCCTCGATCAGAATCCCGAGCAATGCTCAATACCGTGAGCACGGCTATTCAATAGTTTTGACACTCTGCAGAGGTTGTACACTTTACCCACAAGATACAACCGCCACCACACGTGTGATTGTCCGCAACAAAGCTTTTCAGAACTTCTACCTTAACTAAAGAACCTCTCCAGTATTGCCTTCACTATCACTTCCCACACAGAGCCAAGTATAGGACCGCCAATCACCGTTGGATGGGCACCAAGCCGTAGCACGTGCACGCTCCCCATACAGATACACCCTGTACCGTCACCCGAGGTATCGAGGAAAGATATCGTAACCCTAGTCAACTAGGTCATCCCATATCGGACATGTGGTTGTACGGTGACTCGGATCAAAGGCTTGCAAGGTGAAGTCCTTAATCGACCAAGGCAAGACTTCCAACACTCAACAAGGGCACACACCCAATGTGGCACACAGACTCACATCACTCATCAACCCATCAGCCACAGCCCACAGTGCACACACCTCTTGCCACTTGCCCTATCTAAAACATTTCCCACCCAGCTTGATTATTGTGCAACACATGCCAAGAATAACTCAACATCGACGGAACCACACAGTGTCACACCTCAATCTCATCATGTGGCATCATCACACCACTTTTCAAAATACATTCAAAGTCTTTAATCAGATTGTAGCATTTTTCCGAAAGATCACTCATGATTCGTTGCAAGGCTAAGCATCTACTCACGGCCTAGCCTCCCGTGTTGGCACAATATTAACATCCAACTAATATAATCAACTTAGGGTGACAATGATTTAGGCATACAATTAATAATTCAAGGTGGCATAACAAAATGGGTTGATTAACTACATTATCCCGAATCAATTTAAATTCATATTAAATAAATAAGCATGCATAGTTTCAAAGCATAAACTACATTTTAAAAATCTGGGATCAAAATGATCAAAGCATCACTTGCCTTCAAAGAGTTGCTGGTCTTGTTCAAAACTTGGTCTTGAGCGACGAATTCTTCCTCGAAACTTTCCTAAAATTTGCGCCTCACGCTGCATAAACAAAATATGCAATAAATAGCTAATACAGAAGACTAAATGACCTCAAAAATTCAAATAAAATTCACCATTAAATAGCTCACAATTTTATGAATTTTTAGAAATTTGAATCACCTAAACCGAGTTAAAATGCCAAAGTTATAGTCATTTGAAGTTTGAATAAAATCAAAATACGAAATTAAGAAAATCCGATTTTTCTGAATTATTTTTATACTGGAAATTCGCATTTATGACGTCAGCACCGCGTCATGATGACGATCAGACGAAAAGAAATTCGGTCGAAAAATTTTATATATAAAAAAAATATATGACGCCATCGCCGACGTCATTTCGACACGCGGCACGCCTGAGGTCGCCACGCCGCTCCGTCTATGGACTGGGTTCACGCTTCGGCTCGTCTACCGTGGACTCGGTTCACTGTAACGATGTAGCAACGCGGCAAGATCCGAGCCGCTCGCTGAATCAACGCCGATCTCCTCACGCGCACCGCAATACGCTCGAGATCGCGTCGCGACACGCTGTCGCGCATCCAACGCGGCGACGCCTCGGCTCCACGCCTCCACGCTGCCGCACATCCGGCGGTGGCGCCAGATCCAACGGCAAGACTGCGCCACATCGCGACGTTCGGATCATGCGACGACACGCGGCACAATCGCGACGGTGCACCAAATCGACGGCCGGATCTCGGTCTCCGCCTCGTCAAACGCCCACGCCACAAGACGCGATTTGGCGAGGGTACGGTGCCATCTCCGCCGCGACGTTAAAATCAAGCGCGCGGATCTTAGGCAAAACCAGATCCAATCTCTACCGCTTAGATCTAATCTAACGGCACACGGCACCGAGCGGTTTATCGCTCATGGCGCGACGTGGCTCAATCCTACGCGTCCAAAAAGATCAAAGGGTTCGCATTAAATCTTGCCGCGATCTAGATCTAATCCTCACCGCATACATCAAGATCCAACGGTCACGATTCAATCTAAACATCTACAGATGGAGGCTACGTGGACTCACCGTAACCGAACGATGCAATCTGACGGTGGCGATTCGACGAGGTTGACGGCGCATAAGAAGCGAAGGTTGCCGAGTCGGGAAGACGACCTTCGGCGACGGCGATGCGGGGCTTCTCCGGCGAGAAGAAGTGGCTCGTTCGACGCGGCTTGGCGGAAGGTTACTCCAGTGACCTTGGCGACGGCGAGAGAAACCGGCGGCGAAGCAAACGGCGAAAAACGCAGCGCACAAAGAAGCAACTACGGCGAGCTCGTGCACGGCGCTAGAGGGGTCGGCGTGCGTGGCGAGGAGTCAAAAGACGCGCGAAGGTCTCTACACGACGCCTCAACGGGACTTAAGGGCTGCCTCGACGCGCGCGAAATCTGCCGCGGAATGCACGCCATCAAAGCCCACGCCTCTCCGGCGATTTCGCGGACGAAGTGGCGACGCGCAATCCCGCCGCAGCGTCCGTCGGCGACGATCCAAGGCTCACGCGTCGCGCGACGTGGCACACTCACAGCGCTCGATCCGAATCTGACGGCATGGGCCGGCGGCGCTAGGGTTTGCGCGCGGTGAATCGGGTTTGCTAAGCACAGTACCGGGCTCGCCCATTATCGCTTCAATCGATTTTAAAACATTTCACATTTAAAATAATTCTAGAAATTCAATTAAATCATTTGGAGCTTTTAAAATAGCAGAAAAATTCCAGAAAAAAATCCAGAAATTACTTTGAGATATTTGGAACTCAATTAAAATATTTGCAATAAAACTTTGCAAAAACTTTTCCATTATTCAATTGTTTTCAAGAAATACCCTATTTGAATAGATCCAAATAAATTTAAATAAATTCCCAAAAATTCACAAAAACCAAAAATACTCCAAAATTTAAATTAGAGCAAAAAAAATAAATTAGGGTGTTACAAACATCCCCCCTTAACAGAATCTCGTCCCCGAGATTTAGGGCTGTCTACAAAAATAGGTTAGGGAACTCCTTCTTCAGATCTTCTTCACGTTCCCACGTTGCTTCACTTTCCGAATGGTTGCTCTATTGAATTCTGCAGAATCGTGGACTTGTTCCTTGTCTCTCTCTATTATGTCCGTAATCTTCATCGATGTTCTTTGTAAGTTAGGTCTTCTTGCGGCTCAATTACCTCCAAAGGTGTTTG